>VZSZ01002039.1:0-22886 GCA_013398815.1 Ibidorhyncha struthersii | reverse complement strand
CCTTTTTTTTTTTTTTTTCCTCCCTTGGGATACACGGCTGTCTACAAACCGCAGCTGGAAAGGAAAGGGAGGGCAGCGTTAAGGGCGAAGCCCGGCTCTCCCCTCCGCACAAATGCACAGGGACTCTAACCGCGCGGTTGCTGTGAACCAAGCGGCACTTGCAGGGCGGCTCAGGCTGCTCTGGCAGCGCGCTGTCACAGGTCTGTGGCGAGGCACTCGGGCTGCCTTCCTGCCCCCGAGGGTGTAACGCGGCCCGCTTGAGATTTTCTTTCACGGCACGTGGACCCGGGTCACTTCAGACTCAGCAGTTCACAGTCAAAAAGCTCCCGATCTGCCCTTCACCCACCCCGTCCTGCAATCACTTCCAGATGGGCAGATGCTCATGAAGGGCCCCTTTGATTTCAAAAGGTCTCTCTGCAAACACAAAGGTCACTGCGGCAGCAGGATCGCAGCCTCAGAAAAAGAGCTTTGCAAGGAGAAGCACAGAAATAAATAGGAAAACCCATTTAAATCCACACTTCCAGGCAAAGAGATCGCTCTTGTCCAAGTACCGCTTTCTGTGGGATCTCACACAAATTTTAACCCTCAACTTTCACAGCCTCCCTCAAACAAATTGTCTCCTTGAAATGCTTTTCAGGACAATAGCAGTGGTAAAAATAAAAGCCCGGGAGAAGAAAAAGTTAAGAGGTGCAAACAGGGGAGAAAAGAGATGGCTCAGCTCAGATACAAAGAGAGAGGGAGGGCCCACAAGGTAGAAACCTACAGGAAGACAGTTCCTCATGACAAAAGCTGCAAAGCACAAGGCCCCACTCACACTGTATTTGTTCAGAGGAGATTATGCAAAAAGACAGGAGGACCCCAGCAGGGGCTGGAAGGAAACGTGCCATGAGGTCAGCGGGCACAAATAACCCTTGGAAGACTTCCAGTCCAAAGGGCCATACTCGCGTCTTTGCCCAAATCAGGAATCAACTTCCCCATCGCACTAGCTTTTCTTCATGTCCATCAGCTTGCAACTGAGCCCCGAGCACCAGAGCACAGCATGGTCCTGTGCTCGTGCCGGAGGATAAAGGACAAAGGGAGATAAGGCTGCGCTCCCTGCAGCTCCACGCGTTTGTGGGAACATGCTCTCCCAGCTGCAGCTTTGAGCAGTGCCCACTCTGTACCTGGATCCTGGGGTGTGAGAGGTATTTCAGGACTGTCCTTCACTGTGCTGCTTAGCCAGCAAACCTGGCTTGGAGTAAGCGATATAATTTTTCTCTTGATACCTCCTAAAGCAAAGGAAATCAGAAAGCAGACTGTCTGAGAGAGCTCTTCCCGACGCTCAGCACCTTGCCAGGAATGCTGCAGTCCTACAGATTGCAATTTGAGCAGGGCATGACTGAACCTTGAATCTGACCTGGGAACGGTAGGTTTGATCCCAGTCCCAAACCAAACGGACACACAGACAAGAAATACTGGAGGGTGGGAAGGGGATCCAAAACACTGGCAGGCAACAGAAATAAAGAGCAAGTAGCTCTTTAGCAGACAGCAGAGAACAGAAAAGTAACCAGGGAGCAGAGGAGGGGAGAACTTTGCTGAGATTTGAAAGAGACTGAAAGCCAACGAGCAAAAGGGACAGACACTGCTGGTCAGCATCCCAGCAAGAGACACTTGAACAGGTTAGTGGTGGGTGAAGAATTACTGAAGAGCAAGTACAGCTCAAATACTTTGGGACAGGTCTGAGTGGCCAAACCAATTTTTTACTGGTGTCAATCGGCCTCTTCTACCTTTGCTGTTTGCTAATATGGAACAGCTCTTCATACATGTAGTCTCTTTTCCGAACTGTAGGAAAGGTGAAACATGCCTTACAGTTCAGTGTTCCCATTGCAGGATCAGTTGCCGAGTTACATTTAGTTTTCCTGAATGTTAACGGTGTGGGCCAAGAGTTTCTGGTACGTGTGCGCGCTGCAGTCTTTTTACTGGGAGGAAACTTCCATTAAAATACCTCAGCCATGTTTGAGAACAAGCTTAAAGAAAAGAAATATGCTGTTAAGAGAAAACTCTCCGCTGTGTTTTGTTGTGAACTTCCAGCAGGGCAGTGCGTGGGAGCAGGGGATTACAATCTGACATGGGGTTTGCCGTGGTGCCTTAGATGCCCCCTTTGTCATCCCTGGGGAAAACCACTAATATTTGGCCGAGCTACAAATCCTCATTCCCTCTTCCTCACCTCAAAACTTCATTTACAGAAGCTCAGCGTCACATCAGTGCCTTGGAAAACCAGGAAGGGATCAGTGCCAACTAAGACCTGGACTCAAACACAGCCCTTGCTGGTAAAGGCTTAGAGCCTTAGCAGGCAAGGGAAAAATAGAAGCAGAGAGTGTGAGAAGTCCTATAGCATCCCACACAATGCTCTCTGGGTAAACCGCTTGCAAGAGTCCTCTCTTCCCTGCATGCAAATTTACCAGGCAAACAAAAGTGTTNTTTCCCCTCTTAGTCCAAAACCAGACTGCTTCCTGCCCAGCCCCCCAAACACAGGAGTATTTAAGACCAAAGAGAACGAAGGCCCTTTCCCCTTGCTGTTTCACCCCAGTGTGAGTAATCAGTCAATACTCTAGAGGCCATTAGCATCTGAAGTTTACCCTCCCATGGCAGAGAGAGTAATAATTACTGCTCCTTTCTCATCAACTTACAGTAAGACTCTGTGGCCAGCTTTCTTATTATGAGTATGAAACCAAGGTATTTAAAACACCACAACAACAGTACCACCGATACATCAAAGAGTAAGGACGTTTGTTTGTGAACGAGCTGCTTATTCTAAGAAACAATCTTGGTAACTCAGTGGGGAACTGGGCTCTGCAAGGCTGGGCCGTGCGGAAGAGCAGCTTGTTCCTCCAAAGAAAAAATTCTCTTCAGAAGAGAACTGCTCTGCTGCCAGCAACTCCTCTGCATCCCTCACCTTCGGAGGGGCCAGTCACACACCTCCTCCCATCCTCTGCAGCAGAACGGCAGGGAGAAAGCAAGCCCTGCCTGTGGCGGGTGACTGGAGGGCTGCAGGGGGCTTTCATGCAGGTGCAGCACCGCACCTCTTCCAGATCTCAGCTGATCTTAGTCCCACACAACTCTGCTGTTGCAGAAACAAGCTTTATCACTGCCAGTATGGTTCCCCTCAGACTGCTGAATCAACAACCACAGCAGTTCCCAAGAAGCTCTAGGTCCTCCAAGCTTTCTCTGCTTCTTCAAAAAGGCCTCTGGTTTGCCATTTCAAGTTGCCTTTGCCTCTAGCATCGTGCGCCCTGTTGAACAGAAATTCAGCAAGCTAGGAAGCTTCAGCCACGAAGCAGCTGGGAAGCCCTGGCTCTCCGGGAAGGCACACATCCAGGCAGGGCTCCCTCAGAAGGTCTGTTCCATACCTAACAGCTAGGGCCCTAAAAGCAATGACAAGCCTGAAATGTCCCGCCTCAGCCCTCCCCCTGCACCCCGTCTGCCCTGGCTCCAACTGCTCCTCTTAGGCAAAGACCCTGGTCCCTCACCCTTACCTGGCCTCCACTGCAGGTCGGACCTCTTCAGCTTGACTTGTCTCCTCACCAACACCCTGGGCCTGGCTTATCTCACACTTGCCTGGTGCTCACTGGTGCTGAACCAGTTGTCCCTGCTAAGCTCTGCTTGCCCTGCCCAGGACCGTGCCCATGTTGGCAAGGATGCAGCCTTGTCCCACTCTGCTCATCTTCTCCAGTGGCACAACCCCCCTCTGGGTGCTCCACACGGCCAGCTCAGGGGAGCGCTAGGGGGCCTGAACATGGCTTAAATGGAGCTGTGGGGCCAGTGGGAAAAGAGTGTGTGGGCTGATGCCCGGGTGAGGCTCACTGGGGCAATTAGTGCCTGTGGGTGTGCTCAGGGCCCTGACACCAAGTCTTTTCCAAGCCAGAGCTCAGACAAAGCACTGATGTCAAGCCATATTTCTTTCAAGGTGATTTATTGGGCTGTATCTAATGAACTGTATGTACACAACACTGTTGCCCTTGCTTGGTTAAGGCATAGAGGAGATGGATGGAGCAAACGAGAAAGCTGGTGCACACACCTGTTTTGCTAGCACAAGAGGTTTAAGACTAGATTATGCTTGCTTAGACCAGGATCTCCCCCAAACTACAAAGGCAAGAAGCAAGATCCTGACCATGCTGAAGCTGGTAAGCATGATGTGTTCTTGGATGGAGGTAGAACAGGGGCTTGAGAAGGCTTCCCCATGCTCCTGGGGCAACACATTTCTCTGGGAGTTACTCACAGCTCTGCAGGTCCCTTCTGCAGCACTTTCAGCAGGGAAAACACTGCACAGCTAGCTCGTCTCGGAAGCTGGAGAGCTAAGCAGAATCCCTGGAAACATCCTGTCACTGCAGCCTCACGCCTTGTGCCCTGATCAGACTGCTAATCCGACCATCGGATCCTGCGAGCCATCCTCTCTCCCAGCCTCCGCCGGGCAGCTTGCCTGTGGTTTACCAACGCTCTCTGCCCCTTGTCCAGGTCTCATCAGGTTTATTGCCCTCGCTGGACTGAGGAGAGCTCTGTGTGCACATACCGAGAGCCAGGCGGACTTCTCCTTCCAGCACTTGGGCTAACTGGTTGCACAGACAGAATTCAGGGCAGTAATGCGAAGGCAAGGGGAAGGAAAATCAGACTTTTGGTTGTGTTCTGAAAACCCACTCAGCAGTTGTCCAGAAGAGCCTGAGACCTAGTCTTCAAAATGAAAATCAACCAAGAACAAGCTTTTGCTGCCTGTTCAGTCCCTGAGTTTCTCATCTTATTTACACTGGTGTTAATCTCAACTAAAGTTGGTGTAACTGAGGTCAGGGATCAGACCCAAATGCTCTGCCTTCATCTCTTTAATCTTCCATCCTTCATTTTCATGCCAAACACTCCTTTTAAAGCTACATGAAAGAATAATCACTGCTTTTTGAAGGATTCAAACAGGGCACTATTTTGGAGATCTAAACACATAAACCCCAGCTTTTTACTAATGTTCACAGCACTGCAGAACTAACAGAGCTCTGGGAGAGTTAATTGGATATTTTTTTTACTCTCTCAGTCCCCCAACTTGTTGACTAAATCCCAGCTATTATCAGGAATATTACTACAGACGACCTATGGCTTGATCTGAAGCTCTGGGAAAGGATTTGTGTTGTGGTGTTCAGTCGAGATCTTACTGTTACAGAAGGGAATTGGGCTTCAAGTCATTTTTCATTAATTAAAAACTATTCGGCATCCCTTTTGAGTGTTCCCTGCTGCTCCTCCTGAATGCCCTCCTTTTCTCAGCAATTATATAAACCAAGCTCCTGAATGGTATTTAAAAACAGCTTTACTGTCTTAAAACAATGCCTAGCATCTTCTATCTCTGACCTTTTTACCACCCTATTCTCTGTCCTGGGCAATTAAAAGGTTGAGGAGTACAGCAGCCCGGGTGTAATTAAATGAACAAGCCCCAGTGGCAGAGCACCATGAGGTTAACTGAGTGCTCAACCTCTATAGCTGATGCATCTCTCATCCAGAGACGCTTATGTCCTGATTAGATGCACATTAATTGAGATACTATGCTCATTTATGCAGAGGCTGGATGCAGCTGCAGGGCAGATGTGAAAGGCAGAGAAAGGGGGGAGGAGAGCATCCGGAGTGGTTCTCGGGGTGTGCAGGAGGGGTTCTGCCCCTTTTCTCCTGGGTAAATTCATGGGAAGAGACTCAAGAGCATGAGCCTGCTCCTGCTGTGGTCCCTGTGACCTGGTTCACAGCTAGGGTGGAATAGGGAAATGCCACAAAAATAATACGCCAGAAGCCACGCCACGCAATACAGATGAGGATCCCTCCCAGGGGACCTGTGGCCCTAAGAGAGGAATCCTGAACCGTAGGAGCCAGTGGGGACCATCCACTAACAGCAGTCAAGATCTGGGCTGTCCTTCCTTAGAAAGGCCACGAGAGCTGGAAGGATCACGTGGAAAAGTCTGGTCTGTCTGAAGGAGAGACTTCAGAGTTCACGCTGACGGTGTAGATTTGAGAGCTCCTAGGAAATGCTTGGAAAATATGCCTTGTGGCCAACACTGTACTACAGCTCCCTAGGTGAGTAATAGCTGCTTTTGTGAAGCAGGCTCCTGACTAAGCACTGGCTGTGGATGCCTTCTGCAGAAGACGCCTCTTGGTGTGGACCAAAATACCTCCCAATGGAATAGGAGAGCAGGATTTAGTAGTTTTTGTGGGTCAGTCCTTCTCTTTCGCTGAAGATTTGGGCCAGCTTCTGTCCTCTGCTGGGGGCAGAATAGAAGTTGTACCTGAAGAGTCAAATTCACATGCCTTTTGTGTTTAACTGGTCTAAATGGCAGGGCAGGCTTGGTGCCCCTTACTTTCTCCTGCTCCAGCCTCTTTCTGTCCCATTCACACAACTCCGCTCCTTCCCTTAACATCTGGATTCAACTATCAAACAGCAGGCCTTCTGTAACACATTCCTTGCCTCCCTCACTGCTTCATGCCTCGTAGGGTTTGTCCTGTTCGCAGAGGGAATAAACGCAAAGAGGAGGGGGAGGTCAGAGAGAGACAAAGACAGGGCAGGACGAAGGCGTCGGTAGGTGAAAAACTTTTTTCTTTTCCTTTCCTGAACCCAGCTCTTGGCCTGGTTGACGTGGGCTCCCAAATGCCGCACAAACACAGGAATCCCATTCAAACCCACTGCAAAAGTCTGCTGAAACTTTCCCATGAAAGCTGCCCTGCAGTGATCACAGTGAGCGGAAGGGAAACCTTCCTGCCATTTCCAGGGATGGGGAGGATGTGCAACCCTCTGCACTGCTGACAGGCTGTTCTTTGGTTGGCAGGTATCTTACATAGCCGAGCCCCAGGCACCCTAACACTACAGCTGTATGAGTGGCATGGCTCATAAGCTTCTAATATCCCTAGACACACAGTAAGCTCCAGTGTCATGTTGTTCGGGAAAGAAGAGATTCGGGAGGTTGGTTTTGTCTGCGTGAGACCTCTGAGTAAGTGCAGCCACCCCTGTCAAACTGAGTGCTGATAGCTGAAGATCTTAATAAAAATTAAAGTTCATCAGCTCAGTTCCTCAATGGCTTTAGAGATAAAACTGGGCAAGGTCCAGGAGCAGTGGTCCACTTGGCCCACTGTCCTGCCCTCCAACAGAGCCCTGAATCACGTTTCCAGGAAAGCAACCAAATATCCTACTGTGAACATCTGAAACGACAGCCCTCAGGGACATCTACTGACCCGTCCTAAACAGAGGTTGGCTTTCGCCTTGAAGCATGTGGATTTAGATCCCTTCTAGCTGATTTCTTACGCTGAGGTGATCAGAGCCAGGCAGGAAGTACAGAGCCAGGTCCTCAGTGGCTGTTAACTGGAAGAGCGACTTTTCAGAGCACTGTTGCTTTCCTCCTGCTGTGGTCTTGGCTGGGATGTTGAGGGACAGACTCTCGCACTGGAATGTCATGCCCTGCAAGACCTCAGCTCAGAACAAGGAGTGAGGGGGCATGGCCTCACCATGGACATAGGTGCCTGCTCCCTTCGCACAATTGTGGTCTCGGGGACACCAGCAAGAAGGAAATGCAGAGGAGGGAGATGCCACTATGCCTGGGATTGCCAGCTCTGAGCTCTCCTTAAGATATTTGAGTATTTTCCTAGGAAAAGGAAAGCGGAAAAGGAAATGCTACTGCTCCCTCAACACCCAGTTGCTTCATGCTTAGGGCACTTGCTTGGACACGGAAAACCCGGTTTGAAGCCTATGTCACCCAACTGGACGCTGATCCCAGAGTCTTGCATCCTGGGAGAGTACAATCCTGTCTCCCTGCCATGCTGGGACAGTGTGCTCAGCTTCCCTATGATGGTGTGATATTTAAGGTACAGGAAGGAAAGGAATAAGAATGGTAACTCACTAACTGGACTCCCACTGGGTGTTCTGAGGAATCCAGTTAGCGAGATGATCTCCACTACATTCCTGCTGGTGCTGACTTGGAAGAGGTTAATTTAAATTAGCACAGTTTATGCTGGAATGATCCCAGTGGAAATTGAGGGGGACGGGGGGAACAGGTGGTGCTTTCTTGCTTCATATATCTAATTGGGAGGCTGACCAAAGACTAGATAAAGCAAGATCAGTGTTGAGTTAAGCAATATCCTTTGAAACAAAAAGGATGTGAATCTCCCATGCAGGACAAGCCTAGTAAAAGAGATACTATAAATCTAAGTGAAGCCCTCAAATTCTAAAGGGATATAAATCTAATTAAAGTGATATAAATCTAACTGAAAAAATACACTGTAAATCCAGCCAAAATGATATCCATCTAAGGAAAGCAATGCAAATGCACTAGAAACACCATAAATAAAATCAAAGCAATATATAAGATGTAATGAAAGCAATGTGAAACCTAAATCAAGTGATATAAATGTAACAGAATGATAGAAAACTAATTAAAGTGATTCATAAAATGGACATTTCAAAAAGAATCACGGCCCTCAGAAGATGAGAATAGCTGAAAAGAGGGAACAATAAAAACACCTGCAGCTACGAAGAATAAAACAAGGTTAATTAGGTGCTGTGCTTCAGGGCAATCTCCAGCTGCAGAAGGGGTCAGGAAAGCTCTTCTTCGAGTACAACACTGAGTCACAGTCGCTTCTGACCCACGTTACATGAACGGCAAGAAAGCAAAATGGGGATGTTTGCATGGGGTAAATGTAACATAGTGAAGATAATGAGAGTGATGCTCCGGGGAACCCCAGCGTCTTCCAGCCCAAGGTCCTGGGAGCTTTGGAGATACTCAGTTGAGAAGGAGTTCGTGGGAATGAGCATAATCCCCTGCACGGCTGAACGCACTCATCTGACTCTATCGGACCTGACGCAGCAATGCGGGCTGGGAGAGTCAGCCCCATGTCAGGGGTCGGCTCTCAAAACATTTAAGAGAGACTGGAATCAATTTAAGCCTGAAGCAAAAGGTTAGGCACATTTTAGCCATGCTTTGCAGGGTACGGTGATGCTGGGTGCGCAGTGCCAGCAGCAGTGGGACCAACGCTCCGGAGCCGTTAGTGTAGTGGGCAGGACGAGCTGTCGGGGGGTTAGTGGCTTCCCCCTCTCCCCTGACCTCCACAGGGGGCCGGCTCCCCTGCAGACAAGGGGACAAGCACAGAGGCAGCCAGCACGGTCCTCTCTGAGATTTCTTCCCCCGAAGGCTCATTTCCATTTCAAACTTTCCTGTATACAGTGAAGCAACAAAAAATAATGAAGTATTTGGGGATTTTTTCCACTTCATTTATGAGCAGTGAACACCTCCCATGTTTAAAGGCAGAACTGTCCCAAATCTTCTGTGTTTGCAGAGGAAGACAGTGCTTACTATTTTTCTCTTAAACTGGAAAAATATCGTTGGTAGTTTCCATTTTCATCCACTTCACATAAAATAAGTGCCTAAGGATCTTCTGGATTTCACTTAAGTGATTTAATAATTAACTAATAAGACCACAATACAAATAATTAATAAGGCTGTTGCTTGTCTTTGGGAAAAAAAATCAATTTCAGAAAATAGTCAAATGCCCCAAATTCCGTCTTCTTTTAGCTAAAAGAGAGCTCTCTTCTTTCATTCTCAATAATAATAAAACGTCCTCAGTTCAGCTTTACAGTTGAGCTTTTCCTTTCCAATCTTATTCTAAAGCAAAGTGCCATATGTTCTATCCTTACAATTTCAAAATTTTCTTGTGCTTGAAAGTCATTTGGCATTTGAGCATCTGCAGTAGTCTGAACTTCATTTTTCCAAGAGTGAAGGAAAATATCTATTTTGTGGAAACTTACTGAAAAGCAGCAATCCTTTCCCTCCCAAAACCCTCAACCCCAACAAGTTAGGTTAGAAATCAGCTTGGAGGGAAATGCAAATATTTTTCTTGCAGATTTAGCTGAAAAGGTTTCCTATTCTTTCCTGGAACGTTAATGCAAAATCAGGCAGTCTGTTGGGCTGACGGACCCACTGAATCAAATAGCTTTAAAATAAACCCTAAGTTAACCAAAATATCTATTCACTTCATCTATAGACAGATGCATTGCGTTCTCTGTCACCTAATCTTATGTGGTCTTAAAGCTCATCGGAAATAATCTTGTTTTGTTTTGTTTTGTTTTGTTTTGTTCTATTCTATTCTATTCTATTCTATTCTATTCTATTCTATTCTATTCTATTCTATTCTATTCTATTCTATTCTATTCTATTCTATTCTGTTCTGTTCTATTCTATTCTATCCTATCCTATCCTATCCTATCCTATCCTATCCTATCCTATTCTTCTAATCAAAGCCACGTGGGGGGTTTAACCATGGGGATCAGCTTGAAACTGGGTTAAACAACTGGGGGTGACCAGGGGAGAGTGACTGAATAAAACACCCTTACCAGACCTGTTTGTACTACACCTTTGTTTTAAGGTACCTCCAGCAAAACCTCACAGAGCTCGATACCTGGAGTCGAGGAGGTGGGCAGACATACAGCATCACTGAAATTCAAGGCTGATTTACCCCAAGCTGGAAGGAATGAGATGTGACACTTGGAATTAACAAATGAGCTGGAAACTAGAAAATAGGTCTGGCGACCAACAGCTAGAAGTTACATGGCAAATCCAGAATGAACTCCCGAGAGCCCTGGTTCCCACAGCGGCACATCAATGCCGCCTGCTTTCATTTGGCTGTTGGTAAACCTTCCAATTATTTGAAAACATTTGAACTAATTTCACACTGAGAAGGATTTTGCCTTGGCAATTAGTCCCACCCTGAAATCAGACGTGAGGGACAGTGCTAGTCCCTGTGAGCGTGGGGGCCAGGATGCGGCTCTGGGGATTTCACATAGTGCAAACGCAAGCTGGATCCAGCACTGGGACTTAGCGGAGATTCACAACCAGGCTGTTTCTCATCCTGTTCGTTTGCCGAGGTGGTTGCAATCAGTATTGAATACAGAAGCTGAAATCATTGTGGCAATAGAATCAGCAAACAAAAGCCCTGAAGCCATGCGGCACACACTCTATAGTGTCACTAAAACTTTTCCGGTGGCTACAGGAGGATGAGTGCTGTCCAGACCAGCCCGAAACACAGTGAAAGCACCTCAGTGCATTGCACGCCATTTGTGCAGGCATGAAAAAACATATGATAACTTAGTGTGCTTTAAAAACGATGGAGACTGATTTAGGATAGGGAACATCGCTCATTATTATAGCAGGGTAGAAGATGGGGTTGCAAAGATGTTTGAAGAAGGATAAGCAAAATTTTACTCATGGTCAAGTACTTCTGGGGTTGAGGGGCTCTTTGTGCTGCCTGTTGACAGCACTTAGCCAGTGAGATGCTGGCACTTACCTGAGAAGCCCAGGTCTTGCTGCAATAAGTGATGAAATGATTATCCAGCCTAGAGAGATGGATTTAACAAGATAAGGTTAAAACAGAGAAACTTGGTAGTCTGTCAAGAAATGAAACCAAAACTCAAAAGCCAGGATTGATGAATCTAGAATGGAGTAGTTAAAAGGCACAAGCGAGGAGTCTATTCCTGTGAAGGACCTGGGGTGGTGGCCGGCTCTGGGAGTCAGAGTAGCACAGCTTACAGAGGCATCTCTTGAACTCAGAGGTAATGGATACAGTGAAAGAAAGGGAACAGAGGACCTTAGCAACACAAGGACTCTGGCAGCAATATCTACCACCTCTAAAAGAGTGGGGACCTCCTTTGGGTGACATCTGCCTGCACAGCCTGTGCTGCTTGTGGTGAAAGGGTTCTGCAGCCACCCTGCTCCCAGCCCAGCATGGCAAGGGACAGGGCTGCCATGCTCCCTCCTGGAGCCACACTGTTCAACCTCTGCGACTGGGGAGGACACGACAGTTGAGTGTTAGAGCAATGCAGAGGCTGCTCGACCTTACACGGGGGCGAGGGGCTGCTCCATGTTTGCTTGGGAAGGAAGGTAAAGATGAACATTACCCTTCCCTCCTCCCCAGGGAAGCCTGCAAGCTCCGTGCAGCAGGGCTGTGGCGATGGGCCTTCCAGTGCCCAGGAGGGGTGTCACCTCGCCCCAGCTTTCTGAACTGAAGCTGGCGGCAGTCACCCCATGCTGTGGGCTTCAGTGGAGGAGAGGGAGGGTAATTCAGGTCCAGGTCATGATGTTAGCATCACCAATTGACCACAGCTCTTGACTAATGCTTGTTGTAAATCTTTGCTGGGTGCTGCCAACAAGCCATCAAACTAGAGATGGAAAGAAATCCCCCCTGTGCCAGTTCCTGCTGCTTTGGCTCCAGCTCCTGGGTGCCATTATCCTGACACGTGGCTCCTGGAAACAGTCCACCCTCCCTCATCTTTATCTTCCTAGCTCAATTCCTAGCTCAAGGTCCTCCTGCCTGATATCCCCACAGGCAGCAAGATGGAGGCAGGCCAAGGGACAATCTGTTCCTCATTGAGGTCATCCTGCAGCTCGCAGCTCACTGCTGATGTGGCGTTTGGGGGATGGAGCAAAACCAAAAAGAAATAAAAAAGTCTCTTCCTTGCCCGGCCTCGGTTCCAGAGCTGCTCGTGGACTGATAAAGCGTGAGAAGCACAAGGCCAGCAAAGGAAACCTAACTCTTCCAGGTAACCCTTTACACTCCCACCATCCTGCTTCCAGACCGGTGGCTAAAAACCATGGCACCCCACCAGCTGGGCACAGTACCAGAACTTTAGAGGAATATTTTTCATCTCCCTAGAAGGTCTTTCCAAGGTCCTTTTCTGTTTTTGTCTCTCCCCCCCGCTGTTTCAGAGCAGCGGCTTCCCCCACCCCTCCTCCCAGAGGCCCCCCCACGCTGGGAAGCTCTCCTTCCCTACAGCCCAGCCCAGCTGCTGTGTCATTTTAACGACCCAGCTCTAAGTACAGCTGCTAAGCTCAGACAGTTTCTCGGATTCTGGTGAAAAATCACAGCTGTCTGACAGTTTCTTGTTGCTTTTCCTCCCCCCCGTTTGCCCCCCCTTTAAGGAGATGGAGANAAGTTTTTCTTCTCTCCAGTACATCAAAGGCAAGATGTTCCTGCCTTCCCTTTCTGTGGCACGTGGGAGAAATCAGCAGCATCTTTTGAGAAGCTACCTGTTCCCAAATCCCAGACCTGCCAGCCCTCCCTCGTGAAAGAGCTGGGCACAGAGTTTCAAATATCCCAAAGTCCAAAACGGTTTGGCTCAAGCTGTTACTCTGGAGTTTGGGATGTGTCTTTCAGCCAGGCTGTAGAGTAAAGCCAGAGTCCGCTATTACACACTGATTCATGTAAGCAGAGAAGTGTGAAAGAAAACAGAAAGGGGGCATGAGAGCTGGAGCAAGACAGAGCAACTGCTGGGAAGACTGGGAAGTCCCCTTTGTGTGCCCAAGGCACTGCGGCATGAAGCTCAGAGCTTGGCTAAGGACAAAACAAGATGGTCCTGCTTGCAGCCACCCTGCCGACCGCTCTCCAGCCTGGGCAGCCCGCGAGTCACTGAGAGTGCCAGGCCTGAGAGAATACATCATGCTGTTTGTGGGGCTCCGCTGCAAGGAAGTCTGCAGCCCAGAATTAATTGAGCAGCTCTTAGCGCTGCAGAAGTCACATTATATTCCCTTCAAAGATCACGGGGCAGGATTGCCAGAGAACAAGAACCCCTGACTGGGATGGAGCCACAAAAGGGTCAGGGCACTCTTGTCTGTATTAGCAAGAAAACAGATACCTTTAGCTCGAGATAAGAGGCACTAACCACAGCAGGAGAGAGGCAGAGCCCGGCACTTTGTGCTTTACCTGTTCAGAGCAGAGGCAGGAGACCAGAAGCTCACGCAGCACATGCCGTACCCTGACGGGGTGCACAGAGGGTGGTCCCGCTCCCTGCAAGCGTGCTCATGCTTTTGCAATGGGGGCTGGATTAGTGGAGAAAGCTGCACCCCTGATGATGCCAACAGGTTTGTGGCACCATTGGCAGCAAAGCCTGGGTTGTGGAAAAGAAATCTTCCCTTCCTTCTCAGTGATGTTCCTGCTGGCTGCCCCAGGGAGCAGCTGGGGGGTCTGCCCCAGCCGACCAGTGCTGGGGGTTTCCTTGGCCCTGACCAAAAGCTGCTCCCATGGGAAGAGGCCAGCCCAGCTGTACCCTGAGATGAAGAATGACCCCTGTTCTCCAGCTCCAGGAAACCATCCCACTGGTTTATGATTCACGGTTACGGGAGTGTGGAGGCTGGTACGTGCATGTAGGCTCTTGCGTGCTAATCACAGCTAAGGATGGAGATGGGGGAGGTGGGAAGTGCAGGGGGATGAATTCCCCTTCCCTGGTATGAAGAGATCCAGACATCCCGCTGAGTCAGCTCCGGGTCAGCTGGGTGAGGCCAGACAAGCTTTGATTCCCCCAGCAACTGGCTTTCAGCTGGTGCCTTCCCACCACCCAGCTCAGCCCCTAGCATAGGAACCACGCGTACAAGGCCAGCTAGCTTATCCCTTAGCCTCTCTTTCTCGCCGTAACCTTAGCTGGAGCCCTTCCCCACAATCACGTGGTGAACATGGCTCTGTTTCAAGGGACAAAGTGCAGAAGTTTCTCATTAACAGAGAATGAAAACTGCCTGCTGTGATCCAGCTGCAGTAACTCCACTGGAAGAAGGAGAAAAAGCACTGTGGGGGAAGGAGGCAGAAAAGGAAATCAAACAAGCATAACTGCCTCACACAGCCTGAGCTGAGAGCTCTGAGCCTTGTGGTATTGCCCCCGCGCTCCTTTCCCCATGCACCCTGCTGAACCCCTACTGACCCAAGCATGTCATGCCGGAGAGCACCTTGTCCTGCTCCCTGAGCCTCTTGGGGGACCACAGCTGCAATGACCTTGACTTCAGTGTAACGCCCAGCAGAACTGCTCTGGACACACAGCATCCATCTGGGGCTTCCCTGTCTTGCCCAGACACCTGCAGCCCATCCCAGGATGTCGGGAGCAGGCAGCAGGAAGAGCACTGCCTTCCCAGGGTATTTAGGAGCAGGGAACTGAATGAAGAGGAGGAGCAAGAGAAAGGGAAATGGTTGCTGCAGTGTTTACATCTCCCCCTGTCCTGCCCCCAAAAAGAAGAAACTGGGATTTGATTTCCCTGAGGCAGCTCCCAAAGAATTTACCCTGTGTTCAAAGGAAAAGGCCTCTTTTCTCCCACCTACAGACTTGGCTGCAAAACCAGCCTCTCACTCTACAAGAGGGAAAAAACCCGTATTGTTAGTGACAGCCCACTACTGCCAAACAGACGGACCCACGTGGGCCAGGGCTGGGAGTAGGAGTGAAACAGGGAGCGAGTAAAGCGGCCCTTTATCTGGTGCCTGGGTTGCCTCCGCTGGGGGTGATGTATAGTCAGCATAACTGGAAAGGTCAAGTTTCATAACAGCCTCAAGAGGGGGATCTTCCTTCTGGGGAAACTAGGGGAGGAAGAAGCAGGAGCATCTGACGAGCAAACAGGCAGATGGTCATCGACGTGCATGTGGCTTTTTCTTACTGCTGGGGAGAGGAGGTGTTATGGTAGGACATGCTATGTGCATCATGTAACCTAGTGAGAGGATGGGAGAGTGACCTAGCCGACCTCCTTTGGCAGCAGCAGATTCCCAAGCCATGGAGATGAAGCAGCAGACAGGGCAGAGATATAGGTGGGCAACTGGGTGGCTGCAGGAGAGATGGGGTGACAGCAAGGGGCAGAAGGGAAAATGCTGAGTTTGGATAAAGTGGGAGCACTGTTTTCCTTCCACTGCATTGACTCAGCACCAGAGAAATCCAGGCCCAGGGGAACTGTGTGTGTTTGTGATTGTTTATGAAGTGAAACAAGCTGTTTTCCTTTTACCAACACATACATTCCCTCACTGGCACTTTATGCAGCAAGTTAAACTAAACTGAGCGAGGACCTGCCAGCATCTGCTGCAGCTTCCCCGATCCTCCCCTCCTCAAGGGAAGTAACAGACAGTAGAATCATCCTTGTGTTGTCGTCCCAGCAAACGCCTCTGCTTTTCCCCGGGAAGAGGTGGTGGTGCTGGCCAGGGTGGCATACTGTTCCCTTCCCACCTCCTAGTGGAACCTCTTGTTGAGGGTGAAGGGCAGGTTGCAAGAGACAAAGCCCTGATCCTATTGCCATGGAGATGTTAATTCAAGCTGAGTTCAAAGGAAATTGTTCCAGCTAAAGCTAACAAGCCTGGCAGGAAAGCCCTGCTGTCAGTTGAAAGAGGCCAGCGTCTTGTAAATGGGGAAAGGAGGTGGGGTCAGAAAGAGGGGCCCCGTTCAAAACACAAGCTCCAAACAGACGCAGCCCTGTTCCCTGCCTTTGAGCGAAGCCTCCCCTCCCCACCAAAGCCACCAGCCCTGCAGCAAGACAGCAGAAGATGCCAGGCAGTCTTCCTGTGCCTGGACCCTTACAGAACAGCAGCAGGGAGGCAGGGGACGGAGGCGCTAGGAGGCGGGCACGATGTGCTGGGCACGCACTCAGGCTATGGCAGGTCTGCAGCCGGCTGCTGGACCCTGCCCTGGTCAGGTCACTCTGCTGTGATACGCGCTGATGACGATAACAAGCACAGGTCCCAAGCAAAACTGGCTGCCTCCTGCCACGCACCAGCAAACACTGGAGGCAGGGCGAGAGGGAACCCTTGCCACCAGTGGCAGAGCTCCTGCCGTGCTGCCACGCAATGTGATAACCAACACCTCCCCCGTGGGACTGCAAGGGACTGCTCGAGGGCAGGACGGCGAAGGGCAGGACAGCTCTTGCTTAGCTTGTCACTGAAGCGATTCAGGTTTTCATATAGCCAATGCAGTTTCAGGTTTTAGTGGAAGTATTACATTTGGTGTAATGATTAATCGTGGCAGGTAAGACTTGTCGGCTAGTATAATACCTTGTGCTCATGCCTGGTGTTGAGGGAATGCTTTCTCTCCGAGAGCTGGGGGTCAATATCCGCAGCCCCTCTGAGGATGGGTGGGACAGACCTGGTCATTATTTGGCACAAGGGTCCATATGGAGCATCTGGAGAGAAGACAGGTTTGCTTTCCCACACAAGAACATCCTTGAACTGACACCAAGGAAGTGACTCACGGCGGTGCGAGAACGGCAGTGGCCACAGTCCGGGGTGGACAGGAGAGAGTGCCGAGCTACAAGGTCAATAAACAGCTTTGAAAGAGATGATGAAGCAACCAGCTGCCAACCCCCTCCCCTGCCCTGCAGGAACACTTTGAACATCTCCTACCCTGAGTCAGAGCAGGAGCGGGCCTGCTTAGTGCAAGATTTGAAGGAGAATTATGAGCAGCCCAGCTTAGTATTAGAGGCATTAACTGTGGTTTTAAAAAAAAGAAAGAACAAACCCCCCAAACTCAGAACAGACTCTTCCAATTGAGCTAGAATATCTTCCCATCTGCTCTTCCCATGCCAAGAAGCGAAGCATGCACTGGAGTCAAACTGCTCCCTGCCAGCCAGCGCAGCGAGAAGAAGCTTCTCTGTACCAGGCAGCCCTGGAGAGACTCCTGGCTGGCAAAGGCAGGCCCTGAGGGAGTCCTCTGCAGTCCTTGGCCACTGCTGGGCCCTGAGGTGCCTGCAGGGCTTGCGGGAAACTGCTGGCAGCACAGTTCCCCTCCCATTCCCCTGTCTCCCTTTCCCTCCTTCCCATCCCCCTCTGTTTCCTTGCTGCTTCTCTGCAGCCCCTTCCTTCTCTTGCAAGCTCACCCTGCTGCTGGGCCCAGAGCTTCTGCCAGGAAAGTGGCAGGGAGCAGTAAGAAAGCGCTGACAGCCAGTTAGTACTGCGGGTTTCACATCCCGCTGGTTTAGCAAGACTTGGGCCCTCTCCCACTTCTTCCTTTTCTTTCATCTTCCCCTGCTTCCAGGCTGTAGCTTGAGGCTGCAGCTGCTGCAAAACCAGGAGAAATTTGCTAACGGACAGCAGAGAGATTTCCCACAAAGCAGAGCAAGAAATGTTTTCTCTCTCTTCTTCTTAACTTTTTCTCTCCTCCGCTCATCATGCCTTCTCCCTTTTCCTTCCACATCTCCCTCTCTCGGACTCTTTTCCTTGCCAGCTGGCTCCTCTCCTCCCGTGGCACTGCTGAGAGCATGAGGGGCTCCCTCCCGAAGCAATGCTGACTTTTGGCCCGCTCAGGAACATGCCTGAGCAAGAGGAGAGAAAGTAAGGAAAAGGGGAAGGACAGACTCAGGTTACTGGGAGCTACTAGGGCAGAGAGAGCGCGCACGCAATGAAGTGGAGGAAGGGACCTGAATACGCTAGGGTCAGAAATAACAGCAGGGGTTCTTGGCACCTCTCTAGCCTCGTTCGTCTTTGCACCGTAATCTCAGAGACGGGGTCACAGCATGCCCACAGCCACACAGCCGCGTGGTGGGAGAGCCAAGAGGAGGACCCAGAAACCAGGCTCTGGTCTCAACTGCCTCTTCACTGTGCAATTAGGGAACCTCCAGCCACTGAAGGGCATTGCTGCCTCTGGTGAGCCCGACCGCCCCCCTCCCATGCCTGCTCACCCTGCCATGGACAAGGCAGCCAGGGCACTGCTGAAGAAACGGGCTGCGCGGCGACTCAGCTGGGAACCTGCGCTATTCAACCGCAGGGTAAAGCACCTCCATGGCCACTGCTCCCAGCACAGGCGTACGCGTAAGCTGATCAGCAGCAGTACTTCTCAGAAGCCCTGTCTCCTCCTCCAGGAACGGGAAAGGATCTACTGGAGTAGTGTTAGGAGAAACGATATCGCGCACTCCCTTCCTCAAAATAGCTCAATCTTCATCTTAAAGCAAGCTAGAGAGGTTGTTTTTTTTTTCTCCAAGTTCTATCTGCAAGTTGAATTATTTTAGAAAAGAAAAGCAACTAGTTGGATAGAAAAACAACTAGTCCCTCCTAGGCAGCCACGATTAATTTAATTTTCCATTTA
Organism: Ibidorhyncha struthersii; assembly: GCA_013398815.1. Classification (NCBI taxonomy): domain Eukaryota; kingdom Metazoa; phylum Chordata; class Aves; order Charadriiformes; family Charadriidae; genus Ibidorhyncha; species Ibidorhyncha struthersii. Next base: position 4,039 of record VZSZ01002039.1, on the reverse strand, counting down.
TATGTAGCCTTAACACTTCTCCTGCAAAATTTGCTCTGACATCCTGCTGAGGAGTGAGGTAGCATTCCTGTAGTCATCTACGATAATCTCTCCCTGCCCCTTCCCCTTTGTAATTGCAGGTATTGAATGAGGTGCTCTGGTCCTGTAATAATGCTGACATGACACAGACTTGTTAAAAATCCTGATGAAGGACCCCTGATTTCCTCCGCTCTTTTAGAACCAGAGGGGAGAATGTATTTCCCTACATCGCTCCCCTGCCGAAAGCAAGATCTGAATTTTGTTTCTACCAGGAACTTAGCAATTTCCCTTTTAATACCCTTGCCTTCACTTGCCTCACATTTAGCCCTTTCCCCGCTGACGATTAAGTCCTTCTGAGGCAATATTTAGACCTGCCTTAATCTCTACCCCATGCTGACTGCAGAGCACCACCATTTCTTCCTTCCTTCCTCGCTCTTTTTGTTCTTCTGCACCTGAAGAACTTAGAGCTGGTTATTTTAACACCCATTGCGAGGTTAGTCATCTCCGCTTTTGACAGCTCTCATTGATTCCTCCACACACCGACCTCTAAGCTGCTGCTTTCTCTGCTGATCCGGCCCGTTTCTACATCTCTTGCAGGCATTCTGATTGCTGTTAGCATCCTTTTGAGGTGGTTATTCATCTAGCTAGAACTGGAAACCTCCCTTGGAAGGTGTCCCCACCCCCTACCTCTCAAACATTTTGAACTTTGTTTTTTTGACTTAGAAAAATTGCAAGGCTCTTCTGAGCTCCTGAGTCCAATTTTCATTCCTGTGGATTTCTCTTAGCCAACAAGGATTTGCCTATTTGAAATCAAGAACCTTATTTGCAGGTTTTGTTTGTCTTTCCATTTCATTTTAATTGAATCAGCAGTTAATCTCTGAATCCAAGGTTACTTTCTCAGTACGCTGCCCCCATCGCTTATCAAAACCCAGTCCGGGGCAACAATAGCTTTCCTCACTGGTTCGGTGAACGCTGGTGAAGAAATTCACCCATGATCACATGCCAGAATATATTCCATACTGTTATCAGTGATGTTGATTTTTCATGCTAAATAAGAGACTTTCACTTCCTGAGCAAGAACACATTTTCTCAGTTTGTATCAGGCAAATAATTATGCAGGACTCTCTGTCCATGTCCCGGTCTGACCCTGGAAATGTACAACATATCCCCCTCCCAGTGCCATGCCCACCCCATCTTTCTTTCCCCACCGATCTTAAGTCTAATTGATTCCTTTTATGGCGTGTCAAGACTTGGAGGATTCTTGCTATAAAGCTCTGTATTCCCCCTTCTACCACATATACCTTCAGGGAATCATAGTTATTTTAGATCTTGTCTCAGAGCAAGGTTTCCAGCTAGCCTGCTGTCTCTGCACCTCATCAGACAGATGTTGCATTGCATAGTGCGACACATCCTCTGCCCAGAAAGCAGGGCACACTGCAAATAGTGATGAAATTCAGTTCCCTGAACTAGGGATCGACTGAAACTAGGATTCAGCACAGAATGGACAAGGCTTTACCTTCTCTCTCACTTCTAATTCCTTCAGCTCTAAAAAGCAAAGTTAAAAACCAAGGGTCTATGCTTAGATCTTAGTTTCTTTGAAATCTTCCTCTCAGTCACCGTTAACAGCAACTACTAGATCTATAGGTGCAAAGAGCTAATGCAGACACAGGGCGATAGTACAAGGCATGCCATGCACCAGTACCTCGCTCTAACGTGTGGCAGGGGTCACGAAGCGGTAGAGAAATTTGCTTCTGTGTCATTATATCACTGCAAGAAACAAACCAAAGCAATCAGTGCAGAATGCCAACGGGATTTTGTCTTCTCTCTAATAGGTATTTGAGTTCCTCTCTCAAAATCTTCCCTTTCACCTCCTGATGTTCCTGCCCCCTCCCTGATCTTTAAAGCGCTACTTCAGCCTGCTAAGGTGGGCATCAGGCCAGGCTCCTGAACCATACTGTTTGCTTAGTTTAGCACTGGCTCCTGTCAGGAGGAGCTCCGCTGGCTGAAGACACCACTTGTGGCCATATGTGGTGTTATTTACATGGGAAGGGAAGGAAAAAACATATCTTTGTGAAACCTCAGTTGAGACAAAAGAGAGGCACAGGCAGAGTGGGGTGGGAATGTGCCCATCTGAGAAAGCCATCCCAGCCCAGACCACGGGAGGAATTAGCACAGTGCTCCCAGAGAGGAACACTGCTCAAAGCAATCTGCGAGGGGCTGCAACAAAGCCTCGTAATGGAAGAAGAAATTGGACAGACTTCTGGAATCAGTGCATGGAAGCTCTGCTACCAGCTGGGAGACTAATTTAGTTTCTGTTTTTTTCCCCTTCTCCCCATGCTCCCTCCTTGTCTCTTTGAATAGGAGAGCAACGCGGCCAAGGGCTCAGCTCCTGCCAGATTGCACAGGCTCAGACGGGGCAGGCTGGGTCACTCAGTGGAGGAGTAAACATCAGGGAAAGCTGAAGGGGCTTTCTTAGGCTGTGCTTGAGCTAAAATGCTGAAGAGCACAGAAAGCACTTGAAATCCCCAACCAGGGATTATCTGTTGAGAAGTAGAGCAGCCCGAGGACTGCTCTAAATCCCACAGCAGCCATGGCACATATATTAAAGCAGAGACAGGCAGGGGCTGAAGCTGGCAAGCGCTCTGTCACCTTCCCGCTGCTTAGCACAACAGCACTCTGCTCTTTGACTGGTGCCCAGCAGCAGCATTACAGTTTTGTCACGCCCAGTACAACCAATCTCCTCCCAACACAGCCCGTGTCAGTACCCTGACGCACTTGGTGAGAGATGCTGTGCCAGTGGAGGTGCCATCTTTTAGAATAAGATGTAAACCCAACTGTCTGACAGCCTGGACTATAAAAGTTCCCTTGGCAGCTTCTGCCAGCGTTATCTTCCTCCCTCAGCCAAATTCCAGGTTAGAAACCGAACAAAGCAGTAGTGATGAGCTGCCAGTATTTTAATGAGCAGTTCCCACAGACACCTTCCTGCCTCTGCCTGTGATGAAACTCTGCAGAGCAGGTGCACGTGTGCGCGCCCAGAGAGAGAACTGTATTTACTTCTCACTTGTTCAAACAGCAGCAGTTACAAAAATCCTCTCTCATAACCATCACTCAAGCAGGGAAGTGGATTATTTGGCAAGGAAATTGTCATCAAGAGCAGTTTGCCGGAGATGTTTACACTGTGTTTCTGAGGGTATAATGAGTGTGCTGATAAGATAGCGCAGGAACTAGCTGACTTGAATGAGGGGGGAATACGTTGACAGAGAAGCTGCTAGCTGTATTCTGCAAGGCATTTGGGAAATACCCTGCTGGCACCCTACAGAGGCAACGGCATTTACTCTTGAGCATTTATTCCAGGCCACTTAGGGGGAAGGTCTTTCTAGGACAGAAGAACAGGACTAGGAGAGCTGAGATTTCCTGGATCGCGTTTTTCTCCCCCAAGAAGGATGCTGGGGTGTTTTCCTTGCTGTAAACCCAACTATCCCTTCCCAGCATCTGGGGCGTTCCAGCAGGGAGTAGGAGAGGAAGAGGTACTGGCAAGCCCCCGAGGAGCCCTGGGTACCTGCCAAAAGTTAATCACGAAGGCACTCACCCCACCGGCCCCGCTCGGGACCCTGCAGGACAGGCACGGGCCGGGGGAGCAGCGCAAGGAGGGGCTGCTCCGACACCGGCGGGTTATCCTCGCTGCTTCGGGGCCGGGCTCGGCAGCCCTCCCCGGGCTGGCTGCGTTTCACCGGCCCTGGATTTACCTTCCGAGCAGAGCGCAGAAAAGCCAGGAAGATTATACCCGGTGAAGCTCCAGCTCTGCCCTCTGCCCCCGTACCGGCCCTTCCTCCCCGCTCCCACCAACACCTCCCGGGACGGCCGCCTCCCGCCGGGATGCGCACCCGGGCAGGTCCGCCCGCCCGCCGCACCGCCAAGGACGGGCTTGAGATAACACCCCCTGCCTCGGGTGTATCTCCCCTCGGCCCCGGGCACCCGCTCCGGGCCCTGCCGGGACAGGCAGCTGCAGGGCCGGGGCGGG
>VZSZ01002009.1:0-20671 GCA_013398815.1 Ibidorhyncha struthersii | reverse complement strand
CAACCCTGACTATTCTGTGATTCTGTGATTCTGTAAATATGAGGTAATGAGCTCTCTAAAAGAATAACTTGATTAAATGAGGTCAGAGCAGCTCATCCAGTGGTGTCATCTTGTTTAAAATCTTTTGATTTAGCTATGGCATAGGAGTGGTATACACCTATATAGCTAAGTATGAGTTACGTCTTGCACTTAACTTCCCAATGGTACATAACATTAACAGGAAAAGGACAACTACATTTTTAAAGTGATTTCTACTGTAAGGTAGTGGCGATATCTATATGCTCTTGCAGTCTGTCTATAAATACAGTACTGGACAGTACTGGTATCTAGTACGTAAAAAAATTCCATGTGGGCTGAAGCTAAGAAAATATGTTTGTGGCGTGCGATGATTAGAAAAAAGCTGCTATTTGAAGATGCTTAGAAGTTTCGAGCGTTAGCATTAGTCCTGGGAGAGAGGGATTGTGATAAGGCAATTATAGATGCGTGCTAAATTAATTAATCCCACAGCTTTATCACACAGTGGATGTTTTTGAGAAATAATTTGCAGGGGAAAAAAAAGTTTCTTCTTATTCGTCCACATATGGGATTCTCTGTTCAGTGATATGTTCTGCTTAATGTTACAGATACAGAAGATTAAATTCTGGGGTAATAGCATATCTGTTTCTGTTCTGTGACTTTTATTGTGTTTTATAACTGTAAATTACAAAAGGCAAATATTTGTATTGTTCAGTAGACCTAATACTTTATTCTGGCTGCAAATTACCACAGATAGTAGACTTTAAACTTGACAGTTCTCTCTATATAAAACCAACATATTTTACATAGATTTGTGGCTCGTTGATATGGAGTTATACAAAGATTCAACTCAAATGATGCTAAACATCCAAATACCAAGCATTGAATCTAATCAAGTTTAAGATGTTTGTCTCATTTAACTGTCTAGGATGGACTGTAGCTAATGGAGAGAGTTGGGAAGTGTTCAAGCCTCATGTCTCCCGCGGGGGAGATGAGTCCCTTCTGTGATACCTGTGTTCTTCACTGACTCTGAGGAGAAAGAAGAGCCTAGAGAAACTACTTCAGACAGAAATCTGCCCTAGCTGAGGGAAAAAGATAGTTCAGACTAAGGCTTTTAACTTCTTTTTACCAGAGAGAATAAGAAAACCAGGATCATTTATGCATACTGTGTATGCATATTTACAGACGGCATATGTATGCCTCTGATATGTTTGCCAGGCTCTGAACCAATTTACAATAATTGTACTTTACAAAGTAAAGGGGCTGGGCTGGTACATGGGGTTATGACACACTGGCACTTCTCCCAGGCTGCCAACATGTACAATTGAATCTCGTTTTTCATTTCTGCTCCTGCTGTGAAAAATAAGGCTTAAAAACATTCATTGAAGTGCAGACTGATGCAGCAGTGTCTACCCACATTTGCAACCTGAACCAGTGCCACCGAGAGATGTGAACTGGCCCTTTCATTTCAGTGGCTAACTCAGAAGTTATACGATAGCAGTGCAGAAGTCAATATTAAGTGCTACTTTGCAAAAGAGTGGGGAGGAATCACATCAGGAAGATTTGCTCATCTGTCTCTGAGTGGCCCTTCATTTCCATGCAGATGGAGCTACATCTCTGTCTTAAAGTCATAAATAGTATCCCCACGTGCTAGTGCATCTCTCACCCATCTTACAGTCAATTTTTATGCTACAAATACATGTAAGGGCTGGATTTCTGTTTTGTTACGCTTTTAATACTCTTTCTGCATCTGCTTAGTATTAACAGCATTTTTACCAGCTTTTGAATCACATTTTGTTATAGGAAAAATTTCTCTTTACCGTACTCTAAATTAAACTTTCATGCTTTTTCAGCCTGCATGTGTTTTTGTCAAGCACGATATGAAAATATTAAGGAGTTCATTAAAAATTATGATTAATTAATTTTATTACAGTAGCACTTAAAAGCCCCTGCTGAGACAGGAGACCTGTTGCACTGGGCACTGTAGGGACACATAAAAGAGTGAGTTTCTGCTTCAAAGAGCTGAAAATTGAACCAGAAAAGACATGTTTCTCTTGGCTTCAAGGGAAACAGAATACGGGCTTTTGTGATATTCTTGAGCAAGCTGGAAGCCCCACATTTCATTGAAACCTTTTCTTTTTCATTCCACAGTTTCATAAAAAATATATAATGAATGAAGTTGGATTCAATTTTCAATTAAAAGAATCTCAGACTATCTGCTGCTCTGTCTCCACACAGCCTGCTCCTTTTGCTTTCTTCATTCTCCCTGTGCAGGAACTATACAACAGCCCTATGTTCCCTGTTCAGCAAACCTTTTCAAACAGCTACATTTGCGTGTTGTCATCACATTTCTAAAATTGAATTTTCACATTTCAAAAGGGACTTTACTGCTCATTTTTGTTAGCTCTGTAGTTATGTGAAAATATTCAAAACTTTCAAAGTAGTGAAAAAGAAAAGGAGCAAGGAGAGAATGGCCTCCCCTCTCTCATTCTTCTTTCTACCAGCTCTATTAGGAAAGGAGTTAGCAAAATGCTGTACAAGAAGTGTGATAGATAAAGACTATGCTCTCTCTTACCGCTAGCCTTGAGTCAGTTTTTCTTCATTGTACAATAGGAAGAGAAAAAAAGATGGGAGCAGAGCTGAAGGTTATTGCCTTCGCTGATGCAAAGGCAGAGAGAAATCTACCTTGAGAAACAAAGTAGATCGGCAAGCTACCAAGTTCACAAAATAAATCTTGCCTTGTGCTCGGATTTAGCCTTATGTTTCCTGAGTTTCTGCTCTGCATCTAGTGAGATGTCCCCCTAAGCTCTCTCCTACCAGTGTGAAAAGTTGGGAAGTAGTTGAAATGAGAGGGGAAGGAGGGACTATGTGGAGGTGCAGCCCCAGAGGGTGTCAAGCAAACTGTGAAGTGACTGATTAGCGCAGACAGAGACAGAGCAAGTTCCAGCCAAGCGTGATCGCTTCTAAGAGGAAACGGCTTTGTTTCAACTTGACTATTGTTCTCTGATAATCTGCGAAGCCGGAGCGGAATTCAAAGCAATATTGGTCTGAGCATTAATCTAATGCACAGTGGTTCCTTGCAGCTTGCTCTGATCTCCAGTGCCTTTAATCTTGCAGTAAATTTTGATTTGATTTCTCCCTATGATGTACCTCCCCAAGGAGACAGTAGACAGGGAGCTGAGGGAAGCTGCCCAGGCCAGTTGAAGTACTGGGGGGTTTGCTTGAGGCCACCATGAAAAAAAAAAAAGACAGCTTCTCAGGCTCTCCAGTCTATCTTCTTGTATGAAAAACAAGCTGATGGTTTTAAATTGAATAAAACAAGTGGCTAAATCACCTTCTGAAAATGAACTGCTGAACAGGAACACAATCTCTCCAATGAATTTCTGTATATGACAACCAAATTCCCTATAGTCTCTCTGGCACAAAACTGTTATTTAGATTTCTGTGGAGTCTGGTAAATTATATTAGCTGACTCAGAAACTCCATGAGGACTACTTCTGTCTGCTCCAAAGCACCTCATTTTCAGGGCTGTAACTGCTGTTTCCCACTCTAAACGTGAGGTGCTGCAGTCCCATCAGTTGCAAGGCTCATGATGCTCAGGCAGACTCGGAGTGGATGGTCCAAACCCAGGCAGCAGGGCTCAGGGGAGGTTGGGGAGCAATGTGAGGGCCAGCTCCTTCCCCGGATTTCTTGTTGTCAAAATCTACCTGCTGCTTCTGGGGGAGGATGCACCACCAGATGAAGCAACATTTCATGTGGAACTGTGCCAAGTGCCGGCAGAATTTTGTTCCATGAGGGGCAGCCCTGGCTTTCCCTCATCTGGGTGATGCTATCCGGTGGCAGGAGCATGGCTGTGTCCCACTTCGCTTCGATTCAGCACGTGCTGGTAGCAGCCTTGTGTTTTACTTGGTCTAGTGAAAACTTGGGATCAGTTGGGTTCTGCCACTGGAGATGGCACTTTAGTGTTTTCTCAGGAAATATAAACCAGGCAGCCTCTTGCCAGCTGCTCAGCTATGGAGCCAAATGGAGCCTCTGAAAATATTTTAGACTGTGTGCATTTCTTCCCCATCCCCAAATGTTANNNNTAAGTTGTATTATGCTGCTGTGTTAATTTTGTAAACTTTCTATTTTGAAATGAATGAGAATGAACTATTCTCATTCTGTACAATTTCAAAACAATGAGCAATTCTGTAATGGAAAATTAATTCGAATCTTTCCACATTTTTGAAATGTTTTCGCTGTTTTTCTTCTTCCTGTATCAGGAATTTTATTATAACTGACATTTCCCATTTCTTTTGGGTTAATTTACGTCTTTTTTACGAAAAAAGGACTGGGAAAATTTCTGACCAGCTGACTGATAATCAGGGCTGGGATGAACTTGTTACTATTATGCTTGTGGATTATTTAGGAAATAGCACAGGGAGATGGACTGCTCTTAGCTGCTCTTTGGTTAGCTTGGCAGCACACGGGGCGTGCAGACGAGCCCTTTATGCCCTGCTGCACAGCGCTGTGCTGTGCGGAGGGATAGCAAACCAGTTCCGTGCCCTGAACACCTGTCTCACTTCACCCGGGCTGCATCTCTGTTTTCCTGTCCTGTGGATATATCAGGGGACTCCGGTTAGCTGAACTGTCAGTAGCGATAAATTCACCAACAAGCTTTTAATAAAAGGGATAGTCCAAGAGGGATGTCCGGATTAAATTTGAAGCAAAGGTGAAAGCGGGGGGTGTATTTCAGGCACGGGTTTATGAGATTTGCAGAAGGAGAAAGGAAAGTAGGCATAATAGGATTGAGTGGATTATTTTGTTCATTTGTTTGCTTTTCAGCTGCCTTAGACGCTTGAAGTTCTGCTGTTTCCAGCTTCTCGGTGTGTGCCTCAGTTTAAATTTTCATAGTACTCATTTCACCGCTTAGCCGCGTCATGTCGCGTTACCCTGTAGCACCACGCATCAAAACTTAATAACGGAACAAACACAACAATCACTTTAAACTAATGCTGCCCCTCTTTCATTATTCAGCGAGTTACATCATGGGCTGCTGACAAAGGTGATCTTGGAACTAAATTTAAAGGCATATTCACGTAAAAACTCTGTATGTGTGTGTAAGTCATTTTGGTGTTCTTTTTCTGTGCACTCTATTCTCCTCTTGGGGGAAAAGACTCCTCATTCAGTACATGAAAGGAAGAGGGAACAGGCACAAACATGAACTCTCAAAGAAATACTTTATACACACAATACACTTCTTTAAACTCCTCTTCTTTCAATTTAGGAAGGTTTGTATCAACCTTAGGGTTAATATAGCCTTATTTTACAGCTGTAATTTGCAACATCATTCTACCTTCATAAACGAAGTTAAAAAAAGGAGGGAGATAGTCTGGGTGCAGTGGCTTGATGATGAGTTAAAGCAAGATTGTGCTATTATGGTACAGTGAAATATTTACAGTTTGTGTCCTGATTGAGGAAAATAGCAAGGCAATCTTAGTGGCTTATTCTTTCTTCACACAAATACTGGGAGAACTAGTGTGAATGGCAGAATTTGGCAAAATATTGAGCATGTAAATGAGCACAGTAATAAAATAAACAGGCAAGCTGATCACAATAGGAAGTCATACTGATCATTCAGTTGGCATGTGTGGGTTTAGTACTAATTATTTATGATACTTCACACTGTGATAATGAATATTCTTCGGTATGCTTTGGAAGGCTAATGAAGTTCTACTGCCAGATTCTGACACCTTTATTTTTAATTATCTATCAGTTATCATGTACATGGCCCTGCTGACTTAAGAAGGAGTACCTTATCTCTGAACATAGGAAAGAGGAGCAGACTTTGGCTCTTAGAAAAAAAGCAAAAAAATTGGACATATATGTGACATAGGACAACCTGTATTAATGAAAGGTTTTGCACTGATGTTCTATGGAAGCAAGAAATATATCTATTTTGATTTCAAGAAGTGTCTTGCTGGAAGAGGTTATCAAAAAGAACTCCAGCAGAGGACACAAAAGCATTTAGAAAAGGCACAATGAATTTTGACTGCCTTTGAATCTATTTATCAAAGCTATTGCTGTTCCCATTTCAACGCAGGTGGAACAATAATAAATATCGAACAAAGCAACTCAATCTGTATTCAGAGAATTTCAATACATGGAAAGTTAAATGCAAAAAGAAAGCAAGCTTGCAGAGTCAGACCTATTGACTCCTGCTACTTCTATTCCTCATTGAAAATGAATGGTGGATGGTGCCCAAAGATCTGCAAGATATTTACATTACTGCGATTAACATATAATAAGAAACACGTTCAGTAATGCGACTTTATTATTTAACTGAATCAATAAGCTTTTACATCATAGGAACATAATTCAGCTGTAAACCTTGGCACTTTCTTTCATTTTAAGTGACTAACTTTACATGTCAATTTTCAGACTTAGTGGAGACATATTATTTCTCTAGCTGCCATTTATCCCTATAGGAGGGACTTTGTGCCATGAATGGACCCCTGTATGATAAAAACCTGCCTCTTCTGTGGAGGACAGGCAGTGGGAAGACTCCACATTCAAATTTTGAGTCCTGGTTTGCACAGGTGCCATCCCCTGGGAGCAGGCAAGTATGGCACCAGCAACTCTTTCTCTCTGCCAGTCCTCATTTGTAATCTTTTAGAGATCATGATGTCTGCACAGCCTTCCTCCCTTGGATTTTTCTCCCACTGTCCCTATATTAGACATTTAAAGAAAATCACTGGAGAGAATTTCACCTTGTTCAGCCAGAGCGGCAGCTGAGGCTGAAGCCTGCCAGGCACTCAGCAGAGGCTGTGCTAATGAACCCTCCTTCAGAGCAGACTAGATTTTGCATAATTCCTGCTTCAACCAGAAATGCAAAGTAGGTCCTTGATGATATAAAGGAAAAATAAATAAACAAAACCTGAACATATCAGGTCATTATAAAACACAGTTAAACATCTAAAGGGCATCACAAGATCACAGAAAAAATGACTAATGATGCTGTCTGAAAAAAAAAAAGAAAAAAAGACAAACACCAAAAGAACAAACCCCCCAAAAACCAACTTAGTCTAAAACTGCAGTGGATATGTCTACTGGCCAGACCTAAAGTGCTATGAGACCAACAGCAGAAACCTCATTGCCTCCACTGGCTTTTTGGTCAAGTCATCCAGTATAAATGAGTCTTTTTTCTCCATGATTAGTGCCTTGCAGCAGATAATAAAAATTCAGTATATGTCTTTTGTCTTGAAATTTCCAAGGCTTACAGGTTTTGCCTGATTTCACCTGAGTATCCAACAAAGAGCCTAGCACATCACTGTTTGCTTTTGGTCATTTGATCTCTCCTTTGGGCAGTTGTGCAGGCGTTTTTCATTTCAGATATCCTCATTCACAGTGTGCTGCAGCACTTACCCAAAGCTGGTTCAGACCCTTAGAGCAAAGCAAAAAAGTGGATTTTAATTTTGAGTTGCAGCTGCTGTTGTCAAAGTTCAGTGCATTAAGCATGGATTTTGTTTTCATTGCTCTCTTATAACACCAGGAACTACATTAACTACAAAACACATGTGCTTAAAGTAGAGTAATGGAGAAATATATTGTTCTTGTTATTTGAAATGTCACAAAAGATCTTGGGTTCATTTCAGTAGCACAATGAAACCAAGCTGCAGTTTTCACAAAGGCATAGTTTTAGATGGTTAAAGTGAATAGATGAAATGTTCTTTTGTTTTCTTTTGCTGTTGCTTCACAGTAACACAACAAACAACTGCCACCATATTGTAGCAATGAAGATCGCACCTTCTTCTAGCTGCCTTCAGTTTCATGCAAGTTCAGGGAGGAGGATTTGATGATTCCCCTTCATTTACAACCATATCTCCTTTGTTCAATTTGACATGCTTTGTATCATCTTTTACCCATGTATTTTCTTAGCTCAAAAGCCATTACACTGCAACTAACTACAGTATTAAACTATAACTTGAATAAAATTATGCAGGAAATTGAAAGAGTTGGATAAAAGCCACAGTATATGTAAAGAATGGCTTGGACATTGAACATACATTAAGGTAGAACTTCCCCAGCTGGCTAACACAGAAAGAAAAGGGCAGTGTTGCTCACCCTCGTGAGGCTCTCATGAGTAAAGGTGTTCCGGCTATAATGCCAGTCGCTCTCTTTGCTCACCCCCCCATATTACTTCTGCTTCCATTGGTAAAATTTTCATCTTTTCTACTCTACTTTCTGAGGGTTTTTCTCACCCTTCTCATTCCCTGGCTGTGTTATTGAATAGGTGAGACAATACCCGAGACAATCTCACTGCCTGGCTGGAAGAAAGGAAGAGGGAAGATTGGTGTTGCTATGGAGCAATGTTAAGGTTACTTTAATCCCTTTAGTATCATTTTGGCTGCAAAAGGGTTGTAGGGGAAAGTCTTTTCAGAAGCTGCAATAATCCTATTACTTCTTCTTTTTTTTCCTACCCTTGACTTGAAAATGCAAGTTCTCCAGAAAAAAGTATTAAAAAGCAATAATGTAATCTGTTGTAAAGTTCACCCCACATATCTGATTGTTCAGAGACATATGCAGTACAGCCCTGTCTGTGAGCATATGCATTGACATATATGCACATTCATCATTGTGTTTGTACATATATAGATATTTATTACACTTATAATTTTTTGCGCATGCCACGTAGAAGGACCTCAGGTCACCTTTCTCTGCCCCATGTTTTGTAAGGGCAGACAACAGCCCGCACTGATTCTATTCAAACTTTTCCAGCCTGGTTGACTTGGACAGTTGCCTACAGGGTGTCAGTGAGGCCCTGGTACAGGTGATGTACCCCCTGCCCTCAGCTGAGCCTGCATACCTCAGCATGTCTCCTTGTCTCACTCAGGCATCATCTGCAGGAAGCAGAGGTTGGCCCTTCATTTTCTCATTGCTGATGCTGTAGCAGCTTGTGATGACAACCTGAGCCAGAACTACCCTGAACAAGCACTACTGACAGGCTTTTGACCAGCTGACTCTAAGTTAAAAGCAAGGCCATCTCCATGACCAGAATTGTAATACAAATCAAAAGGCCGTCACCTCCACCCATCTCCAGTGGCCATGTTTAAGACATGAACATTATGGAAAGCTTTTTCAAGTTTCAAGTGCTATTCTGAGTGTTCAGTCCTGGAATCTCATGCAATTACATATCTAAATCTTGTTAACGGTGGATTCTTTTGTTGCAAAAAAAGAATTAAGTCACCATTTGAGCAACTGGCTACAAATGAGGAAATGGATGTTATCTTATTACCAAGCAGAGATCTATCTAATGATAGTTCTTTTTATGGCTTGTTAAAGAGGATTTCATGGCATCAAACCAGTTCCTAATAAGCAGATGTTCATGATACAGAAGAGAAAACATTTTTGCACTTGGCATCCTTATTGGAAGCCTCAGTCCAAAAGCCAAGGGATAAATATAGAAAGCAGAAGCATATGAATGGAGCTGTGACACTCACTCGTTCCTCTACTGTTTCTGTACTTAATTTTCAACATAGACTGGCTCTACAACCAGTTTCTTCAGTTGCGGTTAGGGAACATTCACCACCATGCCCTGTGCAGCTTGTGCTCAGGCCTTAGGTTCATAGCGTTATCAATCAAGCAACACAAAGCAGATTGAAGTATCACGAATCAATTAACCCAACAATTAGTTAAATAAGTCATAAAGCTTGACCAAATATGAAAAGGCCCTGTACCTCACACTATCTCCACTTATTGGCCAAATGGCATGAAGTGTAGAAATTGTCCTTCAAACTTCAGTGAGCGCCATGGTAGCAAGCAGAGTTTATTCCTTATACAAGATTTTGAAGACCCTTGCTATGGAGTTGAGTTCTTGACATTTCCATCTCCATCTCTTCCAGATATGAAAGTACATTCCCTCCTTAAGTGTTTGAAAGCTTCTTTTTTTTTTAAAGTCTCCGTTTTCTTATGTTTTTTTTTCTTTTTTTTTCTTTCTCCTGAAACACTTCAGAAGCACTGTATAACCAAAAAGCACTTGAAGGACATAACTGACTATAAACTCCCCTCAGCAATGTATGGACTTTCCGTGAGCTGACTGCAAGAGAGCTTTCAATGAATAACATCATCACTCTTTACTTGCTTTTACATCATTTTCCAGAGATGGGAGCCTGATTGCTCTTCTTTTAATCTGTTGCCAAGGTTTGCTTTAATTCTGTCTGATACAACATGCGTACATCCTGTGAAAGTCTGTCAGCATACAGAAGTTTATCACTCTTTTACCAGGTATGATAGACAATCCCAGCTGTAAACTGATTTGGGTGACATGAAACTGCAGAGATGGGAGCAGAAACTGAGTGTCCCATTGACTCCTGCACTTAAACTGAGCTGGTCTGGCTGAAATGCAGATGCAAGCAATTAGAAGAAGATATACATGCTTAGCATCCTGCTTTAATTCTCATTCAGCTTTGCTTAGCTGCAGAGAATGAACAGACACACATGAAATAGGAAGGATGTCTCTTTGCCACCTTCGGAATAAATTATTAGTTACTCATCTGAATGATTGCTTTAATGCAGTTTTGGATTATGGTCTCATGACATGTAAGGTCAGTGCTGAGAGTCTGATGCCCCAAAGTACTCATGTTTGGGTTTTCAGTACAGCCCAAAGCAGAAGTTTATAGACTTTTCAAACCTGAATTTTGGCATCTTGGGAGCAGGGTGTTCATTTTATACAGGTGTGTTTTGGAAGCTGATTTCCTGAACAGTGAGATACCTAGGTAATGCCAGGGAATTAAACTATTCCAGTGTAGTTTTTCCATAGAATAAATAGCAGAAAATCAAATTTGTGGTATCATGCAATTGTCTCAACCACAGTCCCTCAGTGTGAGGCAGATGATGCACGGAGAGTTAGGAACTGCATAATGCATGAGTTGAGAAAGAATAGTTTTCACTTAAATGTAAGGTTGAGAAAACCTGCACAAAATTT
Organism: Ibidorhyncha struthersii; assembly: GCA_013398815.1. Lineage (NCBI taxonomy): Eukaryota > Metazoa > Chordata > Aves > Charadriiformes > Charadriidae > Ibidorhyncha > Ibidorhyncha struthersii. The sequence continues at coordinate 9,693 of VZSZ01002009.1, read as the reverse complement.
AAGAGAGAGGGAAACAGGCCAATGCTATTTTTTATGGCTTTACTTTTTAGATATATCCTAACCAAATTAATAACACAGGCACTAGTTAAAACATTGCAATGTGAAACCACTGTGCATTATTAAGCCTGGCAAAAACGATGGTAATTCATCATTTCATGCTTCATGGCATTTCCCAGTTCAGACTGACGTTTCACATCAGTGATAGAAAACGTTGTGCTCTCTGCCTGAAATATGTAGAACACTGTACTCATAAACAAGAGTTTTGCTTAAGCTGCATAGGTATGACGAACATGTACAGTCAACTTGTGCCTACCAAGTAATCTTTACATGTTATGGAAAGACAATCCAATACAATGAAGTATAAATACTACTTTTTTTCTCAAATTTAGACTCATCTCTGCATTCTCAAATGTTTCCTTTTCACTGTGATAAATAACATCATTAGTAACAGGTTGAATGTGCAGTTGTTGCCATAAATGGGTCACTATATTGCTACTAGGAAAATAAGAAAAACTTAAAAACTGAAGGTGGGGAAACACAAAATAAAATATCAGATGATTCCAAAGGCTTTTGCAATGTTGGCCACTCTTTCAAACACGATATGTTCTATACCATCTGCACCTGCAAAAAAAATTCTGCTATTTCAAAAGTTGTTGCTAAAGTAGGTTTGCAGCACTGATGCTATACTTTCCCTTGGTATTACCATGGAAAAGTTTGGAGGAGGAGTAACAGCCCACGATTTCAGCAAACTTTAGATAGTCCTTTCCCTTTCCCTTCCCTCCCTTTCTCTTTCCTGGTCAAGACTGGGATTTGTTCTCCTACTGCAGAAGCCATGGCAAAGGAGACCTTGGATGGAGACCAAAAGGATACATCTACTTGACAAGGACGAAAATAGACCTGATCATATTTCCCATAAACCCTCAAAAATCTCATAAGTTAATCATATAACTGTCATGAAATATTTAATTTGCAATCCAGTGAGCTTATGCGTTATCCTAGAAACCATCAGACAAAAGGGTTACTATTCATGTGTTCGACTTTTGGGAGAGTGCTGTGCTATTATCGTTTATTTTGACCTGAGAATCTAGTGCTGCACAATGATCACGAATAGGTAGTAACAACCTTGGTAGTACAATTCATAAAAGCACATCTTCCAATAAAAATGGTGTGCATGCATGTGTGAAGAAAGGAACACTGGGGTGAGGGGAAAGTGTTGGGGAGTTAATGAAAACTTCTCTAACTCGATTAAAAAGACAGTAATTCTAGACATAGATGACAAATAAGTTTCCACAGCAATAGGTGAAGTTATCCCCATCTTGCTCTTTCACCACCTGTACCCCCAAAACTGTATGTGGTACAGGAGGTTTATATGATAATACAGGTGAGGAAAAGTCCTGACTGAGCAGTCTGCCCTGAGCAGAGCCATAAATGCTCTGTTGCTGTGTGGTCTGCCATAATAATACAACATTTTTTCTTCACACTTATGACTGTTCCTTTAGCAATGCAATAATTTTTTCTTCCAACATAAATGCAGTTTTGATAAGGTAGAATACTTAAACTATGTTCGTATTTATTCTGTATCTTACAAGCTATATTGGAATTACCCCGTTTCTAGATTTGTCTCTTGCTTATGTATCCCAGAGCTTGCTTTATGGCACCGTACTTACAAGTGAATTTTTCCTTGGGTTTCTTCCTGCCCTGTGCCACTCATCCTAATCATCAAAACTAAGTATTAATATTTCTGTGAATTTCCCCCCCCCAAGTCTCAAAATACCTTAAAAATCAGAAGCATCTTCATGTGTGCTTAACAACTGGGAAAATGGAAAACAGGGGAAATGTTTTGTCTGTGGTCACAGAGTGAATCACACAGAGTTTGGAATAAAACCCTAATTTTTTCAAACCAGCAAGAGGACTTAATGAGTTCAGGGCTGTCTTGGGCAGACACAACCATTGTGATTCTGGTTGTGAAGCTGGTGAGGGCACTTCTTGCAGGGTGCACAATCTCTAATGCACAATCTGTGTTTCCAACCCTGTGTTTGATAAGACACACTGTAACTTATCTCACATGCCTTCCAACTTACATGAATTTAAAAAATGCTTAATTAAAGGTATTATTTGCAGAGCCGGTTACAGAATAGAAAAGTATTAATATATGCCAGATAGAAATGAAGGATATACGCAGGTGAAACAGAAAGAAAAAAGTAACGATTATGAGAAGGTTGCACTTTTTTAAAAAAAAGAAATTCAGATGTTTTATTTACAGTTGTTATTGTTAATCTGTTATTTAGCGTGTCACAGTTGTTCTTGAGTTCTCAACGTAGATACATATGTACTTAAGTGCTGCAGGGCTGAAAGCTGCATTGGATATTACTGTATTCTCTTGTTTCCAGCCAGTAGTAAATGATAACAATCTCTTTTCTGTTATTTATTTAATGGTTGTTCTTAAATATTTCTGTTTATTAATAGTACTAGTACCCAGAATGCTATTGCTCCCCTCTGTGCAGGATGCTGATTTAAGATTTGCCAATGCTTGGCTTCATGCGTGAACTTTCTTACCAAAAATGGGCCATCTGGAAGAGGATGTTTAATCTCGCTTGAGATATTACCTCTGGGAAAGTAGAAAAGAAAAAGGATGGCATAGCTGAGCCAGGTCTGATAGTGAAGTGGAAGAAAATGGTGGAGCGTGTCTCACAAATGCGTATTTTAAAAACCAACAGCAACAACAATAAAAAAAGAGAGGGAGACTGATCCAAAATGGAGTTAGCAATGGAAGAGAGAATAGTATTGCGCTTTGCATTTGATTCCTGCTGTCGTCAGGACACATAAGAAGTATATGCTCGGTCATTAACTTTTATGAAGTGCTGATTTCCCTTTTGGCTTCCACCAGTCTATCAGCCCTGCAGCAAGGGCTGTCTTTCTGCACACAGCTGAGCCAAGTAGTTGTTCGGTGTGATCCTCGAGTACAACGTTTTCTCACAACCAACCCCTCACCACCTACCTAATAGCTTTGAGACAGCCTCAGTCTGTTGGATTGAGTTGACCACTAATGACCCAACTGTTCTTAGGAAGACGTAGCATGTTTTTCTGCCAAGACTTAAAATGTTTCTGTTATGTTCAGTGCGCATTGGGCGTGTGATGCAGTGCAAAGAAAGCACAAAGCAGCCAGGTGCTCTCAAAGCCAGCTTGCTTTCCCCTGCCTTGTGCACGTAGCCTCTTCATTCACTATAAATTACATGAAGCTTGTGTCTACAGCACTCTGAAAAGTGCAGGCAAGGGCAGATGGTACTCTCTACGGCCATTTTGAACATTTAGTGTGTTGGTTTTCAGAAAATAAAACAGTTCTGAGATGAGAAAACTTCCACTATCCCATGCTAGGTCTTTTCTAACTTTTTACAGGAGAGCCCAGGTGGGTCTGAAGACTGAAGTGCAGTAGGATAAACCACAACTTCTTTCACAGCTTCACAGTTATTTCACAATTCACAACTTAATGAGGATACAGTCTAAAGTATCAAGCCAAAAAAGGGTTTGTGCTATGTGCTATATAAATATACAGGAAGATAAAATAATATCCTTGTCAAGTGTACAGAGGGGGTTTCTACACCTCTTCTAAGTGAATAAGGAACAGGAAATAAAATGACATGTTAACAGAGGCCAAAGGACTTAGTGAAAAAAAAACCACCAAAACCCCCAGAAAACTACAGTCTTCTGATAACTGGTGGAGGGAATGTGGATCCGTGTGTAGGACCTTCTGTATTATCACAAAGTGGTTGTGCAAGGCAGTATCCAAAGAAGGCAGACGTTCCTAGAAAGGAAGTCTGGGAATGTCCAAAGTACCCGTATATCCTTAAAAGAAAAGACTTTTAGAAAGTCACCAGACTTTTTCTTTTTGTCACACCAGGAGGTCTAAAATCCCACTTGGATGGCAACCAGTATGACAATTGGTAGAAACAGAAGAGAAGTTGAAAATAAGGAAGCCATCCTTATGGCTAGTGTTCGCAGAAGTATTTCTAGTACTCAGCAATTAAATGTGGAACTTTAACTGAACAATTTTCTCTCAGCAAAACGGTCAGTAGTTTTTCATCAAACATTGTAAAGAAACATGGATTAAAAAATAGGTTGAGCAAATATACAGATAGCTTTATAAAAAGGTATTTTTAACTTAAGTGTGTGCCCTAGAAAAAAAAAAGGAGAAACAAGAGAAGGATATGTATTCATGATATGGAAATAAAATGAAACCTATGGAAGAGATAGATTTAAAGATTTAAATAAATATTGTCTCTCACATGCTTCTCCTTTTTTAAAAACACTTTAATTAGGTATGCTTTTTCAGTTTCTCCTTGAAGAATAAATAAAAAAAGTATCTCTTTTTAAGACAGCCCTATTTTTGCATCTTGAGTACAATTTAGCACTGTAGTCTGAATGCTAAATCTCTACACTGAAAATCAAAATTTGTTTGGGGTTTTATGAATTCAAGAAATAAGTAGAAAAAAACATAGTGCAGTAAAACTTAAATGAACTGAAAAATTTTCCCAGTGATACATTACATGAAGCCTTCTGCAATGCTTAAGACATAATATGAACCAATTTATACTCATTCTGCACCATTTGAGTGTGTCATTTCTGTGTCCCCCTCATTGCTAGGTGTCACTGTACATGACCAGCACATCACTCTCACTTTCTTCCTTTAATACTGCCAGGACAGTGTATCTATGTTTGTATGTAGTAGAGCAATGTATGAAATGCACCAGTAAATGTAAAAATGCCTCTCTTTCTAAGAAGATATTTCTCCAGGCCATATCAGACTGATTCCTAGAAAGGGAGTAATTCATCTCATGCTTCTGCTGAAGACTTCAAACTCAAACCCTTTCTGGAAAGGGGGCTGCTTCTGTTACCTTCTGTCTGACCTTCTGTCACCAGGAAACTCAGCACCTTGGGTTTTTCTCTTTCCAGCACTGCCTCACACAAAGGATAAACTGCCCAGACACTTGCTGTCAAGGAGCAGCAACCACAAAAGTGCTTCTCTGAGAAACCTGGCAATAGATTTTTTGAACAGAGAAGGAATTCAGTGATGCTAATAATTCTCCTGTAGCAGGGAGAAGCTGATATTTTGGTAAACGTTCCCTCTTGATATGAAATTTTCCCTTTCCGATGTCAGGGGGATTGTTTACATATAATAAGGAAAAATCCCATTTCCGTGTCTCAAAATAAATAAATAAATTTTTTTTTTTTTTTGCTTCTGTGGGCCATCAGAGCTGAAAATAAACCAAGCTGACTGCCTCTGGGGATTTATTGAATTCAAGTGCCCATGACTCATTCCATGATTACAAAAAATAAGAATACCTTTCAAATTTGCCACATGAGAGACCGAAACAGGGTTCTCGATGCTGCTGTGTGGCAGGAGAGAGGAAGAAAGGAAAGGCTATACCAACTCTAGTACAAAATGTGGCTCTGTTTTACTTCCCTAGCATTCAGTGCCCACCGGAGTCAATTGAAACATTTTTTTTAAAAATAATATCTGCCTTAAAGAGGAAGAATTTGAAATTAGCTGTGCATGCACTTCACAAGACCCATCATCAGAAAGAAAATGAATGCTTTATGTGCTGAATGTAGTGGATGCAGAAACAAAGATGCTATTAATAGGTGTTATTTGGAATACAAATGGAAAGAAGAAAATGTATGGTGAGACTCTTTCATGCTGATTGTGGTGAGGATGGAAGTTAGAGCTTTGCTGCAAGGAGAGTGCAGACTGAATATTACACCAGGAGCATTTCCAAATGAAATGGCAAGAAGTTCTCAGAAATGAGGAGTACTCTGAGCACCACACCCTACCCTACCCCACCCCACCCTCCCTGAGCCAGCCACTGAAGGGTTAATGCTGCTTCTCCACTCCCAAGGTGGGAAATTAGGATAAATGGTGGCAGCTGTGCCAGGGAGTAGGCCCTCTTTAAATACAGTCTTCTCCAGGCACAGTGCCCCTATATGAAATGGAGTGGGTGCCTGGGTAAGTTGGGCCTAGGCTTTGTTTCTGGCTTTGTTTCTGGCTTTGTTTCTTTCACATCTTTCCTTCTTAAGTGCTTACACAAATATCTGTTCCGTTTGCTGTAGTCAGTAAAACCTGAACCTCTTCTTCTGACTGAGGGCTTGTTGCAGTAGTGGTCTTTGGCTGCTCGCAAGCTGTGGATGAAAGCTGTAAGTACCTCAGAGTTTTCTAAAGCTTTGCAAATAGTAGATGGGACACTGCAACAGTTCCATTAGACTGGAAGTATTAGAAATTCAGGGAGAATTACAAGAGTGTGAGAGAGGGCTGCAGTTTGAAAAAAGAATAAACAAGGGAATGAGAGTAATGAATTTGAATATGGGACAGCCCATATTCTGCAATGGGTGGAGATGCCAGATGAGCAAGGCCTGAGCCTCCTCTTGTAAATGTATTTGTAGTTGCTTACATATGTGTGAGGTGGTCCCAGTACAAATTTCTAGGAGGCAGGCAGTTAAGTCCCAAAGCAATGCACTGGTTAAAATGATAATGCAGATTAAAGCTGCTGACTTACAGTCCTTGTTCAATCTTTTTTCATTCATTGCAGCAGGAAGGCACCTTATTAAGAAATCAAGAGGGAGCTAAGTTAAAAAAGAGAAAACCCAAACATTGAGGGTATCAGACTTTAAGAGAAATGATGTCTTATGTTTTATGCACTGCTTCTGCATTTTTTGGCTTTCTGGGAGAATTATGGGGAATGATTACTCAAAAATCAGTTATTAAGGGAATCAATAAGCAATTAGTAGCAACAACACAATTATCTGTTTCTGTATTTTATGCCTGTATGCTTCATAGTGCCAACTTCTGCAATGCAGAATGTGATGCCCTCCAATTCACTACACTGAGCTCAGGGGACTCCAGCCCCAGATAAGCTGGGCCAGTGGGGGGAAGGTGATGAAAAATGTCCCTGGTCTGGTCACCTGTATGGCTGCTTATGGGTGGCTGTAGTTCAATAAGTTGCCTTGGGAGCACAGGTGATGTGGGTCACTTGTAAAGAGATTGAAGTCACTCCTCTTCTGTGTAGTCATGTCTGTAAAGTGGTTTGGCTTTCCTGTGAAGCCTTGGACCTACTCAAAGGAAATAGAGAGGGCAGACAGAGTATTTATGGAGTAAGAAAAGATGTTAGTGGTAATGGTCTGAGTTTCTCTTTTTTTTTTAAAGAAACTGTTCTTGATCTCTAAACTGCTGTGCTTGATGGGGGTGGGGAATTGCTTTCTGCTTCTTCTGCTAGAAAGAATGTAGAGGGAAAGAAGACATGAATAGGGAGACAGATTATCTGTCTAATGAAGCTGATAGTGTCTGTGGTTGTGGATATCATCTGTAAAAGATTGGCCCAATGGAGATGGGAAGGACTAGAAGAAAAAAGCAAGAGATGCTAGAACTGAAGTCTCTTCTTTCTTACTCCAGCCCAGTCACTGAATCAACTGAAAATCTGATATTTAACTCTACCTATTCTCCTGTCTCTTGATTTTGAAAAAGTCACTTCTAATAGACAATAGGATACAGTTTGCTATTAGTTGATCCAATGGGATAAATCCTTTAAGAAATTAGATCTCTCACACATGCCCATCTGCATTGAGCACAGCATCTCTGGGTAAAGCATATTGCCCGGAAGATAGTCTGGCATTCATCTGGAGGCATTAGATGTCCACTAAGTCTCTAAGTATTTTCTTTTCCAGCTAGAATAACATCTATAGAATCTGCTACATAAGATACCATGGTGCTAAAAAGAAGTCACAATTTCTATAGAATTTCAGAGTAAAATGCCAAGTAGTCAGTGTGAAGAGAAGACTGAAAAAATAATTAAATTAAATTAAAATTCAGGTCTAGCTTTTTCCACACTTGTTTCAAAGTCTGTTGTCATAGCTACTGCAGCATAAGCTGGCTCAGTATGTTCACTTTCTCTTTAAAGACACATTCACATTTTTAAGAAAATCGAAGTAACTGAGCAAATATCTGGGAAAAGGAAAAAAATCAAAGTTGTCCTTTGTGCATCTGTAATTTTATCACAAGCTATTATTTGGATGAGGGATATTCAGCCTTTATCAGCTAGAATCTATTTATTCCTCAAGGGCAGAGAACCAGAAAATAATTAGATGCATATAAAAGTGCACTATAGTGCAAAACCATTGCAAACTTCAAAAGGGTCAAAATTCAGTATGGCTGTGTGCCAGTCTCAGTTGTTAACTGTAGATGAATGGTTAAGTGAGAAAGGACATGATTTTATTGGAATGAACAACCCAGTGTTTAATGTAGTAAAAAGTCCAGAAGACGCGGTGAACTATCCTTGAGCAATGTGAGAAAGTAGCGACTTGGTGAACAAGATAAGCGGAACCAAGTCCAGTAAATGATGACAGATCCCTTCGCGTGAACAGCAACCTTGTACCAATCATGTAACTGCTTTAGGCGCGTGGACAAGCATAATGAACCAATCGCATAGATGTGGCTAGTGCGTGCTCTGCTTGATTGTCTATATAAACCTTGTAAGTGCTTTAAATAAAGGAGAACGATCATACTCATATTGAGACTGTGTCGTTACTCCAGGCCCGTCTCCCACTCCGACATCTGGTAGCAGAGGATGGTTCAGCTCGACAGATCTCCAAAACTGCAGTAAGCAGCTAGAGGAGGGGGAGTGGGAAACCACGGCTGAGAGACGCACTGCTAAGGGTCAGGCAGATGCCAGTGTGAGGTCACTCCTCACCTCTCAGGTGCAGTGATGGAAACAGAAGCTGCGGCCAACTTACTTGCTGGAATCCTCTCTAAGAGAGGGAAAGATGTGCCAGTGAAGCAGTTGAGTAAATTGATTAAACTGGGACAGTGTTTGGGTCATTTTTCTGACACCCATTTGTTGTTTTCCGTCTCGGAATGGAGGAACTTTGGAGACACACTGGGGCAAAAAACGATTGAGGGGGATGAGAAAGAAAAGCTTGTGCTGCTGCCTAAATGTTGGGGCCGGGAAAGACTGCTGATAAAATTTCAAATAAGCCGGGACCTGTTGTGCAATTTTTCGGGCTGCCTGCCGTGAGAGGCATGTCTGGGACTATTTGTAACAATGTTAACGAATTGCGAGAAAGGGCAGGTTTCCATTCCTCCGGCGAAAAGAGCAATGTGCCACCGGACTCTGGGTGGACTTCTGAGAAAGCAGAAGTTCCCCCTAACACAGCTGGCACGGACTCTGAGATAAAAGCGGAAGTACCTCCTCCTCAAGCTCCGGAGGAGGTGGAGCCAGCATCTGCTGCTGACCTCATTGACTTAGGTGGAGCAGCCTGCCAACCTCCTCCTGCCGCTCCTCCTCTCCCGGAGTCACCCGCCGCGCCTCTGCTACCGCCCTCCTCTCTGTTGTATCCAGCTCTGCCCTCCTCTGAAGAGTCCTCTGGGGCCACAACGCCATCTGTCGAGGCGGAGCTGCAACTGTCTCCAGAAGCCACGGCAAAAACAATGCAAGCGGACCCAGATGCCACTGCAAAAATGCTGCAAGCAGTTTTGAGACGCCTTAAAAAATTGGAAATACAAGCACAAAAGAGAGAAAAGGACACACCTCCGTGCCTAATGCGCCCTCCAGCATTTCCCAACACCACATGCTGGAGTGCTGTCATTAAGGACACAATTTTGGAGGGACAATGGAAGCCCGTAGGAGGAGCAGAGAGCCCTGCTTCCTT
>VZSZ01002006.1:0-13057 GCA_013398815.1 Ibidorhyncha struthersii | reverse complement strand
CTTGTAGTTCACGTTGATCTCGCTCTCCATGGCCTGGCAGAGGGAACAGGACGAAGCAGGCTTGGGTCTCTGCTCTGCCTTGCCACGACCTGCTGCTGCATCCAGCAGGTCTCGTGGGCCTGCCTGGCCACCAGCTCACCCCAACGGCATGCTTATTACGGACACAAAACTACTGGGAACACTCCCCCAAAACCAGCGGTTCTCCCAACTCCTCTCCCACCACCCCAGGTTACCCGAATGTTGTCATCGTTGCTGCTGGTTCGCTCTCCTTTCCAGTTCAGGCACAGGCTGAAGATGGGCGGCAGCGTGGAGTAACCAGGGTTCAGGACTACGGCGGCCTGGAGCTTGGCTGAGCAGGGAAGAAGTATCACCCACAACCCACAGGGCCTTCACCTGGAGGGATGTCCCGTGAAGACCCCCAGAAACTGCCCTGGGAGCATCTGGTGCAGGAATTAGCAACTGCCAGGGGAAGGAAATGCACCTACCTGTTCCTCTTTCTATCAGGGCCATGTAGTAGAGGTGCGTGTCTTCAGCCAAGCTGGCCTCTATCACATCTTTAGTGTAGGGCAGCTCCTGTGAGGAGAGACAAGAGGAGTGAGCAGCTGCCAGTGCGGCGCGGGAGCTGGAAGGGATACAGCCTCACGCTCGGCACCTACTGCGTAATCTTCATAGGGAATGGCAGTCCACTTCACCAGGCGCGAGACAATCTTGGTCGGGAACAGATGCTGGCACTCACTGGAGACTGGCACAACACCATGCTCTGAAACCAAAGACAAGGCCACCTGAGCAGAGAAAGGCTGGGGACAGAGCTCTGTCACTGTCCTGCGGGTGGGGATGCTCCAAAACCAGGACCTGGAGATATTCTTATCCTTCCGACACCTTCAGCAGGTGCCCAGAGAGGAGCAGGGGAGGCCTCGGCTGCAGTCCCAGTGGAGCTCACAGCCTTGGCAGCATACACCCAGCCTGCTCAACAGGCGCACGACACGTGGGTGCATGGTTCACCTCCCACCACGGCCCAAATCAACTCCCAGCGCAGGGATGGCCAGGTCCAAAGGGGCGCTGGGCATCAAGAAGGGGCACAGCCCTCCCCTCCCACCAAAACATGTCAGTCCTCACAGCCCTGCTGCCACCGAGGACAGAGGGAACGACTAGGAATGCTGAGGGGGACGTTGCAGATCTGTAGCACCACGGAAGGTGTCATTGGTCAGTTCTCCTCTGCAAGAGGACCCTGTTACTGCACTCCCTGTCCCCAGGGACAGGATGGGACACCAGGCACTCACCGAGTGACGCAAACTGTTTGTGGAGAGCCAGGCGGGACTGCAGCCTCGTCCGCAGCAGCTTCACAGTCAGCTCCATGTGGCTGGCGCTCAGCGAGTTGTCTGCAGTGACTGTGTGCTGCGGGCAGGAGGGGCTGTCACCACCATGCCACCTGCGGGCCCCCACGCTCCAGGAGCCACCCCACCCAGCCACAGGGACAGACACACACTCAAGGCACTGTTCAGTGCCCGTAACAGGGCTTAAACTATCACACGTGGGAGATAAAATACGTTAGCATGGCACCACTGCACAGATTCACCCTAACAGAGCCCGTCCCAGCCAAGGGTGCACCATGGTTTGGGAGTGGCTGGTGCCAGCAGGAGCTCTCGGGTCTAGGGGGGACACAGTACAGGACACAACTGTCCCCAAAGGCTCCCCAAACCCCAGCTCGATGTTCTGGTGGAGAGGGGAAGGGGAGTGACATACCTGAGGCTGATCCTTGGGGAAATGCAGGCCGCCCAGCTTCTGCACCCACACGTAGGGGTGCCCCAGCTCTGTCACGTAGTCGCTCAAGGTGAGGATGCTGTGGGGACAAGGAAGGGTTACACCACCCCAGAACGTTCCCCCCTGTCCCCCCACCACCCCGCCTGCGAGCCAGCCGGAGGGAGCAGGCACATCTTCATCTCCACCCAAAGTTGTGCCCAGCGAGCCCACCCAATGCAGACTGGCAGGACACTGGCCTCTCCCGACTGCCGAGCCCTCCCTAACAAGCTGGGGAAGGATGGAACGTGTCGGCAGCAGGTCACACCAACTGCCTGGGCGAAGCTGCCCCAGCTGTGTGGGGCAGTGCCCCACTCACCCCACTTTATCGAACTGGAACTGGTTGGCTGGGTTGGGTGTTTTCCTCCCGTGGTCTCCTGGATAGAGGCAGTTCAGCAGGGAGTCCGGGGAGAGCAGGTCGCTGGCAGGAGGAGGGAAGAAATTAATCAGCAGCTCCACATCTCTCTGGGATGGCCATTAACAGGCCCTGAGCCCAGAGAAAGGAATTGTGAGCTCCGCAAGTTGGGTTTCAAGACCAGAATGGCTTTCCCCTAGTTACACTCCAAAAGGAGCGTAACTCCAGGGGGTCTCCTCCCTGGCTGTGAAGAAGATAGAAATCACAGGGCACCAGCTCCCCGGTTTCCCAGGAAGCTGCTCACTCCAGTGCATTAACTCGGAAACCTGCTGACGCGTACGGAGAAAACATCGCCGGCATAAGCAGGGCACAGCCTGATGGCTGTTTGCCACCCAACAAGCTTAAGCAGAGGAATTCTGCTTAATGAAATACAATTCTCCATGTCTGACTGTACCCATAAGCCTGACCGAGCAGAAATGGCTGTAGGATTTGGGGTTTGGCTCAAGCCAGAGCCTCACAGGTTTGGGGTACAACAGCCAAGGGCAGCTGTGAGGGAGGGAACGCCCTGCACGGGAACCCTGCAGAGAGACTCTAGCCACTCTCAGCAGGGATTGGGAATCTACAGAGAAAAGAGAACCCCAAGAGGACCAGGAGGCCTCACATGGGACAGACTGGGAGGCAGCACTTGCTTTGTGTAGCCCAGAACAGCCTCTCCCACCTCCTCCTGGTCCAGGAAGAGCCACCAGAGAGCTGGCAGGTGATCAGAAGTCCCTGGCCAGGCTCCCACACCTGCCAGTTCAGCTATTCCTCACACAAATCAGGCTCCAGCAGTCCCTGGGGAGCCTAGGGAGAGGCAGCCACATCTACGGCACTCATGACAAGGTGACCTGCAGAGCAAGCAGGTGAAGGGAGCTTCCAGGCACAGGCTGCAGGAGGGAGGAAAGCAGTTCAGCTGGGCGTGATTGAATGTGACAAGCAGGAGAGGTTCTCCTCCAGCTCCTGACAGGTCTGGCTCCACTCCCCTACGAGGTTCCCAACCTCCCTGACCCTGCCTTGTCACGACAGAGAGGAGGAGGACGCTGCCTGGGCAGGGTGTTCATGACAAGCGGAGGGGTTGCCGCCAGATGAGCTCGGGGCTAGGCATGAGACTGCTGTCAGCTCCGGGCTCAGTGCCCACAGGGCTCTCCTTACCCGGCACTGATGGCAGTTGTCATCTCGACGGCAGTAGTGACCTTGGCTTTCACTGTCATGACATTGAGGTTCATGAGGTAGTAGAAGGTCAGGTGAAGCACATTCTCATCTGTGCCAAAAGAGAAGGGGCAATGTTGCTGTCTGCTTTAGCTCGGAACACTCTGCAGAGGGGGATATATGTGCCCCCCTGCTAGGACAACAGCAAATGGGGTGGAGAGGCAACATGGGGAGTAACTGGCAGTCGAGGCATTGTAATCTCCAACGCCACCCAATCCGCATTTGCCAGGCTGTATCTGTCAGGCCCAAGACCATGCACAAAAGAGAAAAGCTCCCAACTAGACAGAGGAAGCTTCAGAGCAAGGTCACCCCACCCACGTGGGCCAGAGGTGCTCTGGGAGACAGAGCTGATAAACCACTTTATTCAGTCTCCCCTGGAAGGCCATGCTCATCCCGGCTGGGGAAGTAGGGCTGAGGGCAGGGAAGCTTCTCTGCACCTGGAGCTCTCCCTGGGGATCCCAAGCTGCTGCCAGGTTGCTCCCTGATCTGCTGTCACATACCCTTCTGTGCTCTCCACCAAGGGCCACCAGACCCCGCCTACCTTTGCACTTCAGGTCGACAGTGACAGACAGGGGGTGACGCTTGAGCATCTCCTTGCGCTTGTCGTCCAGCTGCACGCCCAGGGTGGGCCTGCGTCGCTTCTGAGGAGGATGAAACAGAGCTGTCAGACCCTTCTCCCGCTCCTCTGCAAACCATGGCCCCTACCCTCCCCTCCCACTGCTCTTTCCTTCTAGTCTAGTTCCCCAGTCCCTCAGCTGGAGCAACCCCGGGGAGGGAGTGGAGCAGGAAACCTGCTCTGCCCTGCTGCAGAGCAAGGACAAACCAGCTCCAGTTCCTGTCATTCCTTCGGCTCCCAGGAGTGCCCCTGCCCCTCTGAGATGGGGCCAAGGACCTGCTAGCTCAAAAGCTTCCCCACCATGAGGGGCAGAAGCTGAGGCCCTTCCCTTTATCCTTCCCCATAGCAACAGCCCGATACACCATGCGCTGCTGCTGGGTGGTGGGGAGCAGTGGCACAGACCTCCTGTGGGCTTCCATGCTGGGTGCAGCCAGCACCTACAGCCTCTCCCCAGCATCCCAGAAGGTCCAGCCTGTAGGATCTAAACGCTGCCCCAAGGGAGTGCCAAATAATCCCCAGGGCAGAGCTCAGCTCAACGCTTTTGGCAGACGGCAGGGGATGGACACACATCCCTCCCTGCCGGACGCCAGCCCCCAGCCAGCCTCCCCAGCCCAAGGCTATTTATACAAAGTGGAACAGCTCCAGCCGGAGAGCTGCGAGGTGGCAGCTGCTGCTGCCGAGTGGGACACAAGCATGGTGGGATGGGAGCGGGGCAGATTTGTACCCTGGCTCTCCTGCATTCAGGACAGAAACTGGAAATGGCACATCTCTCCTCCCAAAAAACAGCTGGATTTAACATCAGCTTACCTCCACGCACACTCACAGCACGTAGGGACCAGTTCTCAGACCCCGCTTAGGCCCAGCTCCCCCAGCACCTCCCAGTTAGCAGGCGGAGACCAGTTTGTCCACAATACAGTGTTAGGAGAGGACCCAGAAGGGGACAGTGCTATCCCTTACCGTGGTCTGCTCCTCCTCTGCGTCAGAATCGCTTTCATCATCTGCGCAAAGAGAGAGGTGTAAGCGGGGACCAGCTGGGGCTCAGCAGCTTTCCCACAGCCAGCAGAACTACCAGCCCTTTCTCCAAGACCACAGCTCCCCCAGACATCACCGTCCCCGCAAAACCAGAGCCCTAACAGGGTGCAGTGCAGACACACAGGAACATGTCCCCAGTCCCAGGGGTCACTCCAACACCTCTCAGGAAGGAGGAGGTAGGGACAGAGGGGCTTAGCTGCCAGGGCCTTCAGCCAGCAGCACAGACATCAGGCACTGCGCCATTTCAGGACCCACTCGCTTCTCTGCCCAACCCCTCTGCCTGCACAGAGCATCAGGCAGCCTGCCTGTGGCAACACCACCCCAACTCACCCTGCGAGTCCTCAGGCGGCTTGTACAGGGCTTTGGCTTCCTCTACACTCCCTTCAATGGCCACCACAAGCTTCTTATCTACAGAGGAGACATGAAAACTAAGTTACGAACCCCACTTCTGTATGGGAAAGGCAGGTAGAAGCAGCCACGTCCGAGAAAGCTCCCACTTCATGGCTGCAGGAGGCAGAGCAAGCTCAAACAAAGGGTCAGTGGGAAGAGGCAGTTGTCCAGAGGGCTCCGTGGGGCCACCACAGTACCGGATCTCCTGGGTAGGATGGGGCCACAGGAGGGAAAATGCAGGGTTTTGAAGGACTGTCCCTGGAAACTATAAAGGCCAAATCTTTATCAAGAGCCAAGAGGGGGTATGGCTGGCACAAGCAGGTATGGAGGAGCTGTGTCATCATGGCTGCAGATTCCTATTAGCAGGGACCTGGTGTGGCTAAGTGCCACAGTGTGGTCCTTCCACACTCCTCTGCAGCCTGCCCCACTCCCACAGCAGCGTGAGAGCAGGGGGCACTGCAGCGCTCATGCTATGCTACAGCCCTCTCTGCACTGGAGACGCGGACAGCCCAGGGGGATTCCTGAGCGCTGCTGAGAAATACCTCCTAACTCAGGGAGGCTTCAGAAAGCCCCTCGAAATGCAAAGCCACCTAAGGGGATGAAGACTTTCAGGTGAGCTGCAGGGAAGGCCTCTGCGAGGGCAAACAGAGGTACTGCCTGCTCTGGAGTCACCACCGCCCACAGGGTGACAGCTCTTGGGAGGTCACGTCAGCACCGAGCCAGCTCACAGGCTCCAGGGATGTCCCTGCCGACCTTGAGAAGGGGGGCAGAGGTGGGAAGCAAGCTTCCCAAGCAGTTTTTCCAGCGAGGGAGCTGAGCAAACAAGGTTTCAAATGCTGCTGCCTCATTGTGCCTGGCCATGGGGCCACCCCGCTGCTCTGGCCTCAGCAGATCCCAGCGGCAGAGCAGATGGGATGAAAAGGACCTCCCAAAGTGTCCCCGAAGCAGTTCTTTGAGTGAAATGCAGCTCGTGGGGAGAGCATTGCCCCCAAGCCCCGGCTGGTGACAGCTCCTCACAGTGTCGCTGAGGACTGCGCTTTCCCCTTGGTGCTCACCGCAGGCCTGACCGTAGGCACTGGCTTGAACGAAGAGAACGTAGAGAGGTGGTGGGAGGTGGCGGGCTGTCTCGTACTGTTTGTGCGCCTGGTCAAAAGGCATGAAGAGATACTCCTGGACAGGCAGGGAGGCCTGGGGGAAGAAGAGGACTAACCTTCATCACTGGGAACAGAACACTTCACCCTCCTCACCCCCTCCTTCACCCCAAGCTGGGAGGTGGGAGACTGGAAACCAGCACAGCAGCCGCGGTGCAGGGTTAAACGCAGCCACAGGCACAGCAAGCCCCCAGGGAAGGGCTGGCAGCTCTCCTTTGCTGGAAAACTTTTGGATTGGAAAATAACCCAGTTCTTCCTCCCGCTCTTCCCTCCCAAGGCAATCACAAGGGGCTGGAACCGCGTTATCACTCTCCAGGGTAAGGCACATTTAATGACTCCTCCATCGGCAGTTCTGCATGAATTGCCGCATAAACAAGGAGACTCCAAAGGAGTCTCGGCATGAGGCAGATCTACACTTTGTCCACGCTGACTGAGAGAAAAATGCCTCCAAAGCAGAATCATGCCAGGCGCTGCACCTCTCTAACACAGCCCTCGGAGCATGAACTCAGCTCAGCCCCGAAGGCGTTCTCCCCTTCCTGCAGACCTCAAGTACCTGCATAATGCTGTTGAGTCGAGGCTGGAGGCTGCTCAGATACTCCTTCTTCACCTCGATCTCCTTCAGGATCTTCTCCTTGCTAGTCAGGCACTCTTTGTACTTCTCTGCCAGCCTAAGGGGAGGAATTCAGTTACCAGCACATATCACAGCTATAAAGCCTGTCAGGGTCCGCCTGGTGCCCCAGAGCCAGCAAAAGTCACTGCAGGAACCAGGAGAGCTCAGACATGGTGACAAACAAAGAGCTCTTAAAGCCAAGGGCAAGTGGAGGCAAAAAGGAACTGATTAGAGCTGGAAAATGAACAGGGAGGATCTTCCCTCAGCAGAGCTGCTCCCATACCAGCCTCTGCTACCAACAGCCATGCCAACAGAGCCCTGCCAACCCCACCAAGCTCCTGAAGAGGCTTTTCCACTTCATATCACCAAAGTCACTTCACGTCATGTCAGCTCCTTAGTTAAACGCAGAAAAGTCGAGGTTTAATACGCTAGCGGGTGTTCCTCTGTAACTGGGTAGAAAGCCCAAGAAAACACAAGTTCACCATGACCCTCCGAGCCCCAGACACACTCATGTTTAGGGAGAAAAAGTTAAATCTCCTTATTGATGTTCATGGCAACCTCTTGCCCAGCAAAAACAGGGAAAGCTAGGTATGGCGGTGTGCTGCCCGGGACAAGGTACCACCATGGCAGAGGGAAGAGCGGTTTGGGGAGTTCACGCACTCTCCTCTCAGGATCCTGCTCCCCACCAGATGAGAGCACCCACAGTGTAGAAGAACCCCCTCTGAGGGGGACAACAGCCCTGACACAGCAGGACTGAAACGTTTCTCTTTCCAAGCAAAGCTATATTTGTGTTGGGTCAGCACCCCCTAACAGACTCCTACACAATGCTGTTTTGAGGTCCAGCTTTCAGACATCTCTCCTGAGCTACCTGAGCCAGTGAGAGCAGCAAAGATCCCTGTACCGCCATTCAAGAGGCACATTCCGGAACCGAGTCCAAGACAAATCCAGTACTCCACAATGTGACAGTTACAGATGGACACTAAAAACCTCCCAGCATTTGAAATGTTGCAAGCACTACCAGCATCTGCTCTTGAGGCAGCTGAAGTGGCTATTTCCCATCACAACGGTGCTAAGAGGTGAACGGTGGTGTTCCCTAAATACTGTGGGGTGAGGACCAGGAATTGCAAGGCTTTTTAGCAATTCAACCAGCAACTGCGAATCAGGCTCAGTTTAGCTCATCTTTGCCCTCTTCACAGTTTGCAATGAACAATCATTTTTAACGAGAATCCTCAGGAGGCCTCCAGGTTGAATGCTCCTCTGCAAGCGTGGGCCGCAGGCAGAGCCGGCTGGAGGATCCTGGCCTGCAGTGCCAATGGGTGCCTTCCACCGGGCAGAAGCAGCTGGGTTTGACGTGAAAAGTCTGGGCCAGGTGAAGCGTGAGGCATTAGAGCCCCCCAGCACCCACCCTCAGCACCTCTCGCTAATCCGAACTGCCCTGCTCGTGCAGACCTCCCGGCAGGTTCAGAGTGATCTTTCCAAAAGACTGTTCTCAGCTGCTGCCTGGCTGAAAAAGCTGCTGGCCATTATCAAAACACAGGAACATTGCGTCATGTTTGCTTTTTGCATGGGGTAAGAGTTGACAGAGCAGCTGAGCCACCTGGCCTGCACCAGCTGAGGGACCGCAGGGCTTAGAGCCCGCATTGAGGTGGCAGCTGCCAGCACCAGAACAACAGTGCCTGTCGCAGCTCAGCCGAGATGAGCGCTGCGCAGGCAGCTCCCCGCCGTGGCATGCGTTAGGAGCACAGGCAGGCAGGAAGAACAGCAGCACCAGGCTGGCTTAATTTTGCTCCTCGCACCACAGCGCAGCAGACAAAACAGGGATCACTTCACCCTGCGTGGCACATCTTGCAGAAGCAGGTTCTGGATGGAAGCGCATAACTGCCCATCCTTCAATATCACCCCTACGGTGGGCGGCATCCCCGTTCCCTGCTGCAAGGGCCTCCAAACAGACACGGGGGAAATGTCAAGCTATAAAATTCATTTTCTTCCTTTGATATCCAAGAGCCAGCGCTGATGTTTGCTGCCTAGGTGAGAGAACACATGTGGGCTTATCAGGAGAGCCAAGATGCCTTTGCTGTCATCACCCAGAGGCGCAGTCCCAGCCAGGCAGCCCCTCTTGCACAGCGGCTGCAGCTGGCTCGGGGCTTCTCTCACACTGGTTTGGAGGTTGCTCTGCTCCCCAGGATCCCTGGGGCCCTCTTTCATCAGGCACGTGAAAGAAGACTCTTTCGTGATCTACGAAACAAGGATCCCACCAAGCCCAGCTCTACACAAAGAGTGACCCTCCACACCAGAGGCTCGATTACACAATAAATCAGTCACTTGTTCTACACTGACTATTTCAAGAGGGTGTTGAAACCTTTATCGCCCACATTTGCTCCACCCAGTAGCTGCGCAGTTCACTCCCGGGGTCGGCCAAGAGCCCTGCGGCTCAGCGCACACCACATGCTCAGCGCCAGACGGGCTGACACTGAACCGAGACACCACAGACGCACCTCTTGCGCTGCTCCAGCTCCCAGTCCAGGCGGGCCAGGGTCTGCTGGTGGGGCTCAGACAGCGTGATGGCAGGCCGGCTGATTTCAGGGGGCGCCTCTTTGTAAAACTCCTCCAGGCTTACCAGTTCGATCTCCTCATGTTTTGACCTGCAAGGACAGACAGATCGGATCAGGGAAGGGTGGGAAACGCTGCAGCAGGGCCGAACTCAGCTGCATCCCACAGGAGAGCTGTCAATACCAACACCCCGTTCCTCATCTTCACTCTGCTATGTGAAATTCCACAGCATCAGTGAACCGAACTGCAGCAGTGCTCAGCAGAGGAGAGAAAGGTCTGAACAGGGTCCCTCCTTTCACAGAGACGCCTTCCCCGCACAAGTAACCAAAGTGCTATTTGAGGCATCAGTCTAAATACAGCCCTCCTGGCAGCAGCTCAGAGCACTGCCTATGCAACAGGCATAATGGAAGGCTCGGCTTTCAGAAGAAAATTCCTGATATACGGAGGCCAGAGAGTCCTTGAAGGGACCAGCATGGTCATGACTTCGACATTTACCCATTTTCTTTTCCACTGTCCATCTGCCACATCAGAGGCCTTCTTCCCTCGTCCCTACACAAGTCTCTTGCTGCCCTGACCCAGCACAAGAACTCTGGGACACTCTCTCTCTCCTGCATTCCGCTCTCCTCCCATAGCGGGCTCAGGCAACATGACAAGAGATTCCAAACGTTCAAGGCCTCCACCCCATCTCAGACACACCATCGCTCCCTCTCCCCCCCAGCCAAACTCACTTGAACTCCAGGCATTTGGTGATCTCTTTCTGCAGGTGCATCACCTCATAGAGCAAGTTCTGGAGCTGCAGGTGATACGCATCGACCTTCTGCTTTGCCTGAAACACCGACACAGCAGGGGATGAAACTCTGTTACCTCCCTCCCAGCAAACACACTCCACAGGAGAGTCACCAGTACACCTCCCTCTCACATACCAGCTAGGGATGGCAGGTTTNCAAAAAGACATTTTAAAGGGCTGGGAAAGTAAACGCTCATCACGTCAAACTGATTCTGCTCCGGAGGCAGCACATTTTGGGGACAAGGCACAGAACAGGGCAGAGCTGCTGGGGCACATGGGCCGAGCGCCCTCCTGTCCCCATGCCTCAGCTTCCTCAATGGTACAATGAAAATGAGTGCTGTCCATGAACTGTGAAAAGCTCTCTGAGAAGTCTGAGTAAGGAACTTTGAGGCCAGCTGTATACACATTTCTCAGGCCTGCAGCACACCAGACTCTCGAGACAGAGTTTTCTGACTCCCCATTATATTTGAGGCAGAAACAGATACCACTTCTTCATCATTCATTATAATTTCAGCTTCCACTTCATCGCAGGAGAGTCTCCCGAAAAACCTCTAATTCAAAAACCATGACCTGGCTGATGTTTAGTTCCTCTCACGCTTCTGTATACAGACCAGGCAGAAACGGCACCGCCTCTGATCCCACTAAGTCCCGACCTGTATTTGTCACCCCCCAGCCGCACTGTACCTCATGGGTTTGATCTCTCCCTTTCTTCAGCCGAATATGAGCCAGCCGGTTGAGCTTCTTTAGGGTCATGAAGTGGACGCAGCTCTGAATCCGCCGCTCGTCGATCTCTGAAGCCTGAGTGGCAGGAGAGAGGCGTTTGAAGCAGGAGACACGGCTCTCAGCACAAAGACCTTTTGCTGTAGGGACTTCATGCGACTCCTGTCACAAAGGTGGCTCCGTGCTTCACTCAGGAGCCACAAACAATGTCCCCAGGGCTTCTGAGTGAGCATCCTGCTGCCAGATTCACAAGTCACCCGCTAGAAATAAATAAGGGCGGGTTTCCAGGCTCACTCTAGTGGCTTTTATTTGTAGTAGGAACAGAGGTGTTTGAGCCTGAAATGCTCATAATGCCATGCAGAAGCCAGCGCGGGCGGTTGTAGCACAAGCCTTCCCCCCAGCCAAGGCTGCCAGACCTCTGTGGGACAGAGAGAGCCCAGCCACCCCCGCTGCAGTCAGGAGGGGCTTAATTCCTCCCCCTTGGAGCCCCCAACCCATCAGGAGCCCACACACACTTTAGAAGAACTCAGTCGGCATCATGTCTGCTCCGTCAAGACCAACACCTCAGCTAAATCATATTTTACTTCGTTTAAGTGAGGCTATTCCATTTTCCTCACTCCCTCCAGAAAATGGTGTGGCTTCTGCTCCCATTCCTCTCAGATTAAGGAAAACCATCAAAGAACAGAACACATTAAATCAAGCACCGAGGCTTCTACTTACGTTGTCCTTGACGCCTCTGTTCTTCAGCTCCTGGATTTCTGCCATCAGTCTCTGAAGCTCCTGGCAAGTCTCTCTGTAGAGTTCATAGTCTTTGATAGGGTCACGGAGATCCACCTCGCACTCCTCGCTGTAGTACCTAACATCCTGCAAAGGCAGAAAGCACCTTCTGCAGCTCCTTCCTTCCACCTTTTCTGGAAAGGCCGCTGGGAAACAAACTGCTGGGTCTCGATTCCTGGCTCTGTCTGTTAATCCCACACCTGAGGAGACTTTATACATGGGAGAGGACTCAGTTAACAATCCCAGACGCAAACACCACCAGGCATTAAAGTGCCTGGGAAGTTCAGGCTGTCTTTTGCATAGTTACTATAAATGTAAACTGTTACCTGTCCTGCACCAGTGTATCTACCTGACTACAGAGGATAAACCGGGAAGGTGATTACTTCTTCAATCCCTATCCTGACTCTGGCTGAACCTCAGTTACTCTGATGCTTGTAGGGGTGTTTTAAGACAACCTGCAAACCCGCTGCAGGAACTTTCAGCCTTGTGCTCACACTCCCTTTGTCTCCAGAGGAGCACTTGACTCCTTGCGCACTGTGTTTCCTGAAGGAGACAGGAGCAGGTTCAGAAATCCAGAAGGGGAGTTTCAGAGGCCTTGGGAGCTGGCACAGCTCTAAGGAAACAGTCCTGCAACTTCCCAAAGGGGAGAATAAGGCCAGAGAAGAGTACGTGTGAGAACAGCCCTTTGTAAGGCAGGAGGACACAAGCATCCTGCCACAGCAGGCAGGCTCTGCCAGTGGGAGGCAGCCAGGCACCCTACCTGGTCAGCATCGGCCTTGTTCCTCTTGCCCTCCTGCGGGCCCCCATCCGTGCGAATCACTTTGGGTTTCCTCTTCTTGCTGGAGTCCGATGACATTATGCTGCCAGTCAAGGACTGGGGGAGAAGAGGCAAAGCCGTTGTCCCTAGGGGGCCAAAGCTGCTATTCTGGGGGCTATCAGGGCTATCCCAGGCTCCCTTCTGCCAGCCTGCCTTGGACTCCGCAGGCTCCCAGCCCAGCGAGCCCCTGCACCTCCTCCCTATCCT
>VZSZ01002001.1:1281-17724 GCA_013398815.1 Ibidorhyncha struthersii | reverse complement strand
TGGTGGGAGAGAGCAACACGTCAAAGGTGACGATCTCAGAGTGGAGGAGAGTGTCACGTCTGCATCGCGGAGTCTCAGGTTTGCCCCTGCTTCGGGCCGGTTTCCTTCCTCGGCCGGGGCGGCCGGCTGGGCAGCGGTACCAGGGGCTGCTGCCCGCCTGCTGCCTCAGCCCGACCCCTCTTGCCCAACTCCTTTGTCTCTTGTAGTGATGACTATTTGACAGTTAAATGGAGTTTGGGGAAGGTGTGGCACCCGTAAGGATAGTCATGGTATAATACTTTGTTGTAGCTAGTCAGCTGCTGAAGTGGGAATAGAAACTCTAGAAGTGTGAAAGCCCGGCCAGGTTCCCGAGTAGGGAACTGTCTAAATGAAGGACGTGACTTTATCCACTGAAAATAGCTTCTAGCGGAATGGAGACTATTCTGCATTGCTGCTGGTGACAAACACAGCCCCTGTGCCCCCCAAGGGGTGTTTGTGAAGCAAAATGTGTGGTGCTGTGGGCTCTTGAATGAGGCACAAAGTTTGCAAGAAAGTTTTGTAGGTGGTCTGGAAGGAAACCCAGATGCACTCAGGTGCAAGGCCCCCTCGGATCTTCAGTGCAACAGGAGCCACCACTGCCTGTAAGCTGAGAGCACAGTCGGTGTCTGATCCTGCAATAGTGCAGATGTGTGAGCAACAGGTTTGTAGTGCTAAATCCTGTGAAAGCTGCTCAAGCCTTATTACTGGTAATGTTCGAGGTGCTGCTAAAACTCCTGGGGCTGAGTGGGGGCCGTGAGGAGCTGTGGCGGTTGTAGTTGCTCTCTGCTAATCAACTGTGACTCTCTCTGTAAACTGTTCTGCCAGTGAGACCAAATACAGTGTTGACCCGATCTCAGCTGACCTTTAGCTTGTTGCTTTTGTACGTGGCCGTCGGAGTTCTGACCTTGAGTGTTTCCAAGCATGTAAGGAAACTGGAGGGAAGAGAGTATGCCGAGGTACTATTTTAAGTCTTATGTGGAACAACTTGCATCTACTATTCTTAGCTTTTTGTGTGGTGGGTCAACACATATTTGAGCTGCCCTGCTTATAGCATGACATCAATTCTGCTTTGCACTGAGTTAGGACTCCTGAGCCTACTCTGAGGGCAGGACTCTGAAGCTTGGTTGAGACCAAAAAAAAGACAGATACTTCTAATTCACACTGGCTTGATATACTGTGCTGTCTGAGTGAACTTTCTTGGAATATTTCATTAATATTCACTACTGCCTTGACTCTAAAAGTGTTTTACGTTTTTTTTCAGCTTAGCTGGATAATAAGGTGAAAGAACTGTGACTGAAATGGGTGATGAATTCAGAATAGCGTGTGTATAGGCAGCTACAAGACAGTGTTGGTCTTAATGCAGTCATGGAGTGAGGAGAGCAGGTAAAGCACAGGTCTACATAGACCCATGAGGTTAAGAAGAGCAACGCTTTCATTTAGTAGCTGGGTCTCAGCGCTGAAATAATCTGAGACTTCTCTTGAGTCTCAACAGTCAACTACTTTCATGTAAAAGTCTACCTCTAGAGGCAATCTTTCCCTCTGAGATACTATAGGCTAATTTAGATGATGCTTGTTTTAAGGTAGTGTCAGCTGTGTAGGTCCCTCGAGGCTTTTTAAGAAGGTGCTGATACCCCTTGAAGTGGGGGAGCAACACAGGCAAGATCAAATTGGGCTCCTGAAGAGGGGTTTACGTTGCTAGAGAGCAGTAAGGGGAAGGCTAGCTTGATGTGTGGCTATGAATATAGTAAAATAAACCATCTGTCTAGTTTACTATGAACAGAGTTGGGTTTAGGTCCATTTGCTTTGCTAGTGAAAGCAATAATAGATTGGGCAGTGTCTGAAACAAAACTGTCCAGTAACGTACTTTGTGTGATTGGCCAAATTGAATTGTTCTGATGAGAAGTGGCATTATCTCCCTCACAGCAAAGCTCTTCTGCATCTAAAGAAGGATCAGCTCTAGAACTGCCCTAGGCCCGGCTAGTCATCAGCTCTTGATCCTAACTTCATAAACCACCACGTTTAGCGGATAAACGGCCATGGCATCTCCCTGAAAAGGGAGGGGGAAAGAATGCCGAGTACTTTCGGAGACAGGAAATGAAATGGGAACGCTTCTAATGAAGTGGGTGTAGCCCAAAGTATTTCGGTCAGCATACTTAAAAGAGGGTAGAAGGTAGAAATGGTGGAGTCAGCTGTTTTCTTCCCTTGGGGTATGAAGTTTGAAGTCCTCTTATGCAAGTTCTGTTAAGTTGTCAGAGTAACACTACGAAAACACTCCACATCCTAGCCAGGAACAGTGAGCCTTCCTGCAAGTGACAGTATCGGGGAAGAATAAAGCTTCATGTGAATCCTAAAAGGAACGCTTTCCTCCCCTGGAGCACAAGAATGAACTGCTGGAGTAGTTCTACATAAACAGATAAGAAAACACTGATTTTCATGTTTGCTTTTGTTTGGTAGAGCTCCAAATAGGGAGCTGCTGGAGGCAAGAGATCTTTGTGCTGTCTGGAAAAGATATTATGAAGGTCACTGATTCTTTTGCAGTGAAGACAGCAATTTTCTGCTTTGCATTGTTCATGATCTTGCTGCCGTGTTTACAGAATAGTAGGTGCTGTCTAAAGGCACAGGTTGCTGGATTTTGGTCAAAATTAAGCTGTGTTTTGAGGGCATGCTGAGCAGAGGACAATATCAAGAACAGGAGTTAAACCTTGCCTGCAGAATTAAAAGCTTGATGCTTTTGTTCAATTTCTAGTTGGCCTAGACTGCACTCCTTAGTTACTTCAGCCTAGCTGTGCCTCATCTCCTGTGAAACAGGACTAAGTTCTTGCAGTATCAAGGATAGATACAAGTAGGTAAGACCTACGAGAGGGAGTTAATGTGGTGACAGGGAATATGGAGGCTTTGCTCCCGACAGCTAGTGAGAAGGTTATGTGAAATGAAGGTGGTGCAGAACTCTTCCACAGAAGTGTTCTGCTGTGATTCATGCCTTGATAACACTCGGTAGAAAGTTGCCACTTCTCATTCCACTCTTTTTAAAGTTATCTTTGCAAGTGTATTGCCTGCATAGCTTAGCTAAGTAGAGCTTGACTGAAGCAGTGCTGAAAGCTTGCATTTATGTCTCTTCTGTTGCTCGGATCTGGTGTGAGCTCACTTGCTGTTGTGAGGGTTTGGTGGCCCTGGTTAGAACCTGAGTTCTAGTGTTATCCCTGTTGCTTTCCTGACACACGAGGGCCAGGCGGAAGCACTACACCTCAGCCAGTCCTCGCTGCATGTTCCTCTGTTCAGCTGTGGTGATCTAAGAGGACATTAACTGCAGATTTAAAAGCAATTAGTCATGGTATTCTGCAGAATTAAAACCCACTGGAGTAGGCATGGCACTTCCTTGTGCTGCCAGTGTGACCAAGATGGTAATAACTCTTGTTGCTGATACCTTGTCAGCTGTCTGAGTATTAAAAACCTGTAGCTCCAAGGTAGCATCAGTAGGTGTAATGTCTTTTTACCTCATGAGGCGTTTTCAAGATTTCCTGGTGAAGGATAACCACTTAAAGCTAGGAAACCCTTCGGAGGGGATGTGTATGGGGCTAAACTGTCTGGAAGAAGATTTGAGGGAGCTTGGTAACTCCCTTTGACTGAAGTACTGCACTTTGTGACTCTCATGCAGTCTGTGATCTTTGACTCATCTTTCAAAGACGCTCTCTAGGATGCACGGGTGTTCCTGGCTTCATAGTTCCTTAATAGGTTTAGAACTGACTTGTCCCAGTGTGAGCAGATGACTTCTAGCAAATGAGCTTTAGTCTCAAACTGAGCAGTAGCTTTCTGTGTATAACACTGTTCTGAGTAGATCTGAGCTTTAGACTGTCTCGTCCAAGTACAGCGCTTGTCTGTTCAGGTCAGATCTTCAATTTGGCCACTTGTGCTCGGCACTGAGCAGCAGCCTGTCTGTAGGGCCTCACGCATGAGGCCCTGAGAAGTAGCAAAAACTTGGCCTTCATCATTTCTTCTCTTGGGTTTCTCTTGCCTTGAAGGCTTTGTTAATCTGGCTTTAGAGATGACTGAAGGAAGATGGCTCCGTTTCACTGTGCTTGGCAACTGTCCTTCATAAGACCAGCCTTCAGCTTGCCTCGTGAAGCGGTGGGAAGGTATCTTCTGCTGTCTTGGCCCTGGGTTGCCCGGCTGGGGTAGCTGCATGTGGTACCGTCCTGCTAACTCAGCAGCACACAGTGTCTGTGCTGGATTGAGTGGTAGCTGTGGGGTAATGGCCTTGAAATCTCTCATGATAGAACTGTTTTTGAAAAGCTGTTTTGAAAAACAATCGGCTGCTTTGGAGGCCATGGCTCTGCAGGTGTCAGGAACAGGTGCCTGTACTAAAAACATGGAAAGGAGCTGGTATTACAGATTCTACTAGACCTGGTCAGGACTGTAGCTACCAACAAAAAGTAATTTAAACTTTTGCCAGTGTAAATCCTCTTTACCTCTAAATTAAAATGAATGTTCCCAAGTCTTCGGGAGACTTGGGCATGAGGCTCTACAGAGAAGTTGTGACTTTAATTTACAATAGTGTAACAACCATAGGAGTACTTCTGAAACTGCTGTCTGAGCTGATTTAGGTCTGTGAATCTACACTTTAAGGCTGTAGCGCAGCTCCTGACAACTGCAATGGCCAGTTCCCCAATTTAAAGCTGTGAGTGAAGCTCCAGATTATAGCCTTACTGATCAAGAGACTGAGTTCTTTGTCTGTGGAGGGAAGTGTGTGTTGTCTGTAGAAAGATGAAGTAATAAAACTGACCAGACTTTATGGGGCTGAGGGACTGAGGTCTGTACTTCAAGTCTGTTTCCTGGTTCATCTTACTGGTAAGAGCTGGATCTGTTATTCCGTCCTCTCTAGCATGGAACCTACTGCAGTAAGGCTTCTGAAGTTTCTTCTTATTAATCGTATTAACGTGTTGGAAAATCAGGTTGACGCTCCATGCTATGGTAATCTGGGGTAGTGGAGTCTGTGTTGCTCTGGTGCATCCCACGCTTGCTGCTGGTCCTGCTCGTGGAAGCTGCTTGTGAATCTGGGTCCTCGAGCTGACTTGCCCGTTCTGGGTGGGAGCAAGGTGGCATGAGCTTCCTGTTAGCAGTGGCTAGCTGCCCATTCAGTGTTAGGTGAAGCAAAACCACTCTGTAACTTCAGGGGTGGCTTTGCCAAGAAATTCGTGTAACGCTGTCAGCTATTTAACAAGATAAATACTTCACTGAGGCTTTTGTCTTGAGTATTTTGATTCGAAGCCAACACATCCCCAGTGAAATGGTTTCTTGCATAGCTGAGAGCAGAAGCAGTCCTCTTGGGTAACTAGATTCTTCAGGATTGGGTTTCTAAATATCGCCAGATTTGAGTAGCCCTCGCTACTGGGTGAACACAGGGCAAAAATATCTGATTCTGTAACTTTTGACACTTTAAACTAGTGGCTTCCCTGTGTCAGGGAGTCTTGTAAAGCAATTCTTGTGCAGGGGTTAACATGGGGATCTGACAGTAATCGCATGTGGAGACTGGGGTGGTTGTACTGGGCTGGTTCGTTTGAAACGAGCTCTTGTGCTATTCTCAAGCATCCTAACAGCTCTGGAGAACTGCCTTGCTCTTGGGTCGGCTGGGAATGCAGCAGCGCTGGCATGCGCTTCCTCATTTAGGGCACTCAGATTCTTGAATTCAATACTCATGGAAGCATACAAGCCCCTACAACAAATCCTGGGAAACGGGTGAGGGGTTGAGAGGAGCTTAAACTGTGGAAGTGATAGACCTGGAGTTCTTGGTTGTTGGACAGCATCAGGCATTGAAACTTGTCTTTGATCTCAAAGCCAACAAGAGACTGTTCCAAGAGTTTACAATAAAAAAGTTGGTACTTTTGCCTGTGTGATGCAGAGCTCCTGTGTGCACTGCCATTAGCAGGAGATGGGTAGGGCAGGCAAACAAACCAGCATGTACCTTCTTACAGAGCTTGTGACATCACAAGCTGCTGAGTTTCGCTAGTTACAAGAAGCTAGCAGGAAAATTAATACTTGCTAATCTTGATTACATGAGTACCCTATTGTATCCTTCCTTCTCATGGTCTTGACTCCTTGAATTCGTATGGCAAGCTGCAACTTCAGCTGCTTTTGCTTGTCTGCATGGTATCGCTGTTACTTTGGTCTGACTGACCCATGGATTGAGTGTCTGTGTTCTCCCGGGGAGCAGGGAGGGCTGCATGCCCAATCCCCTCTGCTGGAAGAGGGGATGAGCAGCCTCCCTGAGCATCAGAAATGGCTTCACTCTGCATGAAGCACTCCCTGTTTCTCAAACCAGCATTCATGGAGCGGTGTGGGCTGATGTAGCACAGATCCAAGCTGTGTAGTTTAGCAGGCTGTTACTTCTGCGTTCAGCAGAGTGGAGTTCTGTTTCTGACAGGAATGTAGAAATCCTCAAAGATGTTGGCATTGGCTGAAACTGATCCTCCTGCAATGGAGGGTTCTCGCTGTCTACAGCTTTGGTAGTCATTCACTTCAGTTATTTGGTTGTTGTGTGAACACGAGCAGAAATGCTAAGCTGGTCATCCTGATGTCAGGTATGTTCTTAGCCTGAGACCCTTAGTGAGATGGCTGCAGTTAGGGACATCGGAACCGCGTAATCTTCACCCAGACATCCTAAGGATCTGGCAGCTTCTCAGGTGATCACAAAGTCATGTAATCCTGCAGCCAAACTTCAAACCATCTTTAGATGATGATCAGGCTCTCCATAATTAACAGTGGTCAAAGGCTCTGGCTGCTTGAGGACTTGCTCTGATCAGTAGCTCTTCATGATGAGCTGGATATACAGACGTGCTTGCTTAATTCTGAGTTCATGTAGCACAACCAGATGGCAAAATGAATGGAGATCTGTGAAATATAGGTCACACTAAGACTTGAGGATGTCAACAGGCTCATTTCCTTGTTTTGCTCTGGGAATCACCCCTATCGTATTTCAGGAGGTCATAACTCAGCAGAGGCATGATTCACGTGGCATTTAATGTTAGCCTGAAACGGTGACAGAGCTTATGTATTGCTGATAGAGTGCCCTGGTAAATGAATACAAGGTTAAACAAGCAAAAGCTGTTCCCTTGCAAACTCTGGTTAGAGGAGAAACACTAAAAGTTGGAAACCTTTCCAGGCTGATGGAGGTGTAGAGCTGCTGCTGTGCCTCTCGGACCTGGTGGTAACCCAGCTGCTCCTGGCCAGAGCCGCACAATGCTGCTTCCTCACTGTCCAGCAAAACAAGCTGCTGATTTGCTTCTTATCAAATTTGCTCATCCTGTCAAAGCAGTGTTTGTCCTTCCTCGGAAGAGGAGGTGGGGTCCTGACAGCGCTACTAGCCTTTGCAAGGACCCAGCTCTGAATCGCAGTGTCTTTACTGACTTAACCCAGGACTGGACAGGCCACTCAAAGCAGTGGCTTCTTCACAGCTCAGGCTACTGAAACGTCTCACTGAGCTGAGAAGTTACTCCTCATGGTTTCTTTCCTACCTGCTAGCTCCAGTGGACGGTACTGGCTTAACAGTAGGTTTCTGACTTACCTCCTGGTCAAAACAATTTGAGGCTGAATGTCTCTAGGTCAGAGTATGCTTAAGTGCTTTTGTGTTTTGAAAGCTGAAGAGGTTCTCCAGCTGACAGCACTGATGGGCTGTCCCTCTGGATGAGCTCTCAGACTGAAAGGCTATCAAACTATGGAATTGAGTGGAAAGTTGAGACGTGGTTAAAGTAGCCTCACAGCTGGGCAGGCTTTGCTCTGGAAAGCTGTTTGAAACTCTTCCTTGGTAAGCCTCTGTATTGCGGCAGGCCTAAGCCTTGTTCACAGGCTGCACTGCTCCTCTTCAGATCCACTTTAACTTGTTTTAAGCTGCTTATTTGTAGGAATCTGGTATTTGCTGGGTAAATGCTGGATGTACTCCGAGCATACCCAGAGTTTCCTTGGGGTACGCTTGGAACAAGGAGAAATTGGCTTTGGGGGAATTTTTTTTTTTGGCAGTTGTCTCTGTCACCAAGAAGGTTGGGTTATGAAGGGAAAGTGGTGATACGGAGCAGATGCAATCGGTTGTAGCGTTTACTATTGGCAGGAAGTGGGAGCTGTGATGAGAACAGGAAATATGCCTAAATCTGTACAACTGCACTTTGAAAGCCCTCCTGCTCTCTGCTGCATGCAGTGAGAAATGGTTAGGAAAGCACTGAGACTTCACTTGTGGTTAACGATGGATGTAAGACAGCTCGTCTTGCTGCTCTTGCCATGGTTTCGTGCTCCCGCAGGAGTCTAGAGGTTTGGTGCGGGGGAGATCGGTTCTGACCACAGGTGATGCTGCTTGTTTGTGCTGTTTGGCATAGCTGGATTTGAACACTCTTCTCATGAAGAATGTGACCAGTAGCCTGATGACCTGGAATGATGTGGGATAGGGCAATAAGACAGCTGGGGTGGGTGTGGGAAGTGGGAAGCATTTGGTGTTGCCTCAGCATTTGGATCAAGGGGTCAAGACTCTTGTTCGGTGGTAAGTACCCGTTTGCAGCAGGGATGGGCAGGAGTTGCCAGCCGTCTCTGAACACGCAGCCTGTGCCCAGAGAGTGGCTGCTGCCAAATGACTTCCCTGTGGCAGGCTGCTTGCGTAGCAATTCAGAGGCCTTCTTCGGGACTGCTCCAAGGTGCAGTATTTAATGGCTTGGTGTGTGCCTCTAAACTAACAGACTGAATATAGAAACTCCCTTTGTCTGAATGCTTGCGATCTGAGGCACTGACACACAGAACTGCTTCCCGTAATGGCTTACGTGTGGCACTTGAACATCTCTGTATTGCATTGATAGTCCAAAGCTGCTACTGTGTGAGCTCGGGAGAGGAGGAAGGAGCTAAAGGTCAACTTCAGTTACCTCCATGAACTGAGTAATTGTTGTTTTAATAGACAAAGCTCTAATAACGCCTATTGGTGTGCTGGCTGTTCTTTACTTGCCTCACCCTAGCAAGGTGTGGGCAAGATCCACGCATAGTGGAAGTGCTGGAGGGCCCACTGGTAGGGAGGAAAGCTTGTGTTACCGATATCCCTTCTCCAGGGAGGCTCAGGAGGCTTAAGATCCTGCTCAAGGAGCTGCTGACTGACAGAAACTGCCTGATAGTGCTGTGGTGTATGTGGTGGATAACTTTCTACCGTGGGAAGGAGTCACCACCTGCCTGTGCTGATGGTGGTGGCAGATCAAACCCACCCTCTAGAACTGGTATAGCTGGTCCACGAGTGTGTCACTAACTCTGACCTCCTCTTTCAGTTGCAACCTGCCTCCAGGTGGATCCCAGTGCAGAACCTGCACCATCCTTAACTCTTGGCACTCCTGCACTTAGGCCACAATGGCAGGTCGAGGTGGAGCTGCTCGACCGAATGGACCGGCTGCTGGAAACAAAATCTGCCAATTTAAACTTGTTCTCTTGGGAGAATCGGCAGTGGGGAAGTCCAGCCTCGTCCTGCGCTTTGTGAAGGGGCAGTTCCACGAGTACCAGGAGAGCACGATTGGAGGTGAGTGTCAACTCCAAATACCTATGGCTAGAAGATGCTGGCCTCACTAACGCAGCCCAGGGGTACCAGAAGTAATAACGGCTATTTCAATCTGGTCTGGGGGTTTTGCTATAAATAGTCAAGCAGCTAATGTGTTAACTCTTGGTTTATAACTTGTTTGTTGGTGTGAAGATCAGCACAGCAGAGAATAATGCTATGGCAACCGTGCACACTGCCTCTGAGGTGTCTTCACTTCCAGTGCTTGAATTCCTGCTTCTAATTAGAACTGAGGCCTTCAGCTTGGTTTATAGCCCTCAATTATTATCTTCTCAGACAATGACCTGGGATTTTGGAGCTGTTTCTAGCCCGATACTGTTAACTACTTCCACAGCTCTTTCAGGTCTAGTACTACTTTAGTTTGAAATCATTAGCACGGTGTCACCAATCAAAGCTCAGCTAGCACCTGGGTCTCTGGGCAGTAATATTAGGTGTGTACTGAGAAAAGGCTTATAGTAACCCACGCGGGGAGTTAGTATAGCTGTCAGTATAGCTTATGGGCAAGCAGGGCTTAATGCTGTGCTGCAGGGGGCCATGTGGGCACTCTGCTCTGCTTCAATCCAAGGCTGATTGCCTTTGTCCTAGTTGTAACGCATGGTATTATACTCGCTGGAACAAGAAAATAGCCAGTTACTAAATTGGGGAGTGCAGTGTAACTGGGCTGACTTCAGTAATTTGGCACTGTGGTGCTCTCCAAAGCTAATCCTGGTGACGTTGCAGCTGAGCGGTATGATCTGTGAGAGGAGGCTGCTGGGGAAGGGACTGGCGGCAGCGCTGCTGCTCCGGTGGCTGTCTGCTGCCCAGGCACTCGGGGCCACCTTCCTGTCGGCTGCACGGGGCTCTTGGGTTCCTGTGTGCACAGAGCTTGATGATACAGCAGAGCTGCAACTTCCACAGCAAGTGGCACTGCGCCAGCCTCTACCTGGGGCTTCTGCTCGCTCCCATGCAAAAGCAGAACTGCTCTGAGCTCCTGGCCCTGGCTGCAGGGGCTCTCCAGCTGGAGGTAAGGCAAACATGCACCTTCTCTTTCAGCTGCCTTCCTAACACAGACAGTCTGTCTGGATGACACAACGGTGAAGTTTGAAATATGGGATACAGCAGGACAAGAGCGGTATCACAGCTTGGCACCAATGTATTACCGAGGTGCCCAGGCGGCCATTGTTGTCTACGACATCACTAACACAGTGAGTACTGCGTAGGGCTGAGAGTGTTTACTGGGCAGGAGGCGTTGGCGCTTGCAGCTGATGCTTCTCAGTTCCCTGGGAGGGTGTCGGGGTTCAGAGTCCCTGCAGATACCTGCCTGCAGGTACCGAGTTTCTCAAACTGCTAATGGCCTCTTCCTCAGTTCTGACCAAAGCTGTCTAAGCTGATAGAGGATCCTGCTACAAAGTGCTGTAGAGGCAAAACACTTCTTACAGGAAAGACTTGTTCTAATCATATCTTCGCTGTGGATTAATAAGAGGCTGCCCTTCCTGACTGCTGCCTCCTGTTTGCTTCCAGGACACATTTGTACGAGCCAAGAACTGGGTGAAAGAGTTGCAGAGGCAGGCTAGCCCCAATATTGTAATTGCACTAGCAGGAAACAAGGCAGACCTTGCTACCAAGAGAGCTGTGGACTTCCAGGTGAGTGGGAATGCAGATCAGTTGCTACCTGAGCGAGTCAGGAAAGCAGCTTTTTGCTTAAGTGGGGGAGGTGGAGGCTATGTGCAAAATGCTTTGAGGGAGAGTGGCAGTCAAGACTTATGCTGCTGAGGACCCCAGGATGCTACTCGGGGAACTGTAGCCTGCCTTTCCCGTGCACTCCTTTCCCAGCGCTTGTCGCTCTTGCTGGTAACAGTTACGATGTGTGTGGAGATAAGGCCCACCCAGCACAAGCTTCTGTCTTCAATCTTTTCTGGTGCCTTACTCACCTGGGGCTGTTTTCCACGGTGTACGAAACAGCATCTTTTAGATACAAGACACATGAAGAATCATCCCCAGCCTGTTTTCTATTCTTCACAGCCCTTACCGTGTCTAAGGCAGACTTTGAAGGAGAAGCTGTTATCTCAGGTCTCTGCACAGGATTGCTTGTGGTGCATTTACAGGGTGCATTACTCTCCCAGCTAACCAAAGTACAAGGTGTTGTGCTGCCCGGGACATGCTGTGTCTATATTTGGCTCACAAACAGTCTGTGCTGCTGTACCCCAGCTCGGCTGCTGGGACGCCAGCCGTGGTGTTGTCAGTGGTGCATGTCTCCCAGCTGTCCTGGCCAGGCAGGGTCAGGGGACTGGGGTGGGACAGGGTTTCTTCGGTGTTTAGTGCGCCAACCAGTGAAGCGTGTGACGCCTGCTTGGGCCGCTTTGGCAGGATGCCTTTACCACTCTAATGTGATTGTTTGTAGGATGCACAAACATATGCAGATGACAACAGCTTGCTGTTCATGGAGACGTCGGCAAAGACAGCGATGAATGTGAATGAAATCTTCATGGCAATAGGTAACAGCTTGTGTGCAGAAGGATGGCTGGAGTAGCTCTGAGCACCGGCAGTGCAGCTCGCTGGAAACCCTGGGAGCCCCCGAGTCAGCCAGGGCCTGGAAGCTCTTACTGGATTAGATGACCAGTTTGCTATGGTTCTGTGAACAGTCACTCCCTGAGTGCCTGGAGCCTTTGTCTTGCGAAGCCTGTTCCCCTCTCCCTTTATCTGGGGTGGTGAGCAAGGAAGGAGTGGGATTGATGACAGGCAGAACTAGAAGTGGGTTGGTTTGTGCTGGCGCTGCTAGCAGTGCCCAGTCCCGGACTCCCTGAGAGGTGAGGGCTTGGGCGAGAGCAGGGCTGAGCCCAGCCTCTGGTCTGCAGTGAGGGGGAGGTTGGCCTCTGTAGCGGAGCCTACTAATGTCTTGTTTCTTTCTAGCCAAGAAACTGCCAAAAAATGAACCCCAGAACGCTCCTGGTGGCCCAGGTAGGAATCGGGTGGTCGACCTTCAGGAGAGTAGTCAGCCTAGCAGGAGCCAGTGCTGCAGCAATTGAGCAGCCGTGTGCGCCTGACGGAGCCCTCGAATGACGTGACTGGAATCCACGCTAACAATCGCACTTACCGTAGAGCAGCTGCTGCCGGTGGCTGCTGTGATTTCTCCATCCCTTTCTGATCATAGGCTGGAGGGAGTTCTTCCACCTGCACCTTTCTGTACAAATACTAATTCAATTCTAAGTCTTAAGTCACTTTTTTAATATATGAACTTCTTCCCTCTTCCTGGTGGTGGTGGATGCATGACCTGGTGTCTGCCCAGCCGGCTCATCCCTTCCTGCGGGTGAGGGCCAGCAGCGCCCAGGTCCCACAGTACTGTAGTTCACTATTGGAAACAAAGGGATATTGAGACTAGACAACCTTGTTTAAAATTACCCGTATGTAAAAGCTAAGGCTAATACCAGTACAATATGCCTAGAACAACCACTAAACTGTAGCATTATAGTGACAAACTCTGGCTTTTCAGCCACGTATTGACCAAATCACTTATGAGTATTCTGGGGTGGGGCAGAGGGAAGCAAAACTGGTTTCTTCTGTATTTTGTATTGTATGTTTCTTCATGTAACCAATCAGTATCTTGTCAATATAGTACATACAACTAGCTGCCTGTTGTCTTCATTTGTGTTGGACTCTAGCATGCCAACTCTTTTTTTTTTTCTATCTCCGGTTCTGTCGTAATGCACTAATCCCGTTGCAACTTTTGCAAAAATCTTGTATAGAAAATTGTCCTTTTTTTGATGGTTGTGATGCCACTAATGTTGTTAACCCTACTCTAGTGTGAATACACATGGTTTACTGATGTACAGAGGTGGGGTGGGGGAAACCTCGGATAACTTGTCAGTGGAAACAATATGTATTGCAAAAGCCTGTAATTCCACAACATACGAAGGGAGGTATTAAAATGGCTTCTGTTGCCAGACTCTAACTGATGTTGGCTGCTGCCTAGTGCCTAATGCAATGTCTTATGCATACTGGTATTTAAGAGGAACTGTCAACTTAGTCTTCATCACAAACTTCAGTTTTGTGTGATTAAAAAAAAAATTTTTATAAACCTATCATAATCAACAATGTTCATGTTTCTTAATCAGCTCACACCAGAAGGGGAGCGGAGCAGAATGTAACAGTTGTGCTGGAGGCTGAGGTGGGCCAGGCTGCTTGTGGCGGGTATGACACCCGGCTCTTCGGCAGGGCTGTGTGGCCTTCCCTCCCTGGGCAGGGAGAAACACGGGCTGCTCGCCCTGTGCCCGAGCCTGGGCTGTGCCGGCTGCTCCTGCAGCAGCCAGCTCCTCGAGAGGCAGGCCAGGCTGCAGGTGGCTCGGTAAGCTCAGGGTGTGCTGTGCAGTGGCCCACAAGGAAGTTTGAGGTAAATAGCATTAGGCAATTACAAATTCCCACTTCTAGGACAACTGCCGACAGCTCAAGTTAGGAAGAGGTGGGGGGAGCAGTATGCAGAGGAACTCAGCTTGACATCTGGACAGGCTTAGGAGTATTAATGATTAATGAAAATGGCTCTGTCTGTGGAGGATGATGGCTCTGAAAGATGCTGCTCTCCTGTTGCTGCTGCATGGACTCAGATCCTCACACCCGTGGGTGAGACCTGGAGTCAATGTGGAAAATGGAGCAGCCCCTTGCAGCTCTGCCGCTACCACATGTGCTGCTGGGCCAGCACCGTGTGTGCCTGGGGGGGGCTTGAAGACACTGATGTGCTCGAACCTGCTGCCTCTCGCCAGCTCTGTGCTGCGGCTCTGCGAGAGGCACAGCAGCAGTCAGCTGTGTGACCACCCTGAGCTGGGCTTACTTGAAAAGCTCCGCTGCTGCCTGCGAATAAAGTTGTCTGTGTGAACAGCCTTGGCTACTGTGGGCTTCATCCTCTATCCACGGTCTTGGTGCCCTTTGCTCATGCTGGATTTCCTTAAAATCCTGGACCCGAGAAGTGTCTGGAGCGACTCAGTGGCAGTTCCTGACTCTGGCTGGAGCGTGGGCTGCCTGCGATGTGTGGGCTCTGGTGGCCTCAAAGGGGCTTTGCTCACCTGGTGGGGTGGGTGCTGCTTGTCTCTGTCCCCTGCAAGGGAGCGCGGCTGCTCATCTGCCGGAGGAGCTCGGGACCCCTGCGGGACATCTGAGGTCTCATCACTTCCAGTGTGGCTGAACTGATGCTGTGCGCTTCCCAGGCAGGAAGAGACGGACCTGTTGGAGAAGGGCTTCCCCAATCCCAACTGTGAACATCCTCGTGAACACAACACGAGGTGCTGTTGCCATCTGCTGGCTTCTGGTACTTGGTTCCTGGTTGACAGGGCTTCATTTCTGGCTCCTTCCAGGACTTTGGCTCTCCCTCCCTGTGCAGGGGATGCCCTGAGGGGCGTCTTACTGCTGCCTCAGCCTGTGCTGTTCTGCTGTAAGGACTCGGTACTGGGGCTGGGGACCTGCCGCTGGCCGCACAGGCGTGTGGCAGTGCTCCCTAGAGCAGAGCCCCCTCGCTGCCGGCACCCTGCTGCCACAGGGAAGGCCTGTCCGAGCTTGGAGCAGCTTTAGCACAAACAGGCGTGCCTGCCTGCATACCTGCTGCCTGCCCGGGCCTGAGCATGGGTGTTTGTGGTGGTTACACACAGTGCCTGCAGATGGGCTTCACCCTCCTGCCCCTGAGGTCCCACAGGGGTCTCCAGCAGCCCCTTCCCAAGCTGCCTGGGGGGAAAGTGTGGCTACAGCAGGGACGCCCTATGCCCAGCCAGGCCCTCCAGCACGGTCATCTTCATTTGTGGCATCGGCCATGGAGCTGGTGCAGATGCTGACAGTAGCAGGAGGGAGCGAAGGCAGGCTGCCTGCTCCTGGAGACAGCTGCTGCCACCCTGGTACAGGTAAGTGGAGCTTCCCCTCCCCACCCCGAGCAGCCCTGTGCTCACAGACCCCTTCCCTCCCTCTGGGACCACTGTCCCCTTCTGTGCTGCCCTGAGGCACCAAGAGAGGTTCTTCGCTCTCTCGGCAGCCAGCTCCCCCGGCACCAAGAGCTGAGGCCAGGGCCTGGCCTCCCCATCGATCAACACCAAGAGAGCACAAGCAGGATCTACGCAAAAGTATTTTTATTGGATACAAAAACATTCCAGTAGAGTGAAAAAAATGACATCATTGCTGATGGAGCTTGTCTGGGCTAAAACCCGAGACTTGCTGCTGTCTGCTCCGGTCCTGCCGCAGGCCGTCGGTTCCCCTCCCATTACATCTGGGCTTTCTTGGTGGCTCCGTCCTCGGAGGCTGGTCCGGGCTGTGGGGCTGCAGGGCTGACCTGGATGGGCACGCTCCTCTCCGGGGCAGCCGGCAGGGCCAGCCTGGGGGCCTCGATGCGCAGCTGCCCCTCCTTGGACAGGGAGCACGTCAGCGCCTCGGCGTCCACCTCCTCGGGCACGTCCCACTCCCGCTTCAGCACCTCGTACTTGTACGAGAAGGAGCCCTTCTCATCGACGTTCTGCGTCTCCTTCTGCCCCACCAGCACCACCTTCCTGCCCACCACCTTCACCGACAGCTGCTCGGGAGCAAAGTTCTTGACATCCTGGCAGACGGAGAAGCCTTCCCCGGAGCCCTGGGTCAGGGCTGCGCTGGTGCTCGGGGCTTGCTCCATGGCGGTGGCTCCTTGGCTGCTCAGGAGCTGCTCGAAGCTGCTCATGAACTCCCGAGCTTTCTCCATCTCCTGCTGCAGCTCGGTGAAGATGGTCTCTGCGTGTGGCCAGAGGGTCCTCACCGTGCCCAGCCGGGTGGCCAGGGAGCTGGAGGCGAATGGCGCGAGGTGCATTCGGCAAAGCATCGCTGGTGCTGGTGCTGGTGCTGGTGCTGGTGCTGGTGCTGGTGCTGGTGCTGGTGCTGGTGCT
>VZSZ01001999.1:1250667-1270106 GCA_013398815.1 Ibidorhyncha struthersii | reverse complement strand
CTGAGGGTGCACTTGATCCCACTGTCTATGTCACTGATGAAAATATTGAACAGAACTGGTCTAAATATGGACAACTGAGGGACACCACTTGCCACCGATCTCCATCTCCAGTGAAGTGGATTGAGAACTGGCTGAATGGCAGAACTCAGAGGGCTGTGATCAGTGGCACAGAGTCTCATTGGAGGCCTGTAACTAGCAGCTCTCCCCAGGGGCCAGTACGGGGTCCAGTCTTGTTCAACATATTCATCAATGACCTGCATGAGGGGACAGAGCATACCTTCAGAAAGTTTGCTGATGATACAAAACTGGGAGGAGTGGCTCACACACCAGAAGGCTGTACTGCCATTCAGCAAGGCCTGGACAGGCTACAGAGTTAGGTGGAGAGGAACCTAATGGAGTCCAACAAGGGCAAGTGTAGGTCCTGCACCTAGGAAGGAATAACCCCATGCCCCAGTATAGGTCAGGGGCTGGCCTGCTGGAAAGCAGCTCTGCAGAGAAGGGCCTGGGAGTCCTGATGGACAACCTGACCATGAGGCAGCAATGTGCCCTTGTGGCCAAGAAGGCCAATGGTATCCTGGGGTGCACTAAAAAGAGCGTGGCCAGCAGGTCGAGGGAGGCTATCCTCGCCCTCTACTCTGTCCTGGTGAGGTCGCATCTGTAGTACTGTGTCTAGTTCTGGGCTCCCCAGTTCAAGAAACACAAGGAACTACTGAAGAGAGTCCAGCGAAGGGCTGTGAGGATGATCAGGGGACTGGAGCCTCTTTCTTATGAGGAAAGGCTGAGAGACCTGGGTCTGTTTAGCCTGGAGAAGAGAAGATTGAGAAGTGATCTTATCAATGCTTATAAATACCTAAAGGGTGGGTGTCAAGAGGATGGGGGCAGGCTCTTTTCAGTGGTGCCCAGTGACAGGACAAGGGGCGATGGGCACAAACTTGAACACAGGAAATTCCATCTGACCATGAGGAAAAACTTCTTTACTTTGAGGGGGACAGAGCACTGGAACAGGCTGCCCAGAGAGGCTGTGGAGTCTCCTTCTCTGCAGATATTCAAAACCCACCTGGACGTGATCCTGTCCAACCTGCTCTAGGTAAACCTGCTTTAGCAAGGGGGGTGGACTAGATGATCTCTAGAGTTCCCTTCCCTCTAACCCCTGCCATTCTGTGATGTGGACATTGAGCCATTGACCGCTACGCTCTGGATGTAATCATGCAACCAATTCCTCATCCACCATACAGTCCACTCATCAAATCCATATCTCTCCAATTTAGAGAGAAGGATGTTGTGGGGGACCGTGTCAAAGGCCTTACAGAATTCTAAATAGATGACATCCTTAGCTCTTTCCTTGTGAACTGATGTAGTCACTCCATCATAGAAGGGCCTTGGTGAAGCCACGCTGGCTGTGTCAAACCACCTCCCTGTCCTCGATGTGCCTTAGCATAGTTTCTAGGAGGATCTGTTCCATGATCTTCCCAGGCACAGACATGAGGCTGACAGGTCGGTAGTCCTCAGGGTCCTCCTTTTTACCCCTTTTAAAAAGGAGTGCAATGTTTCCCCTTTTCCAGTCACCAGGGACTTCACTTGACTGCCATGACTTTTCAAATATCATGGAGAGTGGCTTGGTACCTATATCAGCCAATTCCCTCAGGTCTCTGGCAAGCATCTTGTGAGGTCACATAGACTTCTGTATGTTAAAGTTCCTCAGGTGGTCACAAATCTGATCATCTTTTACAGTGGGAGTGACTTCACTCCCCCACTCCCTGCCTTCTGGTCCATCCACTTGAGAGGTGTGGGGAGAGAAGTTGCCAGTGAAGACTGAGACAAAAAAGTTGTTGAGTACCTAAGACTTCTCCTCATCCATTGTTACCAGCCTGACAGTCTTTTTCATCAGGTGGTACGCTTTCTTTGACCTTCCTTTTCTGGCCGACATACCTGTAGAAGCCCTTATTATTCTTTCCGTCCCTTGCCAAGTTCAGCTCCGGCCATACCTTGGCCTTCCTGACCCCATCCCTACACAACTGGGCAGTGTCCCTGTACTCTTCCCAGGAAACCTGTCCCTGCTCCACTGCCTGTGCATTTCCTTCTTGCCCTTTAGTTGACCAGCAGGTCTCAACTCAGCCATGCTGGTCTCTTGCTGTCCTTTCCTGATCTCTGACACCTGGGGATTGAGAGCTCTTGTGCATTATGGAAAGTGTCCTTAAAGATCTGCCAGCTCTGTTCTGCTCACTTGTCCCTGAGGGCAGTTTCCCAGGTGGTCCTATTGGCTAATTCCTCAAAGAGCTGGAAGTTTGCTTTCCTAAAATTCAGGGTCCTGACTTTACTCTTTGCCTGACCGATATACCTCAGAACTGCAAACTCCCCAGCAGAAGAGCCTGCAAGCATGATGCCTCCTATAGCTGGAGTAAGAAGGATTTGTCAATAGGCTCCCCTTGATTGGGCAGCCTGTAGTAGACACCAACCACCAGGTACCCTTTCTTGCCTTGGTCTCTAACTCTTACCCATAAGCTTTCAATCTGCTCGTGGCTATTCTTCAGACACAGCTCTTCACAATCTATCAATTTCTTCATGTAATGGGCAATGCCTCCACCCCTCCTTCCTCGCCTGTCGCTTCTGAACAGATTGCATCCATCGATAGCCCCACTCCAGTCATGGGATTCATCCCACAAGGTTTCAGTAATGGCAACTAGGTCATAGCTTTCTAGCAGCACGGTGGCTTCCAACTCTTCCCATTTGTTGCCCATGCTGTGTGCACTGGTGTAGAGGCACTTCAGCTGGGCTACTGGTTGTGTCACCTTCTTAGAGGAACACACCTTAATTCCTTTGAGGTATTTCACTGATGTTTCCCTGTTAGCTGCTATTACCTCAGGACCCCCTGGCTCATCTCCATAAGACTTGAAGTGTGCTGCCGTGTACCCAGCATGTCTCAGAGCAACAGGTTGAGGGCCCTTGCTAGCACCCTGTCCCTCTAACCTTGGCGTGTCATCCACAGGTTGTCACAGGCAAGCCTGATACTATCGCCCTCCCTCTTCAAGCATAGTTTAAAGCTCTGTTAGTAAGCCCCAGTAGCTCATGAGCAAAGACCCTCTTCCCTCTTGAGAATGGTGAACCCCATCTTACACCAGCAGGCCTGGTCTTGTGTAGACCATCCCATCATCAAAACATCCAAAACTGTGGTGGTGACCCCAGCCACAGAACCTTGTATTAACAGACTGGTGCCATCTCTTTCTTCCAATGTTGCTGGCCGCAACTGGGAGGAGAGAGGAAAAAACTACCTGTGCTCCAGATTCCCTTACCGACTGTCCCAAGGCCCTGAAGTCTCTTTTGATTTCCCTTGGACTACGTGTTGTGGCTTCAATGCTACTCACATGGAAGAGCACTAATGGGTGATAGTCTGAGGGCTGAACCAGGTTAGGAAGTTTCCTAGTGATGTCCTTAACCCGGCCCCAAGGAGGCAGCAGACTTCCCTAAGAGAAGGGTCTGTCCGGCCTATTTGGCCCTCTGTTCTCCTCAGAAGGGAGTTGTCTACAACTATAGCCCATCTTTTCTTCCTCTTGGAGGTGGTCAGGATACAAGGGGTAGTAGGCCTTTCTGAACTTTCCATCACCTCTGGTGAAGATGGACCGTCATCCACAACATCCATTGACTGGCCTTCCACATCCAGAGGCTCATACCTGTTGTACAGAGGCACCTGGGAAGGCGAGGTGGGCAAGGAGGAGGTTTGCCTGCCACCCCTGCTCCTTTTGAGGTCTGCTGGCCCAGCTCTGTCATCTAACTGCACTCTGAGATGTCAAATAGACCCAATGAATTCATCTGGGCTTCTTTTGGCTTAAACTGTTGTTACGTGAAGGGCAAACAGACTGGCTTGTGAGAAATAAGGGCACTTCAGCTTAGCCCACTGAAATTGTCAGGTTCCTAATCAAACCTTTAACAAATTAATCACACTCCAAAACAAATTGCAGTGTAAACAAAGCAGAATAGCCTAACTTACTAAACTGATCCTGGTGCTTTGCTCCTAATTTAGAAGGATATCAAGTGAAAACTGAAAAAGTACTGTGCAGCTTTATGTTTTACACCCTTTCCGTGACTTTATGCTGCAAAACATTCAGCTGATTCACTGAGGAATGAAGCATTGCACTCACCCAGAGTCAGGCCAGCTCTTTTCTTGGCTAGTGGCAAGGGTAGCCTTGCCAGCCTGCTCATAGGGAGTGCTATCTTTACACTTACAGGGAGGGTGGAATGATTTTTATGGTCTTCTATTCCACAGTAGACAAGGGCTTGGATCCAAGCAAACCTACAAAAACTAAAATCCTTGTGCCAGGTCTCAAAGCTCTTTCAAGGGCGAATGTCTAGCTCACAACAAGCACTGTGGGGCTGGGGGCTGTTTCGTTTAGGTGTGTAGAGCCAGTCAGTTCCTGCTTAAAATCTGATTTCAGCAAAGCCTGCTTTCCCCTGCTGTTCATGGACAGCCCATAGGAGCTGCTCTGTTTCTAACTGGCTTGACAGGTAGCCCTTCATCCTTCTCCTCATGCCTACTCACCTTCCAGCTCTGGAGTCCAGGCCATGCTGCCTTAGCTCCACAGCTTCCAGTTCTGTCCCTGGAGTGGGCTGTTGTTTATTTGACAGAAGGTCCCTGCAATTTAGAGTCGATTAGCTGCAGAGCCATCAATCAGCGACAGAACCATGTTGTTCTCTGTCCCAGAGCTCAAATCTTGACTGAGGACACTCTGCAAGATCTGAACAAATTTAAGATAATTTGATTCTTATCAAACAGATCCACAAAAAGTTACCAAACACTGAATAATGTCTGAGGGATGTACACTTGAAAAATAGGCTGTGGTAATTGTGTTCATGAATGAAACATTACAGGTAGAGTAAGTTGAAAATAGTAGCTTTTCTCCCTTATTAATAGGGGGAATTTCTACTTCCATTTACATCATGTGTGTTGCATTCTTTCGGATGATCATTAATTTGTTTTTTGCAGAGAGCGAAATTTAGGTCAACACACACTCTTAAATCAAACACAGAGCTCTTCTAACAGTTCCATATAGCAGCACCAGGAAGCTGTTTAGCAGATTTCTGGTTCCTCCAGACCTGTTAACAGGTGATTCTGTATAAGGGACAATATTAATAGTTCCTTGGTGCATTTCAGAAACTGAGTATATAAAACCGTACGAAAGTTTGTGGGACCTCATAGACATATGCTGTGCCTAGTCTCACTGATGCAGTTCTGTGAAAAGCAGGGAAGCAGACAAGATCTGTCAACAATTATTCATCAAATGCCTGATTTGTTAAATATTGCATATAGATTGCCTGCTGAATAATAAGTAGCCAATTCTGGAACTTGCTTCAGTGTAATTCAGAGCTCCTCCTGATCAGATATTAATGTCTGGACTTCCAAGTATATTAGACCAAG
The DNA here is from genome assembly GCA_013398815.1 of Ibidorhyncha struthersii. NCBI lineage: Eukaryota > Metazoa > Chordata > Aves > Charadriiformes > Charadriidae > Ibidorhyncha > Ibidorhyncha struthersii. Next base: position 1,264,696 of record VZSZ01001999.1, on the reverse strand, counting down.
TTATTATTTTAATTTCATTGCTGCCTTCTTACAAGTTCCTATCTAATTAACGATGATTGTGCTGTTTGAAAGGCTCTTGATTTTTTACCCCATGGAGCAGCTTAGAAGTAATGGTAGCTGTCTTAGCAGATCAGTCATTTGTTTTGATAACTCAGGTGATTAGCACATTGAAATGCAGCTACCTCATTCCAGATTCAGAATTGTTGAAGTATAATGCACATCGTATTAAAAAGCCCTTTAGAAAACAATGATGTTTTAAGCATTGCTCAGTTTGTCAGCTCTGGTAGAAGAAACAATGAAAATAGCCAAGGAATGTTCTTCCTTAGTGAAATTACAGAAGAAAACAGTTTTCACCAATGAATCAATTCCCCTTCCTTGATGAACCAAAGTAGGAGTTTGATCCAGCTGCTACTACACCAGAGAAAGCAAAAGCAAAGACTGCAACAGTATGTATTGTTACACATATACCTTCATGGGAATTAATGCAGGAGTTAAATAAACAGTAATGTTTTCCAAATCACTGAAGATGCATTTTCAAAAGAGGCACATTTAAGAGTCAAAATCTTCCTGAAGTGTTTTGGGGCAGAGGTTAATACCCTTACATACTTTTCATATATCTATACAGGCAGCTTAGCCTGTTCTTAAACTCTAAACAAGGCTTTAAGATAGATCCGTGATGATCTCTGACTCACTGGGAGTTCGAGCCCAGTTGCCGATGAGCGTTGGCCTGTTGCTCAAGGCCAGAGCAATGGCCCTCCAGGGAGCATGGAGTATGTGCTGTTGTGAAAATGCCTAGGTTCCCAAATAGGGGTGGCTGCAGAAAGCAGATTTAGTCACAAACAATGTGACATCAGCATGTTCACTTACTGAGTCCAATCTTTTTAGTGACCTAAATGGACAACTTAACTTCCAGAGATTTTCCAGACCTTCGACTCCAGTTTCTCTAGAATGCAGGGAAAAATGGCGCTGGGCTAATGACAATCAAACCTGAAGCAGCTCTGAGGGGTCTTCAGCTGGAAAGGACAGATACTTGCATTCACTTCAGCTGACTTCCAGCACAATTCCTCCATTTCTTAGAGGTGACAGGATAAAGTACTTGCAGATAACACTCTTCCCCTAGCACTCAGCAGTCCAGCATGTTCTGTTCCATTTTCCCAGGCAATGGGAAGGTGTTTACAAATAGCACAGCTTTAGATTAGTTGAATCTGTGGTCTGCACCAGTATTGTAGACTCCAATTTCAACTAAGAAATCTGCGTTATTTCAAACTGGTTCTTGTACCTATAGTTTCTCTCTTCTCCTCTTAAAAAACAAACAAACCAGACCACCCCCAACCAAACAAACAAAAAGACCCCAAACAAAACACCAAGAAGACTTAATAAAGATTTAAAGTGGAGCTAGAAGGGGGATGGGAAATGGGTTGCTAATTTTAAGTACCGCCTGCCTTCGGGAGGAGCTTAAGGCGTACTGAGACACAAACCCGGGCCATGAATCTGTGTTGATTGATCCTGCACACCAATGGGGAGCAAAACCAGCCCTCTGGAAGCAGAGACAGAGCTTTTGTTTTCTTTGATCTAAGAGTGCAGGTTGAGTTCTTCTCCTGTGATGTTCAAGCTTCAGGTTAAGGGATTCAGTAGCAGATGCAAAACTGGAGCAGCTCTGCCTGTACCAGGAGCAAAATGTGCTTCCTCACCCCATCACCTCCTACTCACCTTGATGCCTTCCTTGCACATGGACTACCTATCATGCACGTGCCAGCTCCATACACTGGCAAATCCACTTGCTGTCTGGTCATTGCCTAATTCAGGTCACAGGTAGAATCACAGGGCTACCACTGTGCAGTGATAGGCAAATACCCACTGTGTGGTGATAGGCAAATACCCACTGTGTTTTGCACACAAGTGCAACACTTCAGGGCATTTTCCATTTCCAGAGTGCTGTAATACTACTTTACAGGTACAAGGGCAGGATAATTTCTGCAGTGTGAAAAACTTATCATTTTAAAGGAGCCATTAAGGGAACAGTAACTCGCCAAAGAAATCACTGCTTGCCCTTTCTTAAAACCTGATTTTGCTACCATTCATTGCAATTGAAAATACTGATTTCAAAGGATGCAAAACTAGTCTTTGTGTATATTAATGTGGGCTTCCTCTGTGCATCCAAATAGATCTCTGGCAGCTTCACTGCTCTGTAATTGTTTTTGATTAACCTAGACATAATGATAGGAAGATAGCACGATTGTAATGGAGATGAGAATTTTACTTAACAAATGGTCTTATCAGGTGCTAGTCTGTATATCTGTATTTGCTGCTTCACTCTTCAGAAAAACAGGCTGGAGAGAATACAAGAGAGGTGTTGAAATGAAATCTAAGAAATGTAAGCTCAAAGTACTTCAGAGATGCAGTGAACCATAATGTTCTTCAAACCACAGGCCATACTCTCTCACTGCACATGTGTTTTGATGGTTCTGATTTACAAATTGTTTGGAAAAAGAGAGGATTAAAGTCCCTGTTATTTGTCACTTGAAACCTTCAAAGCAGTTCACAAAGAAAAGTGATGTGATTTTCTAGTCAGACAGACCAGCATAAAGGCAGACGTGTGCAGCCCTGTAGCAGGAACAGTGGCTTGAACAAAGCATTGATAGTCAGGAATTTGAGAACTGAAATCCTTGATCAGGTTATACCACCATATCCAGTGTTTATTTATACAAATAAGGCAATTAAGGCAAGAAAACACATACCTAATTCTCATTAATTTTAATGAAATTACACACCTGAGTAAGAGTTAAGCAACTAGAGACACTTGCAGATCAGTCTGTTCCAAAAATCATTGCATTAAGAGGGTCCTTACTCCTGATTTTAAAAAATATGCTCAAGCTCCATTCCTCAGTTTTTCCTTCACAAGCAGTGATAGGGAGTTAAAAACAGAAAACTGCAATGATTCATAAAATGTATTACAAAGAACATTATCAGCTGAGATGAATGCTACACCACGTGTAATATTTATTGTCAGAGTAAGTGGAAGTGTTTTCTAAATTTTAAATTTCAGCTATGAACTTTGGCAAATTTTCAAATGTTAATGATTTTGGGGGGGATTCCACGCAAAACTGTCAATGTGTTTTCTGAATTTGGTTTGCTTGCTTGTTCCAGTTTACGTTTTTCCATTTGCTTTCTTAATTCTTCTCAGATGCAGAAAGTTTTTAGAATGTATGAAGCCAGCAAAAGGTTCAATCTTCCAGTCATGGTAGCTCTGTTCTGCTCTGGTCTGGAGAAAGGATCTGAGAACCACATCTTTAATGTTCTTTATAAAAGAACTGTCTAGTGATGCCACCACGATGTAACAGTCACAGGATAAATGTTTTGGGGTAGGTTTCCTTCCTCTGTTCACCCGTACTTCATATCTGATGTTTCTACCTTAGAATTATCAGCTCTGCTTAGCATTAAGCATTGCTGAAAATTAGTTTTTCAAAAATAACATTTCTTTTAAATATACCTATTTTAATTAAAAAATAAGTCATCAGGGAAATACAACCAAATTAGTAAATGTTGGGTAGGGATTTTTCATACAATAGAGATGTCAATTCATGAAAGAAATCCAAAGCTGACAGAAGCTGACAGAAAAAAAGGCCACAAAATGCAGCTGTTAGCCTCTATGGTGCATTTGGGGAACACTGATCCTCATCTCAGCCTACAATAATAATACTGGTTTTGGTAGGTTCAGGAATGTCCATATTCTAACACCTATTCAGTAAATCTCTAGAACCGAAATAGTCATCTTCTGTGATTTAGAAAACAAACACATGAACAAAAACATAAATAGAAGATAAGATGCTAATGAGATATGGCCTCAAGGCCTGTACTAAGCAAAACAATGATGCAAGTGAGTAACTACTTCCAAAAACTGGATAATAAATAGTCTGACTGAGCATTAGGAATTTGAGTTCATTGTTTTGTAGGCTGTCTCCTAAATTGCACTATTTAATGCCCAATCATATTTGGGTGCAGGTAGAGAAATGCTATTAAATGCTTGTAAGCAGCTCCGAAAAAAATAGATGTTAAGTTGAAACCTAAAGGAAAGCTTCACTCCTACTGACCACCGACCTTAGCTGAAACTTGCACCATTTTACGCATCTATCCATATTGATCTGCCCCCTATACATCAGTTTTAAAGGGCCAAAGGGATACAGATAAAGACCTTTTCAGCTTCTATTATATTTCATTGTGCACCTGTCAAAACTAACAAGCTACAACCTGAGAAGGGAAACAATACTTGAATAGTATTTCATGGTCTCAGTTAACTGATTTTTGTACTTACAGTATGAGCTAATGCTGATTTGCACATGGAAGTAAAGTTTATTTTCAAAAGAGTCATTACACCATGGAATCTTTTACTAAAACGGGAAAGCATCAGACGCCATTATTTTAAACAAATCTGAGTCTGACTTCATTGGCTTCAGTGAAAGATGCGTTACACCTTGACTTTGTCAAAAAATTACTTCAGCAACCTCAATGAAAACCACAGGGTAACTAACAGGAACGCTATCAAGGAAATATAGTTACATCCACTGCAACCCAAATGAAAGCTTCCTTCAGTAAATACAATACCAGCAATGATCTTGGAGACAGAGGAAACAGCACAAAATAGTATAAAATAAAGGCATGAAGTCAGTCCAGTGTGTTTTCAGAACAAACTGAAAAGGGGAAAAATGAGATGTCTTAGATCCCTTGGCATCTATAAATATCAAGAAGGCATCACATTTGGGCTAATCTCAAGGCAAAGCAGCCATATAAAATAAATCTACAGGCTTTCTAAAGTAAATCTACAGGCTTTCTTGGCCTTCTAAAGCATAGAAGATAATAGAAAGTAATCCTCTTTCTTTTTTGTTAAAAAATTACTTTAAAGTAGGGTGGACTTTTTTTTCTCTGACTTTGTAGGATCTATTTTAAATGACCTATTTAAATGTTCTGCAATTATGGTGCTTTTGTATATTTTCCATGTAGAGCGAACAGAAAGGGAATCCCTTGAAGTTATGGTATTTTAACCAACCAAAGAATAATCTTTTTTTTCTTTCTGTCTGAATTCTTCACACAAGGTGTCTTAAAATAGATAAGACAGGTTCATTACCGTTGTCATAATTGTCAGCTTCTGTCAGTTCCATTAGTGGATAAAGGTCTCAGTGAATATTACTCATGCACTCCTAGCTAGCCTCCCAAACTCTGTACAAGCTTCCTAAAACTACCCCATCTGCTGCTCTTTCCAGTCACTCAAGTCTGTTCTTCAGTTGTTTAACGTGATCCCTGCTAGGGTCCCCTTGTTATGATATGTCAGTTTTTTCTTATTCATCCTTCTGCAATGCTTCTTACTTACTTTACTGATATGTAAGTATCTGAATGTAAGATATGTGCGTATCTGAATATCTTTACTGATATATGAATATCAATAAATCTGTGTTTGTATGCAGTGGTTTAAACACGCTGTTCTGCTGTTGTGTTTAATTCTGATCCATACTGCAATTGACTGGATAACTACTTTACCTGACATGGGTGTCATGTAATGGATTCTATAATAAAATAAATTTCCCCTTATCTTTAAAGCATGCTGGCTTCAGATTTGTCTGGAAAGTTATAATGTCACACCTTGGAGAAGAGCTGGAATGTTGCATATCAGAAGAGTATTCGGGTCATAGATCTTGAGATTAGGCAGAGACAATGGGTTTTTTTTTACTCTTTGGCTATACTGAATGTGTCTACAACCATATCCTCCTCTTGGCATAAGAGGATTCCAATGAGGTGTCATGGTTTGCCAGGAACATTAAAACTTTGCCAAGCTAAAATTAAAAGTGTAATTCATAATAGAATCCATTACATGACACCCAAGGTATGCAGGTAAAGTAGTTATCCAGTCAGTTGCAGTATGGATCAGAATTAAACACAACAGCAGAACAGCATGTTTAAACCACTGCTTGCAAACACAAAGAGCAATTAGATTATACAACACATATGGCAGGTTAAGCAGCATTGTATCAAATAACTTTAAACAAAACTCTATAAAGACACCATACAATATAATGTCCAAGAACGACATGATGTGAGCTGTCTGTTTTAATTTCCAACCCCTTAAGACTCTTGTAGAAAAAATCTGATACTTCCTAAATGGAGCAAGCTGGAATTCGAACTATTTGGGCAATTTGTCAGAGCCCTGGTTGAGCCCCAGTCGAGCCCCACATTGGGTGCCAATAAGTCTGTTGTGGTTTGGGCCAGACTGGCCACTGAAACAATCGACAGATGCTCTCTTTTACTTCTCTCCCCTTCAGAGGAGGGAAAGTATCTCCCTTCAGGGAGAGAAGGATGAGAGAGAAAAGAGATTTAGGAGTTTTTTAAAAAAGCCAAAACTAATTTAATGAAAATAATAATAAAATAAATAATAAAAAAAATCAAATATATACAATATATACAAAACCATATTGAGCTCCTAGGATGATGACTGGGTCACTGTCATGCACAGGGAAAGTCCCAGACTGGACTCAGCAACTGACGGGAACTGGATTCCAGATCTGGATTCAGAAATGCACGGATCAGGAACAAAGGCAGACAAACAGAGTTCTCCTCGGACACCGGGCATTAAAGAAAGAACCTGACCCTTTGATCCCTCAGCTTTTACACTGAGCATGATGCAGATGGGATGGAATACCGTGCTGGTCAGTTTTGGGTCACCTGTCCTGTCCGCTCCTACCCGCAGGTGGGACCCCTCTATGCTTTTCCACTTCCGACCCTCCAACGGGGCATATAGCAAAGTGAGCTGCCCTTGGGTGTTATAGCAATAAGTATAAGCAAGAGCCTCTCTGCATACCATTCCCTGGCATAAATTATAAACAATCAGGTCTTATCAGTCTCTGGAAGAAGACTACGGTCTTAAAAATATGTTGTTAATTTCAGAGAGTTCAGGTAGTTCGAAGGGGCTTAGCTGCAAAGTAAAGTTACTGAACAGAAAATCGGTTCTGTTTTACCTCAAACCAGGACATTAGGCTACAGTTCTCCTTTAGATTCCAATGTTTCCATCATTCAGGCATCAGTTTAGACTTTTCACATAAATCTGCCTTTGATTCTTCCACTATTTAGTAAATATGTATAAGTGTTTCTTCTGAAAATGAGATTTCATCGACACGTGGGAAGAAAAGGTATCTTTGCTTTTTAAAATGTTAAAAGGCCCAAGTGTGAGAAAATCCAGACCTTGTTCTAGTGGAGCGAAGGAACTCTACAGAAGTTTACTTTTCTCCTTTACTTTTCTATGTAAACTTTGATTAAAATTGAATTGACATCACTGTGAAGCTACAAAAGACATTGTAGAACATTTAACATATGCTGTTGCTGTGTGTTTAGTACAGTTCATCCTCCCCCCATACCTCTCCCCATCTCTCTCTCACCCTGTAAGTGGCTGGGTACTCCCGCCACTAATCATACACCAGCTTTGAGATGTGCTGGAGCTCTTTATAAGCCAATTCAATTCACTAATTTGGCTGAAAACTAACCTAACCGAGAAAAGAAAAAAATCCATTATTTTGAGGCTGGTGAGTTGATTCAAGAAGGGTCCAATAAGTGCCAGAGATGGCAGAAGGGAAGAGTATGACAAGACCCATTGGCTGGTAGCAGGGACATGACAAAGGCAAACAGGGAGGACAGACAGTTAGTCCTTCCCTCTTTCATGAAACCACGCCATAAATATAAAAATGAGCAGAACTTGCCCCTTCTTATTAATGTACCTACATTTGTGTCATTATTTTCTAAGCATCCATCTCATTTTTATCTGTAGATGCCAGGCATGTCATGTAGCTAGAAGCTGGGATGCACTTAGGAGCGCCATGACTACAAGAGTTGTGTCGGATTGTCAGAATTCTCTTTCTTTTGATGTATTTTGTAAACTATAGGAAGTTTAAAAAAAAAAAAAACAAACAAAAAAAAAACCAAAAAACATTTGAAAGACTTCATTGCCCCAAATAACTATTTTACCCACCTTAAGACCTAACTTTAAATTTTTAAAGATATTTCTGTTTTTTCCATCTTTCTTTTGATGGTTCAGCTCCAGGTGCCTGGTGCATCCATCCAGAGGAGAATGCAGCAGAGCTGCCTCTACACATTGCTGTCCTTAAGCCTTTGCTAAGATGAGGAAGATTTCATTTTACCTGCTTTTGGAACAGTCTGGATTGGCTGCTCAGGTGTTGGAGACAATTATGTGGGGCAACCAGGTAACGAGAGGACATTCCCCCTTCCACCCAGGCAGGGCTGAAATTCGTAAAGATGGTGAGACATCCATCTCAAGCACGATCTCTTTGTGGATCATTTTGATACGATGTGAAAGTGTTTGTTGCTAAAAGCAAACATCTCTGTTTTGGTTGCTGGTTGAGCATGCCTTCGCTGAAGCCAGTTTATATCAGATCAGCACTGGCGTGTAATCACTAGGTTAAAAAAATGTCACCACTCAGTTACTGAAGTAGCTGCAGCTTCTCTTCTTTCTTGAAAGACCACGTTCCTACACTCCTTTGCAATAGTCTAGGGGCAATGGGAAAGATAGCGTAGGTCTGCTGTTTTAAAAACAATAATAAAAAGAGTGTGTTAGCTGGTGAGCCTACGGAGGCCTTAATTGAAATTAATAGAAAAAGTAAAAGTAAAAGAAACTAGGGCAGCTGCAAAAGAAACCCCAGAAGAAAAGCAGATTAAAGTAGAGCGATGAGCAAACCCATGCAATATCTTAATTTTGCTTCAGATACTTCCCCCCTAGTGTAACTTGTTCCCTAAATCAAGCAACAAGTCTAAAGCACGTGGTTTCTTCTGTAGATGCCTGCTCATTCTACCACAGTGGTCTTTCAGCTGATGAGCAAAGGAACTGCAGTAGTTGGGGAGTGACTCTCCCAGCGCGCCGAGAGACGAGTAGCTGGCAAGTTGCTCTGCGCTCACTCCCTGTTTCACATTGTCACAGCTTGAAGCTCTTCGTCCAAGAGCCAGCAGCAACTTAAACTTCAGCAAAAATTGAGTATTTGCTTTTCATTCTAAAGATTGAATGACAATTATTTTATTGTCTTTTATCACACTTTTATTGTAGGCTTTATTCTTGAACTTTCTAAGAAATAAAGTAAGAGACTTTCTGCTTGCAGGTAGCTTAATGACGGGGTTACACCATCGACCTCTATACACGTGAGAAGTCCCATTTAAGTCTGTGGAATTCCAGAAGGTGGTAAGGAATTGTCTCACATGCATGGAGAACTGAGAACTTAAACTAGCATATTCTAAATTCACATCCTGTTACCACCAAGTGACCTCAACCCATCTAATCCTGACCGGAAGCCTAACAGGTATGGCATCCATAGCATAAAAGATTTAACCTGCTCCACTGTTGAAGACAAAGTTATTAGGAGCAAACAAAGAAACAAGCCTTGTAACACAATACATTTCCCCCCCTTCTTAGAGTACCTCTCTCTTTCCTATCCTCCATCATTTGAAACCACAGTCAAATGTCTTTACATTTTCTCTGTAGTACATGGGCATAGTTCTTTTATTCAGTTAGTAGGCCGTTCACTCAGGGACAATGAAGTGTTATTTCGTAATTCAGTGTATTCAATAATGTCCGAGTTTTCTAGCAGGGAATCCTTATTCTAAACATATTTCTCTTGAGAAATCAGTTTAGTGAGCCGTTTCCACAAGAAACTTCGGTAGGACAACAGCAGTTGCTTCTAGGTTTTGCATTTAACCCTGTATCATACAACCTTACGGAAAAATATCCCAGGTAAGTTCTTCATCCATTATTTTTTCATTAGTTTCTTTGTCCTCTGATTTCACATGTTTTGTTGTCTCAGGGGGCAGGAGGATAGGCCAAGCTCAGCTTTAGCCTCTGACAGTGAGCTGGAGGGTGAACAACCCCTGGGTAAATGAGCACAGAGAAAGAAAATAAGTAAAGGTGTATTGACGGCACTGGACATCTTGCAATTTAGTGAAATTAAATGCCTACCGACTGTGCCCTGACAGGAAAATCTGGCAAGTGTAGCATCACGGAGCTGGACCCCGCAAGCTAGGTTTACAAAGAGGATTAGTCAAAAGACCCGCTACCAGCAGCATGCCCACTTTATCGAACATGCAAGACAATGACTCATTGCAAATGAGTAGGAAAAGATGGAATGAAAAATCCCTGCCGATCCCTGGTGAAAGGATACATGCATTCCAGTGTTTTCTCAGGTGATGCTTTCCTGGAGCAGGCAATGGATTACTTGTTGCACTTTGAAGAGGGCTCCTGGATAAAATGGAGTAAGTTAGGTGGAAATAATATGGATCCAAGCAAAGACATATATCTGGCAGCATTTCTTCCACCTTATTTAGCACAGTACTCTTTCACAGCAGTTCTGTCTTCAATGTATTGCTGACTTGCACTGTTTCCTATCTCACTGTACCTTTAAAAAGATGCGCTTGCAGGGACTCACTCTACTAAGTACAGAGGTTTCAAGGATGCTCTCCCTCCCCCTCTTCTGACTGACAATCTGGAAAAATACGTAGAAGATGGGGACAATGGGTGGAGTTACTGCCTTTTTTTTTCTCCTCAAGAGGCTATGTCCTATCAGTTGAAGCCCTATTATAAGACAGTGCTGCACAGTCATTGTTGTATTCTGCTGTGTCGGATGTTGTTTGCTGAGTATGGCAGTTGTTACTGATTTATCTGGGAGCAGAAACATGTTGTAGACTTGTTAAACAGAAATTGTTTAACCATGGAAACTCCAGAAACAGACGGAGTCCACGCAAACCTTTGCTTTCCTACTGAAAGAATTGTTAAACCGGTTTCCATGTGTTCAAACAAAACAGTTTCTTCTCTACCTGGGCCCTGTGTGAAGGGCCACAACGTTAACTTTTGGGCTATTTTTATCATTTTTTTGGGAAAAGGAAGGAGTAACATGTAGTGCTTGCTTAATAATTGTAAAATAGAGCCTGATCCAAAGAGATTCCCACTAATTTCTGGAGACTTTTTATATGAGTTTCTACTCCTGGCGTGAACCTTTTCAAACAGAGCAACCCAAATACATTTGTGTGCACATTGCTTCTCTCCCCGGTGTGTTTTTGGCAGCTGAGTGCACAAGGCTTCCTCACAGCTGGCCAGTGCAGCTGCCAGCACACGAGCAAGGAAAGCAGGCTCCGGCGCCGGTCGCGGCAATTGCAGTTTCTTGTCTCGGCCTTCTAATTTCAAGAGCCACAGGTGTGGGGGCCATCAGTATCTCTGGTTAGTTCAAACCACTGGGGGCCAACCCTTATTTCATTTTAAGGATGACAGCAGACAAACTGGAGAGAGAAAGCACAACAGTGCAACTCAGTGCCTGTGGAAAAGCCTTTAGGACGCCCCTGCGTCCGTAGGTAGCATAAAAGTGAAAGACACCTCCTCCCCACTGCTTTTGTAAACACATGCAGCCCGAGTTCAGATACTGTATCTCAAATTGTACTTGGAAATGCCCAGGAATGAGTAGGATGCTCGGCTCCTGTTTCCTCTCAGTTCATTTCTCATTGGCTCTGTTTTACCTCAAACCAGGACACTCAGAAAATTACCGTGGATGAAGAAACAAAGCATCTTACTGCACAGAACTGCGCTCGACTTCAGCTGAAGTCCTATTCGCATGTGTGCCGAACAGCTCGAGGAAAACGCTCTCCAAGGTTTTGAGCTGTGAGCGGTAGATTCAGCATCTCGACTGGCCTCTGCATTTCGGTGATTCTGTTACAGGAAGGTTTTTACATAAAGCACAGTTTCAGTCTCAAGCTCCTGCATCCGCCCAGAAGTAAATTGGGAGAGGTGGGTGACCAAGCATGTCTGTGTGTTGAGAAAAAAAGTATTGTTTAGAAGCTCTCACAAAAATGTGAAAGGAAACAAAATATAAATAGGCTTCTATAATTTCTGAGCAGATTGCATTATGAATTTCAGCAGCCAAGAGTAAAAATTACCTTTCTCTCCCAAGAACTTCTACTTAGATATGGTAATGACATTATTGATAAGCTAATTGTACCATTACCGAATGCCGAACTGCATGTGTCTCCTTGGGCGGGAAGTTGTATATCTCACTTTTCTACTTTTTCCTCAGATACTTCTCTTTGCAGGAAATTGTGTTACTAATCTATCTGCTTGTCAGCTTTTAGTCTTCTTTCGCTAAACTGAAGAAGGAAAAATACACGTTCCTGTGGCAAACAACAGACACAGAAAAAAATCAAAGGAGGTGAACGAGATTCCATCACAGCAAGAAATTTAAGAAAAGGTTAGAGATGACAATAATGGGGATGGTGTGTAGCCTGAAGTAATCTTGTAAACTTCAGGGAACCAGACCAGATAATCCAACTTGCCCTTCCTGTCTCGGCTGTCTTCCAGTTACTATCTACCATCAAGCTACACAGAAAATTTCTACTGATGGTGACAAAACTGCTAGCCAGACCTCAAAGAAAGGGGTACAACCAAGTGTTTCTAGGATGTAACCTCTTAAAGTGATTTATTCCTTAAGCATGTCATTGTCTTGGATCACAGTCTTGACCTTAAGCTTGTGCTTAAGCTTGTTATACTTCAAAATTACGCTCAGGTTGGTTTGGTTTGTTGTCCTGACATAAAAACCTAAATGGCAGTGAGTTTGACATGTTGTAGGTTAGGACAAGTAGCTTAGAAACCACTTAAATAAGATTTGGAGGGGGAGTTATTTTTTGTGACTGTAAATTAGAAATAAATATAAAAATAGGACATACTAAAACCCTAATAATGAAATTGTGTTACATAACTGTTTCCTTCTCAGATAAGTTCTGCAACACCATAAACATATGTCTTGCCAATAGCCACTTATCGTAGAAACCTCAACAATTACTTAGTTATAGTGCTGTTTCAGTTCTCTTAAATACTTACTCATTTCACCATTTACTTGGTTAAAATATGATCTTTTGTTATGCTCCTTGTCTGATTTTTGATTCGGTCTCTAAGCAGTTGTTTGAGTGGTGGTGGGAGTAGTGATCTGTCTTTGATACTGTCGATATGCTCTTTCACCTACTAAATAAGCACGGAATTAGTTTAACATCCAGCTTAATGTAGCTGGTTAAACAAAACTGACACCTTGATCTTTACACCTGCGTTTCTGTGCCTGTTGTTAAAATAGATTTATAAACCAGATATCTTCCTAAATGAGTTTTATTCTAGACCTTTGCTCTCTGTTCTGTAAGTGCATTTAAATAGAGTTTGAAAAATTCAGCTTAAACTATACACAAATGCTTCTAAACTGGGCCCTTTATATACATGCATTTCCTTTTATGTGAACAGTGCTTTGTTAATGGTTCAGTAATTAAGAGAGTTTACATTTTAAAGATTTCAGTTTTTAATGGGCTGAATATTAATCACAGATCACTTTCAGTTCTGTTCTGATATGCAAATTCTTTATGTCTCAGCCGCATTTGTTTTCAGGTATCAGTCTATCCGCATAATACAAAATAACATTCTGAAATTATTTCGATTAGATGCAGTCAGCCTTCAGAGCGAGCTATTTATTTCATTTCTCTAAATGAAGAAAGCAGTTGCTGTTTTCCATTCCCCGACGTTTACTGCCCAGACCTAGCACTGGCAACTGGTACGTGTGCAATACGTAAACAGTTTTCTAACTGAATTATGTTCGCAGTGAAGGGAGAGCGGTTGAACTCCCCTTGCAAGATTCATTTGGTTAACTGACTCTTCTGCCTCGGAAAGAGATGTCACCTTGTTTGGGGGTATTCATTACCATTTTAAAGTATATTATGAAAGGCAGAGTAAATGGGAGTTCTTAATTAGCAGAATCTGTTTTGCACAAGTGCATAACATTAGAGGGTTTTTTCCATCAGACTGCAGCTGTTACCTCAGCAGAGGAGGAATTTCACCTAACCACGAAGACTGAGATACACAAATAGCTGCGTTGTCTTAAGAGGGGGTCGGGTACGTCTCCTCACAGCGATTTTGTTCCATAATTGCCATTCACATTAAATGCAGCAAATGTTACCATCCTGTCCGCTCAGT
>VZSZ01001999.1:972919-1249034 GCA_013398815.1 Ibidorhyncha struthersii | reverse complement strand
CCTCCTTGACCCCTTCAGCCATCCCTTCCCTTCTTCCTTCCTTGCCTCCTCTCAGGTTTCCCTCTCCCTCTTGTCCTTCTGTCCTCCCTTCCTTCCTCCCTCATCCCTCCTCTGCCCTCCCTTCCAGGTCCCCCGGCGCATCCTCCCCTTCTTGCGGCTCCCTCCCACCCGATTCTCCTCCCTCCAGCTGGCTCCCGCTTNTCCATCCTGGCTGCCTCCTGCCAACTCGGTGGCTTCCCACAGCAGGAGATGAAAGGGACAAGTTGGGGAATGGGGAAGGTGGGGAGAGCAAAGTATTGGTTATTGACTGATTTGTTTAAAAAACAAACAAAAAAAGCCTACCTTGTAACTCAGAGGAAATGCTGTGGCTCCAGTTACCCTGCGTAAAAAATGGCAGCTCAGCTGGCCTGGCTATATGTGAAGGGTTCTTGAAAGCCACCTCTGTATCAGTGCAGGGATAAGAGCAAATTACATAATGTTTTACAACCAAAAGAAAAGTTCTCCTCAGGTTTTAATAGTGTCAGGCTGGTGAATTGTGACTTTGTTTTGCCCCGCCAGTCCGGGTATTGTTGTTACTGCTGGGCATGGGGGCTGTGTGCCTGTGCATGCTTCTTCCATGTCTGTGTGCTTCCATTGGTCACCCAGAGCTCATCTTCTTGTTTTGTGGATAGTTTATTGTATTTCTGCAGTCAGGTTACCACCTATTTATTTAAACTAGGTATACTAAGTGACAGAAACAATGTGTGTGCATGCCTGCGTACCTCTTGAGTGAATCTCACTATTATCATAGTGATGATCTGTATACGTTGATGCTATAGATACATATGTTGAGTACTGACATTGGTTTTTTGTGTCTGCATCTTCATCCCTTCTGTATTGTGCTGTCCCAACCCAGATGTTTGGGCATGCATAACATCAGCATTTGTGTTTAATATCCCTGAAATGCACGGCAAGTTATGAGCAGTGCAGGACTGAAGAGGGTAAATATGCATAAAATTGGAATCTCCTTTGGTTATTTTGCTTTGTTAGTTATGCATGTTTGGCGTGTACAAGAGAGAAATATATTTGACAGACCTCAGAGTTATTTGTGTTTGTCTACAGAGATTTACATTCCATATTCAAAATCATTCTAGCTCCCGTGTATTTGTTTGGTTGTTAAAATCTTTCATGTTATTTTAAATTCAGTGCTTGTAGTTTATCTATAATCCTTGGCAGGTACAGTAGCTCCGTGGAATACAATTTTTAACCCAAATGACATTTTGGAACAATGACAACTGAAAAACGTTTTCTTTTTTCTTTCCTTCTTTCTTCTTTAGATTCTGTATCTTTGTTCAGGAGCCTAAGGTTGCTTGCTGATCACAAGAAGATGTTTCTGTGGCTCTTTCTGGTTCTGTCATCTCCAGTTTCTTCTACAACTGCAGATGCTGATATATCTGTGGAAATTTGCAATGTTTGCTCCTGTGTGTCAGTTGAGAATGTACTCTATGTCAACTGTGAGAAGGTTGCAGTCTACAGACCAAATCAGCTTAAACCACCATGGTCTAATTTCTACCACCTCAACTTTCAAAACAACCTGCTAATTATTCTATATCCAAATACCTTCCTCAATTTTACACATGCAGTGTCCTTGCAACTGGGTAATAATAAATTGCAGAACATTGAGGGAGGGGCCTTTATGGGTCTTAGTGCATTAAAACAGTTGCACTTGAACAACAATGAATTAAAGATCCTCCGAGCTGACACTTTCCTTGGCATAGAGAACTTGGAGTATCTCCAAGCTGACTACAATTTAATCAAGTTTATTGAACGGGGAGCCTTCAATAAGCTCCACAAGCTGAAAGTCCTGATCCTTAATGACAATCTGATTTCATTCCTTCCCGATAACATTTTTCGATTTGCTTCTCTAACCCATCTGGATATACGAGGGAATCGAATACAGAAGCTTCCATACATTGGAGTTCTGGAACACATTGGGCGAATTGTTGAATTGCAGCTGGAAGACAACCCCTGGAATTGTACTTGTGATTTGTTGCCTTTGAAAGCGTGGCTGGAGAACATGCCCTATAACATCTACATTGGAGAAGCTATCTGTGAAACACCCAGTGACTTGTATGGAAGGCTCCTGAAGGAAACCAACAAGCAAGAGCTGTGCTCCATGGGGACGGGGAGTGATTTTGACGTGCGCATTCTGCCTCCCTTGCAGCTGGAGCCTGGTTACAGCACGCCGAACGGCCACACCACTCAGACGTCAGTGCACAGATTAGTCACAAAGCCACCAAAGACTACAAACCCTTCGAAGATCTCGGGGATAGTAGCAGGCAAAGCACTATCTAATCGCAATCTCAGTCAAATCGTATTTTACCAGACCAGGGTGCCTCCTTTAACTCCTTGTCCAGTCCCCTGTGTTTGCAAAACGCATCCTTCAGACTTGGGATTAAGCGTAAATTGCCAAGAAAGAAATATAGAGTCAATGGCTGAACTCGTACCAAAACCTTTAAATGCCAAGAAATTGCATGTAAATGGCAATTATATTAAGGATGTGGACACTACAGATTTCATTGAGTTTGAGGGGCTGGATTTGCTACATTTAGGCAGCAATCGGATTTCAGTGATCAAAGGAGAAGTTTTCCGCAACCTTACAAATTTACGGAGATTGTATCTCAATGGCAATCAGATAGAGCGTCTGAGCCCAGAAATGTTTGCTGGCCTCCACAACTTGCAGTATCTGTATTTGGAATACAATGTTATCAAAGAAATCCTAGCAGGCACCTTTGACTTAATGCCAAATTTGCAGTTGCTGTACCTGAACAACAACCTTCTACGAAGCTTGCCGGCGTACATTTTTGCTGGTGCACCACTTGCTAGACTGAATCTGAGGAACAATCATTTCATGTATTTACCTGTAAGTGGCGTTCTTGATCAGCTAAAATCTCTTACGCAAATTGATTTGGAAGGTAATCCATGGGACTGCACTTGTGATTTAGTTGCTTTAAAACTGTGGCTTGAAAAGCTAAATGAAGGTATTGTGGTGAAGGAATTGAAATGTGAAACACCTGTACAGTTTGCTAACATTGAACTTAAGTCTCTGAAAAATGAGATCCTCTGTCCTAAACTTTTAAACAAGCCATCTGCTCTGTTCACTAGTCCTATGCCTGCTGTTACTTTTACAACACCACTGGGACCAGTTCGGAGCCCTCCCGGTGGCCCAGTTCCATTGTCCATCCTAATCTTAAGCATATTAGTTGTGCTTATTTTAACAGTGTTTGTTGCTTTTTGTCTTCTTGTTTTTGTGCTTCGGCGCAACAAAAAACCAACTATAAAGCATGAAGGGATCGGAAATCAAGAATGCAGTTCTATGCAACTGCAGCTAAGAAAGCACGATCACAAGTCAAACAAAAAAGATGGACTAGGTGCAGAAGCCTTCATTCCTCAAACCATTGAGCAGATGAGCAAAAGTCATACCTGTGGCTTAAAAGAGTCTGAAACGGGCTTCACGTTTGCTGACCCCCCAGGGCAAAAAGTCATTCTCAGAAATATTAATGACAAGGAGAAAGATTTATTGCATGTGGATACCAGAAAAAGACTTAGCACAATCGATGAACTGGATGAGTTATTCCCTGGGAGGGATTCTAACGTATTTATTCAAAATTTTCTTGAAAGTAAAAAAGAATACAACAGCATAGGGGTCAGTGGCTTTGAAATACGTTATCCAGAGAAACAACAAGACAAAAAAAACAAGAAATCTCTAATAGGTGGTAATCATAGTAAAATTGTAGTAGAACAAAGAAAAAGCGAGTATTTTGAACTAAAAGCTAAACTTCAAGGTTCACCTGACTACCTACAAGTCCTTGAAGAACAAACAGCTTTGAATAAAATATAGGTCATGCAATCTTATTGCCTACAGAGGACATTTATTTAATGATGAAAGTGCCTTTTGTTGACTTTTAACTTCCAAATACTATATTATATTGACAGGCATAGAGGCAGGTGTATCCAAGGGTGTCTGATTAACTGTAGCTGCATATGATTTGTCAAGTAGAGGAGAAGTTCCTTAATAGATTTTACTACATAAAGCTCATGCCCTGTGGAATCCTGTAGGGATACTGCAAACTCTATTGCCAAAGGGATGCTTTATACACGTTACACTGAATTTAACCTCAAGAGGCATATATGTTTTGTACCTTAAAAGCAAAACCATCGTCTCCTTGTGATTTGTTAGAACAAACACAAGAAACCTGGTACTGGTATCCGTACCTCAGCTGGGTCCTTCATCCTGCACGTGGATTTAAGTTGGTGGAACTGGAGTAATCCTTTGATTTGTGGTGTTGTAATGGCGCTGTTTAAAGATTATCTGAAAAGTAACAAGCATGCAAAGAGAGAACATTCGATAGTACGTGTAAATTGGTTACATTTATGGCCTGCATCTTGAAACCACTGGAATTATAATGTTAAATTGTGCAAATATTTGTTTAAAATATACCATGCATTACATACTATGAAATAAATTTGACCACTTGAAGCATACATGTCTACATAAAAATTAAAAAAAAAAAAAGAAAGAAAATAGTTCAAACTGACTTCTGCAGTATTTGTGGCATCTGAAGAAAATATTTGATGTTTATGCAGAATCTGTTGTAAGACTCACCTCCAATTAAAACTAGAGTTCCTTCTTAGTTACGTGAAACACTTGCAACCCCAACAGGTTGTCCAAAATTGTCAGTGCTTACTGTGTGAGCGTAGCAGAAATTATTTTTGTAATATAATTCATATTTATGAAATACTTTGTATACTAAATAGGAAAAATATGTACTCCTTAATATGTATTTAATATGCCTGACTTGTTTTCCTGATCACAATGCATTAATCATTCAGTATAAATAAAAACAGAACAATATACCAAACAGAAACCGGGGATGGAATGTGTAGAATTATCCAGAATTGAGTGATCAGATATAATAATGATAATAAAATTGTTCTGTACTATTCTTGTGAAATTAGCATATTATCTTATTTCAGATTTGTTACCAATGGTGCATTTTAAAATAGATTCATTAGTTTTTTAGTATTGTGTCTCAGGCAATTATTTGCCATCAGTTGTCTTGCTTTTCAGCGTTCTACAGCTTAATCTAAATAGTTTTCACTTCAAGTATTTACAGGAATTCATGGTAAGGGTAATATTTTAATTGTATATGCATAAGTTTTCTGTTCTTATTATCTGTCTGGCTGCTGTCAGAAAAAACTGATCAGAACAGAGAACAATATGGCAAATCATGTCTATTTAAAACCACAGTGTAAAATGAATATAGTGGTCTCAGTTCAGAGTATTGCATAGCTCATATCTAGAATGTAAAAACTTGCCTTTATGAAAGCCGAATCTGAATAGCTAGGAAAAAGAAGTAGTCAGGAGAATGGAAAATCCCCACTGTATCTCACAGATAGATGGTATCTTGAGAGGAAAATGGAGATATATTGGTACAGCACCATACAGCAAATCTATACTATGAGATTAACAAAAGTTCTTTGACTTGAAAACGAATTTCTTTCATTAATTTCAATGAGCTTTGGATAAGACCTTCTATCTCCTTTGCTTCCAGAATATTCCCCCCCTTCGATTTTATAATCGATACATAAATCAATTCAGATGAGCAGGATATAAACAAAATGTTTTAAATGAATTTGAAAGTAGCAAGTATTAGAGCAAGACCCAGTAATAATAGAAGGAGAAGGCTGTGTCAGCTATTTCCATTCTAAACTTCTAATTTCAGGGCTTTAGGACGCTGCTGTGAAATTTTTATTCTGGAGTGATACTTGGCAAACAGCCTGCAGTATATTTTTAACAAAGTTTAAAAAAAAAAAAAAAAAGCACCTCTTTATTTAAGAGAAAGCTAAACAAGACAAATTTTTCTACTTTCAGACGTTTGTTTATGCTCTTGTAACTTAGAAAGAGGGTTGTTTTATTATTTTTCTCCATACTACTAAGCATATACGAAACTTCAGATAATAAAATTACAATAGATAAATTAACGGCTGAGTTTCTTTCAAAAAAGCTGCTGCTATCCATGCACAATAATTTACTTCATTCGGGATGTCATAGGGATTTTCAGGACGTGGATACTCTGCATCTGCATTTCTAGCATAAAAAGTTCTTGGTCGTCCAATGATGCAATACATGGCCAAGGCTTGAATAGGAACATTTGAGGTTATCGTGTCAAGAGTCTGTGGATTAAGGAGTGTTAAAGATGCAATGCCATGATAGACTATAATGGTTCCATCAGTAGGCTGAGAATAATGGGTCACTGTGCTGGTTCTGCATGGCTTTGAGGATGTGTCAAGATTCACTGGGATTTGCAAAAGCATAAGGCTTCTAGCACACTTCAGTGCATTGTCAGCGACTGTCATGTCCCATACCCTTCTCTCAAGAGGCGTGCGTTAAAAATATCAAAAGGAGCAAATAAGCTAATACTTTTAAGTGACGTTAAAAGGGATGTACTTATGACTTGTGTTGCCCTGAGTTAGAAGAACAATGATAAATGATCATACCTTTCTCAGCTAAAAAATTGAGGGTTTGGTTTTGTTTCGTTTTGTGTTGTGGGTTTTTTGGTTGTTGGGGTTTTTTTGGTTTTTTTTGTTGTTGTTTTTTTTTGTGGTGAGGTCTTCTATTCACTGATCAAAAGAGGAAGAACTGAACCGTTATGCGGTACCATTGCAGTGGGTCAGATTTTCCTGCTCATTGAGGTCCCTCCCACTCCAGTAAAGCGTTTAACTTCAACCTCAATCATGTGCAGAGGTACTACTCATGAGCTAATAATTAAACACCTGCCCAAGAGTGGGGCTTAGATAGAGTTTTGTCGTCGACTTCAAAAAGAGCGAGCTCAGAAACGTTGTGTATAATACATAGAGCCTGGTGAGTCTTTTAGGATTATGCAGTTGAGCGGAGGTTCACCAGCATCAATTAAGGTTGCACAATCTGGACCTTCCTGTAGAAATTGTTCCTAAGTGTTTTACATATATGGTGCGATATGTAGGCATAATAGTGTGAGTGAAGAATGCAGAAGTTGGCAAAACACTATATTTCTGTGAAATTGTTACTTTGAATGACAACCTTTATATCAGTTTATTTCCTCCATGTTTTGAAACGGTGTATGTGTCTGCACAGCAGTTTTAGTGTAATGTCCATTCGAATCTTTAGCCAGTCTATCTGGGAAGGTGACTCTTCGGATGCGGCTTAACAGATCTATCTGTTCATTATCCTGGTTTGAGTGGCCATGCTTGTAAAATGGCCGTTAAGACCCATAGACATAAACTAAATCAGTAAAGGTGTTAACATAATCTGTTGTCTTCATTGTATTATAAAGAAGTTTCCATTTTTAAATAAAATCAATAAAGTGTAATTGTTTCCTTGAAAAAGAAAAAATTTGTGCAGTTTTATCAGAAAGCAACTACCATGGTGCAAGAACACAAGGCCTTTAGATGATTTACATTTTGCATTCAGTGTTCAGGATTGACAATAGTATAGAAATCTAGTATAAAAATCTTTTTTTAAATTATTTTTTTTAAAAAGCCATAATGACAATATAAATTATAAAAGGCATGGCCTTGTGAATAATGTTAACAAATGTTTCAGAATCAACAAAATACATCCAGAACTTGGTGGTGGTATAATATCTATAATATCTTTTGCATGATTTGTACATTGATATTGTATGAAATGAGCACAGTGAAATTTTTTTTTTTTTGGTTGCATCCAAAGAGTTGGGAAGGAAACATAACAAGAATGTATTTATAATCACTCTATTTTGAAATAAAGTAAAGAAAACAAAATGTATTGGTTTTACCCTGCTTCGATCATTAATTACTATTCTAGGTTAGTTCATAGTTAAGATAGTTACTTATAACATCCAGTCCAATGTGAAACACAGAGAGATACTGTTTATGAATTTTGTTTGCCTTCAGCAACATCAAAATATTAGCCAGCATTGACTTAAAAATTTGCATGAAATATTAATAAAATTGTTTGGTACTATTGTATTTCTGGAACTAGACTTTGTTAAGTGCCTATAGTATCCTCTTTCAGATCATTTGTATATGGATGAAAGAGAATCTATAAAGTAGTTAAACAGTAATGTTTTCTAATCACCTCAACAATTTATTATTTTTTATTAACGTTTTTCCCATCTTCTGTTGTCTAACAAAATCTTCCTTGCCTCTGTTATACAAATAGTCCCTCCAAAGTCAGTGAATTTTTTTGCATTAGTAACACAAGCAGAATTTAGTTTTAATTGGATTCTGAGATCTTCAACACAGAAGTGCTTAGAGGAATAATCAGGTAATGCTAGGGGCATTTGTTTTGATTCTGCTCCCTTCTCATTAATCATTTAGAATAAGACAATTTTTGAGAGGAAAGAAAAGTTAGTTTATCCTTAGCAAAAAGAAAAATATCAATACATATACCATTTTGATTGGTGAGGTTAGTTTTATAAAGGAAAGGTGAAAAGATGTCTTCAGGTAGTTTAACTTCCAAATTTAGATTTTGTAGTAAAAATGTTTTACAAAGCCTAATAAAAATCTTCATGGGAGGGGCGAAGAGCAGGAACAGAATTACATGGAGATTAAACATTCCCTGTTGTTCAGGACTGAACATGCATTATAATGGTGGTGAATGAGAATCACAATGCGATACGGACTAGAAAATCAGGACTTGATAGGGATTTTTTTCACTGCCAGTTGCAGTGTAACATTAGAAGAAAACCCACAGCATTAATTGAAAAAGATCTACATATATATTCCATAGATTTCTTTTTCTAAAGAAAAACTTGAGAATCAAGAAGAAGTATTCATGTTTTGAAAAGAATATGTGTGCACCGATTTCCTGAATGTAGAGGAACTTCAGTTTTCTGTTTTCTAAATAATTTTCCATTATTTAGTCTTCATTTCTAATTGCAATTCATTCATCCTTATGTATTCTGATTGATACTGTGTTGAAAAATAAAAATACGAATGTTAATGCTCAGGGACAAACTCGTCTCAGAAATTTACCAATGTAAATCCAGACTAACTCAACAGACTTCAATGGGATCAAACCAGCCTTACCCTAGTGAACACAAAAGCAGACGTTTACTATATTAGGTGAGGAGCTGATCTGCCCGTCAATGAAATAAAAAAATAAGCTAAGTAATTTTTTTACTTGAATAAAATATGATCTTGTTTTTTGCTCTATTGATTTGTGTGGTAAAGCTGTTATTAGTTTCAAGTAACTGCAGGGCAGAACATAGAGTAGGTGCAGTCCTGTGTCCGTTTGATGTCAGTGGAACTCTAAATGATTCAAGGGCTGTGGGCATCCTGTAGATGTACGATGGATACAGAACTATTTAAATTTGCTGTTTTAATACATAGACTTGGGATATACATCACATAAAATAAAAATGCTGTCTTAACAGTACAATTTATTTTCTCCCTATAATGGAACAAAACTTACCCTGCTTTTCTTTCTCATTAAGTA
The DNA here is from genome assembly GCA_013398815.1 of Ibidorhyncha struthersii. Taxonomy (NCBI): domain Eukaryota; kingdom Metazoa; phylum Chordata; class Aves; order Charadriiformes; family Charadriidae; genus Ibidorhyncha; species Ibidorhyncha struthersii. Next base: position 1,239,535 of record VZSZ01001999.1, on the reverse strand, counting down.
GGAACTTTATTGCAAGTATCTTTATTTTACTGTTAATTTTATTCATGTTCATTAGTAATACTTGGGATAATTTATTTATTGTCTGAAAACAGTACATTTTGAGCAGTTGCTTATTTTTAAAATACCAGTCACTAGTAACAGACTGATGCTGTATTATATTGATTTTTCATTCTCTTGCTGTGAATGTTTGTGGTCATTTAAGTAATTTCTTAAAATCACAAATAATAATCAGATAATATAAAGAGCCTTGGCTGGTACTAAATGTGATTTTTTTTGTATGTGTGTATATGAATGTATATATACATCTATATGTGTGTACACGAAGGCTTAAAATACTGTGAATCAACTCTGATACATACACTGGTGTTACGTCATTGTCCCTTTGGTCTTTTTTAAACTAGAAAACAACAGGTGATCTCTATATGGTTTAGTAGTCGTTTTGCATATGTACAATAACAAAGAAGTCTTCCTCAGTTTCCCTCATCCACAAGCATTTTGTTTCTTGATTTACTTTCATGTAATTTCCTAGAAATGTGTGCACTATGACCTTCCAGGGCATCCTTTCACTTCATGCTCTCACTTCACCTTCAGTGTGCCCGGTCCCTTACAGCTGAATGTTTGCCTCGATATTGGTTAATAGCAGTTCCCAAAGAGGCAAAGGAGTAGGATTTGTCGACTGGCAAAAAACAGCTAAAAAGGCAAATTGTAGGAGACTTTCCTGGATGGTTTCTGAGTCATGTCAGATGTACGATGTAGAGGAGTAGGAAATGGTTTAAGCTTCTGTTAGGGAGATTCACACTGGGCTTTTGAAGCTGGACCATCATGGCTTTTCTTGACTGTAAGGTGTACAGTGTAAAGTAAATGTGATTCAGCCACCCGGATCCTGACAGTCAGACTGCAGGCTAAATCCTGCAGACATCTCCACCTGCTTACCCAGGCTAGGTTTTGGTGTCACTATTCACTGAAGAGTCTTGGGCAAATTGTTTAGGTTAAACCAGATGTGATACATACCTCTTAACAAGGCTTTTAAGTGAGATGTAGACACGTTTGTGTGTACATTGGATGGTCTTTGGGTGTGGGGGTTAGTCCTTATCTAATGTTTGTTGGAGACTTCCTTTGGCAGAGTCTCTTCATGAGATACATTAGTGCTCACATCTGAATATGAGCCACTGCGCAGTAAGTACATCTCAGTAAGCAGAGTCACAAAGGGCAGAGTGTTTTGACAGATTTTGAGCTCTTCACTGCGAGAAACTACAGGAGACGATGTACCATACAGCAGATTTCCTTGCTCCCTGGCAGGATTTCATAGACTCTGTGCATCCTTCTCAGCAGGGTATTCTTCTTGTCTACGCACCACAAATAAGACTGCAGGTCATCAGTCTGGTATACGTGCAGTCTGTGTTTGCTTATACCCAAAAATAATTTTGTGGAAAAAGAACCTTCAAATGTTTTTGAAAAGCAAAATGGGTGGAATTTGAATTTTTCAGGATTGAAAAAGAAAAATACAGGTATTTTAAAGAATGATCACATTGTTGGGTAATATATCTGTATTTAGAAAGTATTTTACTAAGAGAGGGAGAAAGCCGTTGGTTTTATATTTTTAGCATGCAGCTTTTCAACTTGTTCCATTCTTGGGTTAGAATATGCCCTGGGAATGAAGGAGCTCACACGTGCAGATCAGGGCACAATTTAGCTGCAAAGCTACATCCTGACTGTCCTGCTGCCTTTTGTGTGGTAGAAATTAAATGCAAGGTTTTGAATGTTCCCTCTCTGTTTGCTTTAATGGAAGATAGATCAGTTAGTGTTCTTCAGGACCAGTCTTTATGCTCCTGTTGAGGTGTGTCTGCCATTCGATGAAGTTAGCAACAAGAGTACAAATGTCGTACGAGGGGTGATGTCTTTAGATGAGGTTAACAGTCTGAAATAATTGGGGTTCTTATAGTTTCTTTCTTAAATATTGTCATGTGGTTGCTCTGTTTTATCCTTATGAAGATCTTTACTTTTGGGATCAGTTCAATAAACTGATAGTTTTAGAAATGCAATCAGGAGATTGTGTCCAAATGTCCAGCAAATAACTTTGCTTTTAACTCCCATGGTTTTCTAAGTTGTAAATAAAGAACATCATCATCATGAATAACCTATACTTAAGATTTATTTCTGTTCAATGAAAGTTAATTTTGCCTTAAGTGGGTGAAATACTCAGAAAGTACTTTGAGAGAATTAGGATACTGCCAACAAATAAGGTCCCTATTCTGTAATGCTTTCTCAAGAATATAAGCTATGGAAGCACTAAGAGGTTTTATCTTTTAAGGAGCTTCCCCTAGAATTTGGAGTTTCACTGTAGCTGTTGGAGCGATGCCGTGAACATGATTTTATGATTTTGTTGCAGTAGTCACATAGACGGCAACTAGCAGAAGTAATGGTCAACAAGAACAACAGTGTGACACATTCTCTCTGTGTAGCTTTTTCAAGTAATTTATACCACTTCAGCATATGACAGCAAAGATAGTAAGGATTATGTATTGTAAACTGTGTAAAGAATTCCCGTACATTTGTAATGTGCTTTCAAAATAAAAGCAGTATGCAAATGAGGAGTATTATCAGCATACAATCCATTTCAAAAAGGGAATACCATTGTACTGTATATAGTACTCTATTGTTCAGATGGAGAAATATCACTGAAAGTGAATAAGCTGGGATTTCCTTTCTGTATACTTTTCTCCTTCAACCATTAAATAGATCTGTTTTCTCTATACAGAGCAATACAGCTCTGAGCTGTATGTGAGAAAATACATAAGCCTAAAAAATACAAGTAAATATGTTCCCTCCAAAGAGAACATCTGCATTATAATAATAAAATCACTCGTATTTTTCAATAAAATTGGGACCTCCGGCAATTTTTGCTTATGCTGGCAAGTTGTGGGACTGAGACGTAGAATTGGAGTTGGTTCCTTTTCCCTTTCTCCACACAAATATTCCCTTTGACATTACACGTGCATGAGATCAGTTTGCCTGGTGCCTCTTAGTGCCGTATGGAGTTGAAGCAACAACTTGTATTCATACCTACTTATGCAGGCATTTGCCATGGGCCTCACAAACAAGACATCCCCAGAGGCAACAGAAGCACGGCAGTGACCTTTGCTGAAGTGTCGTCTTCCGTACCCCCTGGAGCAGACCTCTGTGGCATGGCCCAGAATGTCCGTGGCTTGGGCCAAGGAACAGGGTCGTAGCAGAGCTCTGTAACATCCTTGTTTTGACAGCGCAGGGAAGCAAAGTAACAGGAGCAGAACAGCACTGCAGCTCTGTAATGAAGAATGTAAGATTCTTTGACCGTCTGGTACTTCAGTAATGGGCTAGTTCATTTGGTAACAGCAAAGGCAACCTTCACTTCTGGGTCCAATCTCAGTTCTAAAGTTTGTGACCAGGCTGGAAGAGCTTGTTTGACCAAATGTGTCATCCTCCATAGCACAACTAGAGCGGATCCTCTGTCAAATTGGTGAAGTATGTTTTTTCCCTGTCTGTAAATAGCGTACAGTCAAACTTGCATTAACAACTTTTAATGATTCTGTAATGTACTACCCATAATGCATGTTCATATGGAAAATGGTCATCTCCATCCAGTATTGCTAAGTGTCACTTGCAGTAGATGGGGACGACCATTTTTTACCTCAAAGCCTATTGTGGTGGCCAGACTCAGATAGTTTTGTCTGATAATTATATATGCTTCTGGTAGAATAATTTATTTATTTTGCGAACGACAACACTGTTTCTCATTAAAAAAAGAGAGAAGGCTTTCACCTTTTTTTCCTCATTCTTCTGTGCGGTAGAAATTCTTTTAATCCATTTCCACCCCATAAAGAACAATGAAAAATCCTCTACAGGAAAACTCCACTTTATGTAACGCACTGAAGATGGCACTGTAGTAACAACTTCACACTGTGAATGATAAGATATGCTTGTGTTTGTTGCTGGGAATTTATGATTTTTTTATTTATTTAGCTCAGCTAACATAAAGCCAAAGGTCAGTTTAATGCAGCACCACCCGACATTGCTACTGTTATTAAGGCTGGAGAAGTATTTCTCTCGCTTAGACTTATCTGCAAGGAGATTCCAACTCAACCCAAACTACGTGGAATAGTTTATAGTTGATCTTTGTAGAAAGTTTTTTTGTTTGTTTAAAAAAACCCAAGGAAGGTAACGAAGAAAATCCTTTCTGGTAAGGGTATCACTTAATGTCTGTAACCTTTAAGGCAAATTAACACCACAGCAGGCCTCTAAACACCTAATGGATCCCAGGGCAGGGCTTTATGGTATTAGTTGCATTATAAAAACCTTCCAAAATTCAGTTTCCTCTAGAGTTTGGGAGGCTTTTATTCATGTGAAACAGGAGCTTTAAGTTAAAAAAAAACAACCAACCAACCAACACAAAGAATGCCAGTGATAGGTAAGAGTCACAATTAGGTTAATGATAATTTATAGTAAGAATAAAGACAAGTTTGAGCTGACGGTCATACAGAGCTGAAATGATGCTTTTGTCAATTTCTTCACCCACTCCTTTTAAGCCCTTCGCTCATACCAGGTGGGAATTTTGGTTTGTTTTGCAGTATGCGAGTGATAGGGCACCTGTGCAGCAATTGTTCCATCATACATACCTAAGCTATTTTGGAGGGGATTAAAAATGGAAACCTTACCTTCTTGTTAGGATTTGCCTTGCTCTTGGGAAGTCAGTGGAACTATTTGTGTGAGCTGCCACCACGGGGCTTTTTTTCAGGTGTTGAGAAAGAAATGCAGGATTTAAAACCCCACTGATTTCCATGAGAGACAGCAGCTGCCCCAAGGGACCCAGTACTCTGCAAGCCAGTGGAGGCGGGGGAAGGGAGCTGACTTTTTCCAAACTCCCAGAATACGTACTTACATGCCAGGCTGCAGAAAGAGAAGTGCTTATGCTGTTTGAGAGGGGCTCGGCTTTTCTCTCTGTCAGGGGTGATGCGAAGCCAGCCAGCTATCGCGTGGCTTTAGAAAAACCTCTGCAAAAGGCCCAGGTGTCGCCCCCAGTTAAAGGGTCTGACCCCAAAGCCGCTGAGCATCCCTCTCTGAGGGCTGTTCCATCCGGCCGGCGTGCCGGGGCTGCTCCCAGCAGGGATTTTTCAGGAGCAGCAGCCTCCGCCCCGGCGTGGTGGGCGGGAGGGAAAACAGCGCTCGGCCCGGCCCGGCTCGGCACTGGCTGCGCTGAGGGACTGATGAGCGGTGTTAACCTCCTCAGGCTGCCTTCGCTCGTGTTCCGCAGAGGGAAGGACGACAGCCACGCGGGGCGTGGGGAGAGGTGTTACGTGGGAGGCTTGTGGCGGAGTCACAAAGTAGACGCGGAAATGCTAGTTCGGGAAACGGTCTGGCTGCGCGGCACATCGGCGCTAGAGGGTGGAGAGGAGTGCGGGGGCCATCCCCGGGCTCTCACGAAAGCTGAGCCGCTAAACCCCAGCTCTGCGGCATCATCGGAGGTGCAGCGCCCAGGAGCTGCTGGGGCTCGGTGGCAATAATTCTGGGGCTAGGGCTTGGGGTTTTCCCCCTCCCCCGCCCCAGGACGGGCATTTCAGAAGCCCTTTGTGCGCAGCTCTTCAAAGATACGGGAGTTAAATAAGTAAATATGTTTAGGGCCTTGATCTTGGAATAAATCTGGCAGTAGCTCTTTAATTACCCCGGCAGGGCGCTCCGCTCTGCACACCGCCCTGCCCAGCTGCCGCCCCCCCGCCGGCTCACAGCTTCCTACAAAAGCTCTGCGGTTCCCGCGGCGGGGGAGGATGCTGGTGCTGTTCTGGTGTGAATGAAACCAGCGGCAAGGCATTTCTATTGGTGCCGCCACAGCCTCCAACTACGGTAAAAGCGAATGTGGGTGATGGAGACAGATGCAACTAAGGCAAGAAGGTCGTGGTAAAGTAAGGGGATATTTGAGAGATGCTGGAGGAGGAACTGAAACGACTTGGGTTTGGAGGTCTAGAGCTGAAATTTTTGCTTAGAGGTGACTTTGAGGCCATGGGATTGCTTAGAGGCCTGGGAAGCACTTAGCAAGCAAATTTATGAGTTAGGTGGGAACAGGCTGAGCTGCTGCAAAAATAAGCACTCTAACTTATATATACTCATGTAAACTTTTAGAGATCTCTGTGATGCATTGGCCATTAATATTTAATTTATCACTTATTAAATATTTCATTTTGTATAGTTCTTTAATGGAAAGGTGATGGATTGTGTTGTCTACAAGAACCTGTACATAAAGATCTGGTAGATCTCTCCATCTTCTGAAAAATAATTATATTTATATCCAGTTTGCAGGAGGTAAAATGCATTATGAAGAGATTAGTCATCTGCAAATGTGTTGTCTTATTTTAGTTTGGAAAAAGGCAGGAGTAAACACCAGCAGGCAGTATTTGTAATGCAAAGGGAGAGTTGTTATGAACCTGTGGTGAAACTGCCACCTGGATCTTCACTGCCCCATCATCACACAAAAGTTGAACTGTTTGCTTCTGTCTCCCATGGCTGATGGAGCAGTGGTTATGATGTGAGGTATTAGCACAGGCCCTAGTGCAAGGAAGACACAGAAGCTACACAACGTCCTTGTGTTCCCCCCCCTCCGATGGGCAGTGAAGTTAAGTCCCTGCACCCTTGGGAATTAAGGCCTTCGCCCCTGTGCCTCCCTGGGACTTGTGCCCCACTAATATCTAGAGGGTGAAGCTGCCCAAGATGCAAGCCAGTAGAGCTGAAATGCTGTCAAAAAGCAGTGTTGTGCAATCTTTGCCTTTTACTTCTTTTTTTTTTTTTCATGAAAATGGCATGTGAAAGCTCTGTGCTACAGTCTCCTGTTTTGTAGTCACATGTGGCCCCCATCTTTACTCCCCGCATCCCATACCACATGCACGAATCCTGGCATATCTTGAAAGCAGTCTCCCTCTCAGTTCTCAAGCTTCCCACTGCAACAGACCACGAACACCCTCTTCCTCTTCCAGTAGTTTTTGCTCTTAATCTAGCAGAGCACTTTCCTAGGTGCTTAACAGCAAGCTTAAGGTTAAGAATTTGTTTAAGCACTTTGCTAGCCTGTGTTCTGCTGAATCCCTGCCAAATGAAAACAGATGGGCTAATTTACCCCGATGTTCTTCCATGAGCCTTCAGGAGAGCTCTAGGAGCAGCAATCTTGACGAAAGGTGTATTCCAAAGCAAGTGAGGGGCAGAGCAAAGTGATTCCAAGCCACGAGACAGCTCTGCATTCCCTGGGAAGTTGTAGATTTGGGGGTTGTGCTTGCTGTCCTTATCCCTCCTCTTCTAGGGAAGTGCACCACCCTCTCCACAAGGAATGTCACCTCACCTAGTCATCCCTAGTGTCATCCCAAGTACCTACGAGGAACAGTCTTCCCCCATTTGTCACCGAGACAGCTGTAGCTGGGTTGTACACAGTGAGCAGGGCTCTTCTTTCTGCAGTATCATCCAGGCTCTGCTGTAGGATGTTTGAAACCAAAGTGTGCTCATCTTCTGGTGACATTTCTGATGAGCCAGAGGGATCTTTAAAGCTGTTCCCTTTTACTGAAGAGCAGCCAGTATAATTTGCCATGCTGTGCGACTGAAATATTTTGGAGACTGATGTTAACATGTTAGAATTTGATGTAAAATATTGACCGCTGTCCATCACTCAAGAAACAATGTGGTAAGTTTAAGGCTTTGCAATATGTCACATACTTTAAAAAAATATTAAATAATGGCTTATACTACATATTAATCAAACAAATTATTAGCCTAGGAGGACAGATTTGTGGAGCTGTGTTTTTAAAGTAAATGTTACTCACAACTTGAAAATTCTGCTAATGCTGACATTCATGTTGAAATGCCCTGACTGTTGTGCAAGGTCTCAGTAAGGTATATGACTAAACGTAATATGGTCCTAAGGAAAAACAGCAAGTGAGCATGGAATTAAAAGCTTTAACATAATTCCAGAGTAGGCTGAATCAATACTGCATTGACGGCATTTATTGTTCCAGTGTTTTATATAAGGGTTTTTTTGTGTGCGTGGTTTGGTTTCTGTAACTGATGATACTCCTGCTACCCACAGGGAGTCTAGCTTGTTACCAAAATGTGGCTGTTTCTAAGGGTTTTGACGCCAAATGAAAAAGTACGTGGAAGAAAGGAAGAGTGGAATTTGGATTTTAAAATGTCTTTATCATGGATTACTAATACTATTTATCCTGCAAGATCAAATGCTGTTTTTAAAGAAAGTATGACAGGGAGATTTCAGAGGTTGGATATGAGCAACAAATCTTTGCAAGGAAAGGAAAAACAATAAAACCATTTCCAAACCTCAATCAGCAAGTTTGTCTAAGAAATACCAAAGATCAGTGTTGTGGGACTGTAAAATGCAGACCCAAATCTATCATTTTATTTTTACAGCAAGGTATTGTCAAGCTCTTCTCTGATCCAACACTAAACAGCAATTTGCAAAATGGTGCGGCAGAACACAGATCACCTTCATTTTTAGCACACCATAGCCTGGGATGAGCCACTGCATGTGTTAGCCTCCATAAAAACAATGAATTTCAGCCTCCTTCACAGCATTTTATTGTCTTTAGGTAATTAACTCTGGCATGCAAATGGTGAATTCCTTTGATTTAATACAGTGAGCACCAAAAGGGTGGATATGGAATGCCAGTCTTGCCCTCCTTCATTTTATTTCTAACTACTTAGAGGACAGCAGCAGACATCTTTCTAAATGTCATTGGACATGTACTGGGAAAGGGGTGCAACAGGAAAAAGGAAAAAAATATTCACTTTTTGTCAGTTTGCTAAGTTTAGGCAATGTTGAGTTTGACTTCTCAGGAAAGCCTGATCTGAAAGGTCTAGTGGAAGGCACAGAGGATGTCCAGGAAAGAGCTTGTTGCACTGAGTTTGTACAGATGTTTGAATGGAAGGGAAGAAGAGCAACATCTGTGTTATCTTGCAGAACCAGGTGCTGGAGACTCTGTCCTGTTTCGTTCTCTGTGCTTTGCAGATACCAAGGTCAGCATTAGCACTAACTTCCAAGCAGATCCTGCACTACTTGCTGGAAACTGTGTGAGGAAACTGCCATTCTGCAGAAGGTACAACTGAGGGGCAGGAACAGAGAGAGCATTTATTTTGAGGGTACATAGACCAAGCATTGCCAAATAAAAATCATCGAGGCAAACATGCCTGCTCCTTGCTGACATCAGGAGTATGTCTGCTTGTATCTTACGTCTTGCAGGACACAGCATCTGGGCAGCTGTGTCACCCAGGAGCCCACTGCTCCCTGACAAAGAGCTGAGGATGGTCCCAGCCTTGCCTTCACTGTGGAGCTGGAGAAGGTAGGCTCGGCTCTCACTAGCAGGGAGCATGGAGACCCTCTGGTGGCATCTCCTGCATCTGCTGGAGTCAGCAGAGCTCCACTGATCTGAATAGCCCAGTGATGACTTTTATCAATGGAGCTAGGCTCTGCAGTGTCACTGGTGTTGATGGAAGTGCAATGTGGTGGAAGAATAAGTCTCATTTTTTTCCAGTGGACATCGTGGAGAGATTATGTGAACTTAGAAAATGTCTTATACTAGCTAAAGCCTGTTCCTCTCCCCTTTTCTCGCTTACTCTCCGTATAAACAGAGACCAGCTGGGGTTGTACCAGCTGCCTCATGTATTCAGATACTCAGATTTGTCATTTAATGACATCTCCTGGTTAACTAAGGCAGGCTTTGGTTCAGACCCACGGTATTTGCTGCTGCAGGAACTCTCACTGGCATAGAAACTAGCAAAGAAGCAGGATTTAATTCAAGAGCTCTTTACATCTATGCAACTACGTATACCTAAATGATGCATAAGACCAGTGTTTACAAAGTTTAGTGCATTGTTTCCAGAAATGGGAAGCATAGATTGTGAGTTCTTCCTGGGACACGTGCAGGAGATGAAAAGTAAAAATAATGCTCCCGCTTTTATGAAATAGTGTTCTGTAGTATGTTCTACTTTCAGCTGTTGTGACTATAGTAGGTGTTGATGGCTGCGGGTTTGTGGCTTTGATGGCTGAGTTTCATATTTAATGGGGGGAGGCAACAAATTGCTGACAGAAGCTTGTCTGGATAGACTTCATTGGTTAAAAAAAATTGTCTCTGTAATATAGACACTAAATGCCCCAGGGTTCTTTATTGTGAAGTGCACATAATAAACTCTCTCACAAAAATATGACTTTTTAAAGCAAAAATAAATGCATACATAGCATGCCTTCTATCTTTTATTTTTTATTTGTATTCTATTTTATCTCCTTATGCCTGTTATATTTTAATACAATTCCCTATATAAGGCAGTTTGCTAAGGGTATCTTTCATTTAGGACTATTTTGTTGAGATTTTTTTTTTCTTTCTCAGACAAAATGACTGGTTCTAGGATCAACAATCGCCATCTGTTTCTTTCTGTACTCTGAAGAGTACAGCATACTGTTGCCTTAGTTTCTGCTTCCCAGGTTAATGCCTCCTTCACTCCTTCACTCCTTCACTCCTTCACTCCACTCACTCCTTCACTCCACTCACTCCTTCACTCCACTCACTCACTCACCCACCCATTCATTTTAAGCATTCAGTTTCAGGCTAGGTTTAGAAAGGGTGACCAGCTAAGATTATAAAATGCCTCAGCAATGAGTAAAGGTGCACAAATGAAACCATCTAGACCTTTCAGGAAAAATTCACACAAAGCAACAGAACCTTGCGTTCTCCTGATGCTTTCCCAGAGAGTCATCAGTATCATCATGACCTGTTGGACTTCTTCTAGAGCTGGACAAATGGTGTTATGGGGGCAAGGAAGGGATAAAAAATATATATCTCAGGAAAAAAATGTTCCGTAAACTACACTAAACATTAAAATGTTTTGCTTTGCAATCAGCTTTAAATAATTTTTAAGTGTTTATTGCTAAACCACTGGGAAAAATCTCATTTTTCATTGCTGAAAACCAAGTAATCTGTTTCAGGTTGATATGTGTGCAAAAGCCTATAGGGAAAATTTTTATGACATTAAATATTTTCCACATTTTTCCAGAGTCTGATGAAGAAAAAAACAAAAAGCAGTCATGAAAAATTCTAACAACTCTTCAGCGTGTTACTGATTTCAGTAAGCGCAGATGACAGTTTCCTCATTTGACATAGCAAAATCCTCTAGGTAAGATCAGCAGAGGCATGGATGGTGGATGCTGTAACATTGAGGACTTGAGGGATATTCTTGCGTTATTGGCGTATCCCTTATTTGCTTATTCATGTCCACAACTTTGTATCGTATGCTTTCCTCAGTATTTAATTCAATATGGAAAAGCATATGAGCTATCAGCCACAGAAGTCACCTGCCTCAAGACATTTGCTCAAAGCTGGAACGGCGGTAGCTGCAGGCCAGTGCTCGCGGTAGCTGCAGGAGATGGTTCTTGCTCCTGGTCTAATCCTGGGCAGGCTACCTACAATCGGCTTAGTGTACGTCTATGTAGACTGTGGTCTGAGAAGGAGGCAAAAGATGAGGGATTGCCAGACAGTTGCTCTTGATTAAAAGCATGACATTACCCTAAAAAAAAAACAAATTTAAAGCACCAGGAGACAGAAATTCTTCTTTTCCTCCGGAACCCATCCACAGATACTATTCGGAGCTCTTGATGGCGCAGAAAGCTTTCCCTTAGCTTTATCGTCCTTTTAGAAAGTCCCTCTGCTTGGTTAAATTTAAACACCGTATGATCAGCAGCTCTCTTTGACTTGGAATTACACCAGGGTCTAAGGCAATTTGGGAGCTCCCTGCCAGCTGAGTGTACTGAGCAGGAGGTGAGAAGGCGCGTGTGCACGTGTGCCGGCAAACCCTTGCACAGAGGTGAAGCTTTTTTTTTTTTTTTTTTTCACAAAATCTACTCTCTAACATACAAACGTGACAAGTGTAAAGATTTGTGAAGAAAGCATTTACTTCACAGCTGGTTTTTGTTCATCTGTGCCGTATAAACAGTGCCGCATTATGTCGTGCAGGGCTACAGCAAAGCGAGCTCCCCAAAATAAACAGAGCTGCGAACTCGGGGGGAAAATTGACCATGAAGAAAAGGCAGCATTTGATCCTTGCTACTGCAACAGGCTTATTCACGGGCTGAGGGAGGAACCATCCTGCTGATGCACCTTTCCCCCATCAGTTGTGTTTCTGTTAGCTCTGCTACTGTGACCAGGATGTCAGCTTAGCTTCCACACAGCATTTTTGTATTTTATTTTTACTGATGATTTCAGTTTTACAGTTACACCCACCAACTTGAAACCCATGACATAAGGCACTATTTAGAGGCTTTATGCTGTACATAGCAGTGTGGGGAATCTGCAGTAAAAATATTCCTCTGCAGTACTTACTTTTAGCGGGCAAGTGTTTCAGGTTTCCATAAGGAGCATCACTTTGAACATGCTATTTTCTCGCCCTTTTTTTTTTTTTTACATTAATGTTACAGCAGAACTGCAATATGCCTAATTTATAGCATGCTACTATGAATATTATAATGACTGTTTATATTGGATCCTATTTGTTCTCAGTCTGAGTTATTTTGTAAGAAGCTTACATTTTATTAATTTAAAGCAACACCACCAATAAATATCCCTCTAACTTTCAAGCTAACCTCAGTGTGAAAAGAGGCTTAAGTCCTATTACCCAGAATTCAAATTAAAGCGCATGCAAAGTTATTCATTTTTCAATTCTCAAGATTTTATTGAAGTAAATCTTACTTTTAAAAACATAATTTTTGAATGCTTGAGATGAACAAACTAGAATTGTTTGAAAATCATGTAAGCCCTGAAGCCAATACTTGTCTGCACAACTCCTACATTTAACTGTATGAGGGACATTCAGTCGTCCAAATGTAGCTGGATTCTCCCGGAAGCATCTGTGATAAGAGTGAAGAAGGAAACCTGTGTGGTCAGACATAAGGGGGGAGGGATGGGGTGAAGATGAAGTTTGGCTCAGAGCTCCCACATGGTCCCCGTTGCTGTGGAAACCACGGCCTTTGCAGAGCCCTATTGCATCTATATACGTTCAGAAGAGCCATCTCTGCTGTATATCATTAGGAGGAGTCTAAAATGAAGCCGATCAATTAAGGGCCTGTGCTATGAGGGGAAAATGTAGACAATAACTTAAACTGTGTGCTGAAAAAGAAGTAATGAATCACCCTTTTATGCAGTGACATATAGTTACATCCAAATGCCATGCTGTGTGCTCTTAGGGAGAAGAAAGGGAAACAATGATAAAAATGGAACTGTGCTTTTAAATTCAATTGCTCACAACATTTCACATGTCTTCCTTACCCTCATGAGAGCACCAATCCGTATATAATATTCCCCCTCCATTCATCCACTGCCTTGTGAATAAGATCATATTATATGATTATTTCTTAAATTAACAAGGCTCAAGCTCTGAGAAGTAGATGCTTCCACTTAAAGCACATTTCCTTCTGCTGTTTGCAGTTTGTTTGTATGAGCGACTGTCTGATTGTTACCCAGGCAACCAACGCGGGCATGAATTTGATTAGATATAGTTTCACAGATGTGGGCAGTGTTTCAAGCATTGTTTGGTGTTTCTGTCAGAAAGAGAATTCAGTTTGTTGACTTTTAAGAGGTTTTTTTTTTGAAGGACAGGGAGGAAAAAGGAAAGGATCTTAAAATAATCATTTTTAGTTGGGGTTATCTCAGCTTGCTAGTTGCTATTTGTGTTTGGTAAATGTTCCTCACTCTACATAAAGGAAAATGTGGAAAAATTCCAGTATTGGCAGCAGGGAGACATGTAAAAGTACAAGAATTTTTATTGTCTCCACTGAAGCAGATTAAATCATTATCATCGCTCTAGAAGATAACATCATTAAAATGTGAAGACTCTTTGGTCATATCATAATAATAAGAGTACCGGGAACATATTTTGATGCTTAGCTATGCACGGTCTGTCTTGTGAAGAGGCAGCACAGTATTTTAACTGATGGCAATGTTGCGCTCAGTGTGTTTATTTCTCCAGTGGAACTTGCAGATGTAAACATCTGTTGAATGTGTAGCTAGAGGACAGTGGTTTGACATTCTGCATGAGCTCTCTTGGTGAGCAAAGCTCACTTTCTTTTCCTGTTACAAAAGCAGAAGGGGGACGTAGACTTTGGAGATAAATTAAAATTGAAGTCACTCCCCCTAAAACTGAGCATTTCAGAATGCAATTCGGTCTTGTAAAGACATAAGCCTACACTGTAGTGTTAAGCTCAGTTTCCAGGTAGAAAATTGAAGGGAGTTTTCTGTTCTATTTCAAGCTAAACTTTAGAATAAACAGGATTAGCTATTTAATTGTGATCACTTGCTTGGCATTGCAATGACCTGCAGCCTGGGAGCTGGGAACAAGTCTTCCCCCACTGCACATTCAGTAACCTTGAGAGCTTTACGTACTCCCCTGCAAATGTACATCAGAATTTTACTTCTCATGAGCCAATGAACTCTTCTTTTATGACCCCATTCTTGAAAATGAATTATTTGGCTGCCAGTGCACTATAATTCTTACCTGGTCTGTGATTTTATAAGACTGCAGCCGCCTTCTGGGAGCATTTAGTCTAGCTTTTTAAGGAAACACAACTTGTGATGACGTCGTCCATTTATCTGTGAGTCAGTTACTTGCTAGCAGCTTTTGATCTTTCGGCAAACTCCAAACAAATTTGCGAATATCAACTAGTTGGATAGCACAGAGGGATCTGGAAGATGTTAAGTCCCTACACATTCTGTTAAAATTGGAAGCTGGGCAAATGGGAGAGCCTTTAGTAAGAGAAGAACATGGAGTACTCCATTGCTCTTGGTTGAGTTTACAGCAGCCGTATAACCAGTAACCCTTCAGGCAACTCCTCGCTTGCATAGCACGGGGCAGAGCTGTCAGCGTGGCAGGATGGCTGGTTTGACGTAGAGTGTAGCAGGGGAAGGGCCTGGGGACAAGAGGGAGCTGCTGTCAGAGAGGAGAATAATACCAGGGGGACTGGGAACATGCAGGGCAGAGCCACTGTGACAGAGCTGGGGGGAAGGAGGGCTTATTGGGGGAGGTGGGGTGGGGGTGGTAATAGGACAGGAATTATCTGGGAGCCAGACTTTATTGTTTCTGCTGTTCATGAGACAATTTATTTTACCACATCGTTCAGCTATTATTTGATCCTGATAGTCTGTAGGGCAAATGAAGGAAGCTGTTACAGATCAACACTTCATTACTGGAATGGCTCCTGCTGAGTTGAATGGCGGTTGGATTGGGATCCTGTTTGGTAAAAACAAGTAATAAGGGATCAAAAAAGAGAAAGAGTAATTGAGAGTAATTAAAACTCCATAACCAGAATGCTAGTTTTGTAAGGTAGCTCAGCCTTCTTTATTGCTGGTTATTTAAGGTGCAGCCAGTCAGCAAAAGATTCTTACAGACTGAGGTGAGATTTTTACTGAAAGGGTCGGGAGCTATGCTGAATAATATAGTTGAAAAATTTAATGCTTCTTTTGTAGATTGCTGAAACTAACATAGTTACTTATAACTATTTGTTCTAATAAAATTAGCTCTTTTTCTGAACCCCATCAATACAGGCTTTGATTTTCTGCAGGTGTATTTCTTATTCACTGTTGTTAACAGAGAAAGTGTGAGAATGAATTCTATCCTTACAGCTGATTGCCAGTAAGTGTTAATCCTCTGTGCTTTGTAATTAAATGGTATTGTTTCTGCACCTAAACTAGATAAGTAGGACCATTTTTTATAAGACAGTTGCTAGGAAGGCACTTTTTGGGGGTGTGTTAAAAAAGGTTTTGTTCCATGCAGAACTGGGAAATTTGCATGTTCCTATTCCCATGTTTATATTTTCTTTGGCAAGATTATATTTCAACAAACAGCCATCTTCCAGGACAAGTGTGGTCAAAATCCTGTTTACATGATTGCTAAGAAGTAGGACAAATACTGAAACCTCTACCCCGCTCTGCCCCAGAGAGTTAACCGACCTCTCAAGCTCACTCACGTTGTTGCTCTCCATTTGTCTAGCAGTGGGTGCCAATTGTGGCTCTTTGACCATTTTTGACCCTGTTAAAACAGAACACGTTATTTCAAATGAAGAGGGAGAAGAGGAATTGACATAATTCAATACAATTTCATCACCTAGGAAATGAAATGGGAGTGGATTTTGCTTTCTCGTTTGATTTCGGAGTACTAACTCCTCTGCATACAGAGGTAATGATTCTGGTTTAAATATCCATATACACCAAAAAATGCACATGCACACCCACCACAGCCCCTGAGTAGTATAAACCTAAGAACAGAAATAGACCAGTATTTTGTTTTTTTATTTTTCCTCATCCTGTAGACTGTCAGATGCAGCACCACAGGGCACTCTAAAAGCCCCTGTATCTGTGTAGGTAGGTGCATTTTATACAGAGTGGCTATTAGTTTGACTTCACAGAAATGGACTCAGATAAAGAATGATAAGTCACATGTTAGTGATGGTTTATGTCCTCTAAGAAATGAACAAAGAAGCCCTGTCAGGGCTGTAGATCTGGTACGTGCTAATCGTACTGAGCAACGAATCCCATTGTTGTAAATGTAAGGATACACAGACAAAAGCTTGTCAGTCCTTATAAATTTTCAGGCCACATACAGGGAAATGGTACTTTTCTTGTGTGTTAAATTCCCCTCAGGAAAGAAACTACAAGTCATGCTATTTAACAGTAGCAGTAGCGAAACTGGTTTATATAGCACCTTTATAATAAGAATAATGTGTGTGCTTGACACAGAAGCATATGGAGATGTGGAAACATTAAAAATACTAGAGAATAAAACAGCTGGAGGTTGGAAGCTGTGCCTGAGACTGGTTCAAATGCTCAGGCTACCGTACGATTTCATGGGAATGAGAACTCACTAGTGTCTTGCATTTAAGTACCAGCATAAATTAGCCGGTATTTAGCCCTTAGCATAAACTGCTATGCCCTCAGCAATAGCCCTTTCCAACTCACCCTACTGTCCTAAGCAGAGCCAATGCCACAACTGGATTCTGCCAACTTTACACAGCTTCAGCAGCACTATGAAATCTGTGATGTTACATGAATGGGAAATTCTTCATCATAAAAGTGCTTTAATATAATTCAAACATGGCATACTGTTGTCATCAGCAAATCTTTTACCTGTATGGTGTATCAGCTATGTAAGGTTGTAAAAGCTAAGGAATCAATGTAAGAGTAACAGAATACAGATTGTAGCTATAAAGAGTTTTTTTACTTTCGACATTTAAAAAAAAATTAAAAGCAACAACCAAAACCAAACAAATAAGGCATTTTAGTGGAAGGGGACAAATTTTATATCAAAACCCTGAAGAATTCAAGATGTTATACAAATACTTTGTGTTCTGAAAAAAACCCAACAACAAACCCACCAGAAAACACAAAATCGACGGCTGCTGCTTTGAGTTTATGGTTAAATATTTTCTTCACTTGCTAAAAGCCACAAAGAACTGAACTGAATGTCTCGAATGTCTCGAATGTATATCTGGATATAAACCCATTATTTATACTGTTGTATTCACACTCCTGGATTAAGATGAGGTCGTGCTACCTCAGAGCACAGAGAAATCAGGTCATCCCAAATTGCTCAGGCTTTCTTAAAGTAACTGGGGAGACAGACAGGAGGGGTGCTTGTACTGTGCGTGTACTTTGTACTTTTTTTTTTTTTATCTGCTTGCCAATAGAGTTTTTCTTACAGGCAAAAATAGTTTTTCATCTGAGAACAAATTTTTAAAGGAACTTAGGTCTCATTGGAGATACAGAGAGCTCAGCATCAGTTTGACCACCTTTCAGAAGAGCTGTGTGGATCTGCACCAAGTCTCAAATCCTTAAAGTACTTAAAGTGCTTTAAGTACTTGCAAATATCAAGCACCTAACTTTAAAGATAGTGGCCAGCACACTTTTGAAAATAGGGCTATGTGTTCTAATTATTATAGTTAATATTAACTTGGTGTTTTATAACAATTAGAAAACACATGGATATCATTTCTCTCTGAAATGAGCAGGTCTACATGGCAAACTCAGGTAGCTCTGCAGCGCCCATGTCACGTCACCCGCCGATGCCGCTGGGTCGCCCTGCGCAGGGGCTCCCTACCTGGGAGCTGCATGCTGCTTCGGCAGTTGGGTTATTTTGATGGTTCGGATTCTGAGACACAGCAGCGGGGATGAAGCTGTGAAAACAGCAGGAGAAGCCGCCTTCTCTCTTAGTCACTGATTAAATCACTCACAGGCATGAGGCGGGACTGGCTCCACTGATACCGGGCTTTCGTGCTGACCTGGGATTTCTGTGAGACTGAATTACCCGGGTGCTGTAAGAATCCCTGCTTTGGGATTTGCTACGTGTGAAACAAACTCATTTGTTACAGTAAAAATAAACTCAAGCTTCACAGTCCCAACATCTCCCCTACTAGATGACATGGCATTTGGGCACTGCAGTATCTAGACTGATAGCAATGCTGTGCCACCCAGAAGAGCAGTAAAGCCTGCCTCAGGCTACAGAAAGGACAATTTCTGACTCATTGGGAAAAAAAGAGAATTTAAGCTGCTCTTACTGGAGCAAAGGAAGTCGGTCAGAACGTCATGACGTACAGCCATTCAGCTGCATCGTGCTTGCGGGCTTTTTGATAAAGCCAAAGCTATTTCAATGACAAATGTTTAAGGTTTTAAACCTTGTATTAATATATTTTTCCTCATTTATGTATTAAACTCAGTCCCAGCGGATTACACTTTAGATTCTGTGGTAGACTGGAAATTGTAGGCATTTCTAAAAGGAATAAATGATACATTGCTTCAGGGTTGCTAATATCAATAGTCCATTCCACTTCTGAGGTAAGAGTTTTTGAGTCTATCATCTGCTGCTTCAGTGAAGCTGCAACATATTGTGTTCGCTGTAATGCATTGCATTTCTAATTTGATTGGAAAAAAAACCCAAACAACAAAAAGACCAAAATCTGATTTGATAGAATTCCAGGCTGTTCATTGTAATTAAAAAAATTTACTTCTCTGCAGTGCCCACAGGAAGGATTTTTTTTTATAGCTTTGAATTAAGAAATCTTAAGTACTTCAATTTGGGAGAGCAAAACTACTTGAGTGACTTTCTTTGGTTCTACTCCAAATCCAGATCTGTATCACACTTTCCATTTTCAATTTATTCAGTATGGCAAGTATTTTGATACAAAGATTAAATTGCTCTGAGGTTTGTATTTGTCTAACCATTTCCTTTTATAATAAATTATCTAGATATTCACTTGCAAGGGTATTAATACGGTTTTTGCTGGGAGAAGAGGTAACTCTGGGAATCAGCCATGAATATGTGTCAGAAAGTGAAATACAAAGTAATAAATTCTGTGATTTAGATATAAATGTATTTGGCAGTATGAAAGAAACAGGATTGCACAGTGTTAGTGGAAAGTTAGGGGATTCCTTTAGCAGTGCTGGTGCTGTGTATGGCAATATAAGAGGAACACGTGTATCTGTACACATTTCTTAGGTTGTTGGTGTCAGTGGAGTCATATTTTTCGAGTCCTGCCTGTCATGTGATTATTTTTTTCCAGCTGCCACCCAGTTTTATTATTGCTATCTTAGATGCCTGTCTTTCTTCCTTTGCCTCCTCCTCTCGTAAAGCTCCCCAAAACTTTAAAAAAAAAAAAAAGAAGAAAAAAATCCTAGCAGCAATAGATGAACATAAAGAGCATGGAAAGTGGTAAGTTTGTTGAGAAGGGATGATGGAAGTTGGTTTCATTTATGGTGCAGAGAGAGACAAGATGGAAGAAAGCATAAAAATTCATTTGGTCATCATTTGGTTTGATGTGGTCCATGTAACCATCACTGGATGCTAAATAGTTCAGCAAAATGGGGATCCTTTAGGCAATGATTCTACACAGTAGAAGTTTAAGGGAAGGCAGGTTAGTGCCCTCAGGCTGCAACCTGTCTCTGTTTTAGCAGCATTTTCTCCAAATGTTGTTGTCTGTTCCCCTTTGGGTTTTTTTTTTTTTTCCACAGAGGAAAGCACAATGCATATTTATGGCTTTACTCTTCCACCTCTTGAATAGAGAAATCAAGCAAGCTTTTTGTTATGGCTGCAGGCTACCATTTGCAAACTGCTGGTTATCACAGTGTATTGTAACCTCAAGGTACCTAGAGGAGTTTCAATGGAACTTTGTTTTAAGCCTTTAAATGTACATGTTGCTGGGAAACTTCTTAATGACTCTACTGTAAAGATGTAGATGTGAAAACACAGGTATTTTTTTTATTTCATCTAGCACTACTTAAGCTAGAGCACATAAACAGCGACGGAGATGAGAGCGCAATTTTGGTTCTTTCTAAAGCTATGCAGTAAAGGTCATCTATTTCACAAAGAACTTGCAGTCAAAACAGGGGAGTCGGTGTGTGAGAGAGGAAGGGTTATTATCTGCATCGGCTAAGGCCCTGTGATCTCGGCCACAACAAAAGCCCCGCTAGATGCAGAAGTTTAATGATGATCTCAAAAATTGAAAAAGATACATGGAAAAACACAGTTTCTTTGGAAACATCTTTTGTATTAGTTACATACTATCTTCCTTATACTATCTTCCTTTAGATGACTTTTGATGAATATTTATGTTATAACAGCCTTTCAGTAGGAAAACTTAATATGGGGCCACAGAACAGAAAAGACGTACGTCTCTGTGATACACAGTTCATGGCACAAAATATCAGCTAAGAAGAGAGATGCAGAACAGAAATGCTAGACATCCATCAAACCTGATAATGACCTTCCCCTCCGGTTCACAGATCTGTTAATAATTGTAATGAGCAGTATGTGTTGGCGTGGTGAGGAAACAAGATTTTATTGTATTGAGATTGATGCAAATACGTGCTAGGGCCTATAAGAATGCAATGGCAGTGGGTGTTTTACTTAAGAAGACAAGTGCACTTGGAGTGAATTTTCCTGGAAGATACTTGTCAAGGCCTGAAAGATGCATTCAGTAGTTGAAAGAAACACTGTCTGGAATCTCTAAAAAAATGTGATGTACTATAGCAAACCTGGAATGAAGGCTTTGTTTTAAAAAAGAGCAACTGATTGAGCAGTCAAAATATAACATAATCAGATATCTAACAAAAAAATCCTGACTTCTTTCAGGAACTTCTTGGTGTCCTTCATTAGTTGCCAACTGCAACTTCCACTTAGTTCCTAGAGTTTTATGAACTCTGAGAGCAGAACAGGACAATAATATTTCTGTTGGTTCTGTGATACAACTGACACACTGCACCGTCAGTCCTCAGGTAGGCAAAGCTTCTGGTTTCCTCACGCAATTAAAGTGGTTTCCCAGAGTTTCCTAACACTCTGCTAGCCTAAGAGCTACTTCTCATGGATGGGGTAAATTAGGGGTAAATTACTGCATGCTTGCTTCTATCTCTTTTCCCTGTCCCCACCTAACCTTACACTGTCAAGGAAGAATCTTCGCTGGCCCATCACCACACTGATGAAGCACACCCACCTTGCGAGCGAGTCCTTGCTGCATTGTCCAGCAACGCAAGGGGCTCTGAGGGGACTGTATGTGTTAGAGCAATAGCTTAGTCAGCAGCCCCTAGTTTTGAAGCCACTGAGCCCAGCCTCTTTCTCTCCAGATACATGTAATTCATATTGCTAAAGAAATTGTAAGACTATGTGGGAGAAAAAAGGATGTGTGTACAGTGCTGAGTTGCGAAGATGATTATCTATCTGAAGGCCTGACCATCAGCCAAGATTTCAAACAAATCAAATACAGGGAAATGAAACTCTGCAGTGCTCTTGTGGCAGTCAGAATCGGGTCCGCTTTGATCCATTTTCCATTTCCCCTGCTGCCTCAGGGTAGCTGCAGATACAATCAGGCTAGATTAGATCTGCCCAGGGAAGGGAGCGCTTTTGCTGTGCACAGGCTGGCCTGCTGAAAGCTCCGGTTGGGGACTCGCTGGGGCTGCTTGCTGAAAGATGAATTATTCCAAAGGCTGAGCATCCTGAAGGAGTCATCACCTTCTCTGTCACTTGTTCTGGCTTTGTTAGTAAACACTTCTCACCTGTGACAGTCACTGATAAATCTCAGACAGGAGTTTCTGGTCTCTTATAAACAGCTTTCAGTTGCTCCCCTGAGGGAGGTGTTTTTTAGAATTTGGCATGTCTTATTGCTCAGATGGCAGCATTAGCAGTATGGTGCTTTAGCGCACTTGTCAGGAATGTTAACAAGAAGAAGGTGGGATGTTTCCCTCCCTATCTTGCTCCTCTACCTGGGATCAAGACTGGTGGTCATGCTAATGCTGAAACCTTCACGTGCTGAAAGTAGGTTTCAGTTGTGAAATCCACAATAACAGCAACCCCAACAGACAAACTTCCACCCCAAGAGACTGCTTTAAAACATCCACTGTACTCAGTTTCTGCAGTGAGCTGATTTATGCTGACCTTCAGGTAGGGTGCTTAAGACAAGTACCACCTCAAGCTCTTGATGTGCATTTCCTAAACCTCCCTCATCCCGTAGTGTCCCATTCTGTGTACTGCCTGGGCTCTCGCTAAGTCCCTGTGAAGGCAGCAGGATTAGATGCAGGTTTAAAATTAGGCCTGAGCTTCAGCACCTTGTTGGTCTGGGATGCAAATTACCATAATGACAAGAACAGAGTATTAAAACTAAATTATATGTTTATACAAACTAATGAAAAATATGCTGGGTTCCAAAGTTCCCCCATCATATTTGCTCTCAAAGTACATGCAAATCCACAGTGGTGTTTACATTTAAAAAGGCTTATTGCCATTTATGGATGTTCTAATGGAATGCAGTAATTTTCTTCATGGTTAAGACTCCAGAAACTTATGAGAAGGCAATAGGAATAACTATGCGTAAGAAGGCTTTTTTTTTATCTGAAGCCAGGGTTTTACAAATACAAGATACATATTAATGAGTACTGTGCCTGTAAAAGGTGCTCCATTAACCTTCCCTAAGAGGAGAATCTTCAATTTATTCACTGGAAAAGTGCTACATTAGCAGCAGTGCTGGTACTGCTGTGTCGGGAGCACTCTCTATCCCTCTTGGGGCCCTGCAGTGGCAAAACCCGGAGTGTCTGCCTGCCTTTACACGAGACTAGATCCACTGAAATTAAGGGGGCTGATTCTTTGTTTACCATGTACCTAAAGAGCTTTCCAGTACCCTCAGTTTGTAGGAAGATTGTTTTGGGAATGGGAAGACGGCTTGTCCTCTAAACCTGTCCATCCTCTAAACTTTCAGTACTCAGCTCAAAGCTGTGAACACAACTGCAGAATGTGGTGGGGCTTTTTAGATAATGATTAGGAAGGTGGCTACCTAAAAGGCATGGGAGATGGTAAGAAGCTACGGTAATGTCTGATTTGCCCCTCTTTTTAGATGAAACAACTTACAGATGACCACAATTTTTGGGCCAGCTTCAAAGCAAAACCTGGGAGGTGGGAAAGTCTCCTTCTGCCAATCTTCTCACTCTTCTTCAGCAATTCTGGTGGAGTTCATCAGCTTGGCAGGAACATTTCATGCCTGTAACTAAAACAGGATTGTCAGAAATTTTCAGTAGTACATAAAAGTCATATATTTCTTAGGTTTCTGTAAGAAGATAATGCCCAGGGCTGTGTAGATAAAGCAGATGTTGATATACCACAACATGCTCTGCGAAACTATTGTTGGTCATTAGCTGGTAAACATTGTTAGATTTACAGATTTCAGTGAACCTGTGCTGATTTACCCCAGCTGACATTGTGGCTTGCATGGTTACTCTTTGGCAGAGGAAAAACAGACATTGCAAATTTAATATGAAGTTAAGGAAGTAATATTAAAAGTTGGCTTTTAGAACTTGATGTGGACTTAATTGATGAGTATCATTTGACTTGTAGTTTCAAGCTTGACATCTACTTTTGTAATGTCAATTACTTCCCAAAAGTGAGCATTCCAAGACAAGTGCAATATTCATTGAGGGAGTTTTTCCCCCAAATATTTTACTTTTAAAATAATCTAATGCATTTTCCATTTCTATTAATAGTCATGAAAGTGAGGAATCATAACATTAAAACTTTAAATTGAATATCAGTGAAATTGTGAAAACTACACCAATGAAATGTAAACATTGAACAAGCTTGTTATTCACTTAAAGTTGAAAAACCCAATACTAAGTCATTAAACATGAAACAAAATATGGAAATGAGTCAGCAAAACAGAATTCACAACTCTGAACAAAACATGGAAACAGAAGTATTTTCAAAAGGTATTTCGGAGAAATAAAAAAGCAGTCTAACCACAATTAATTGTAATTCATAGTTCCCTTACATTTTTATTGTTGGGGAATTGCATATTACTTACAAGTAGCAGAAACATTTATAGATTTTTTCAATAATATATTTTAAGTATCACCTTTTAATGTGAAGAGAAATCAAATTAAACCTAGTTACTTCTTGAGATACCTGATTCATATTTACAAGATGGAAACTAAAAAATTATTGACAGGCAAAATTAGGCAACTCCAAACATGTTATGCACAAAGACGAGTACGTATTTGGATTCCTTTTGGATACCATCATTATGTGACTAAGGGCATAGTCAGACATTCTCCACTGGACCTGGCTATAAAAGCATAGGAAATCACCTCCACCTGTTCCTCCTTCAACCAGCAATTATGGTCCCACACTTGAAATATCTGACAGGATTGTGTCTGTGGTGCTCATTGCTTTCTCTACTGAGTCAGCTGAATTAGACAAAAATCACCCCCCGGGCAGTCAGAGATAACAGGACTCTCTTAAATAAACTGAACTTTTTTTCAGCACTGAGGCAATAACAAATATCCAGATGGTAATTACTTCAGTCAGTCTAACTATATATGCAACAAATTGTCTGATGATATCCAAAGAACAGGCAAGTAAGTCAAGGGACTTATTTTCTGCAAATCTAAATTTTGATCATTGTTCCATGCCGAATTCAACAACTAGCTGGATTAAAGTTTCAGTATTCAAAAGCGTGTTTCAATTTTCATTTTATTTATATATATATGTTTTTATCAACTGTTTAGATTTTATACAGCTAAAGAAATGAGCTATCTGTCAGTCAAGGCTATTAGGTGGTATTGGTCATCTGTCAAAGCTAATGAAGCAGGCTGGCTTTGGCATCTTTGCTAAGCAGGTGTCTGTAAACAGCAAATCCCCCAAACAATCTTTTTATGTGTAAAAAGCACCATGATGCCACAGATGTTCATTGCTTTCCTGCATTATGCAACCCTTATACGTCTTAATTTCCTTTTAAAAGTGAACTTTCATGCCTTTATGCCATTAAATCTTTGTTTACAAAGCAGAATAACATCTTAAATTAGAATTTGTAGGAAATTCTATCTAGTGACTTAACTGACAGTAATAAAAAACAGCTTTAGAAGGTATTCACTGTTAAAATTCCCTGTACTGTATCTCTTGATTTTACTAAAATCCTGAGTTCTATGGGTTCATTTGCTCAGTTTCCTTATTGTTACTGTCACGTCATGGGGACAATGATCCATTCCTGTTTTGTGTTTCAACTTAGTTAATCCCCAGAAACGGTGAAATAATAATAGTGGCATGAGGAATTCTGTTTGCACAGAAGTTATAAGAGGACTGTGGTGTGTTTCTTGGTAAGGCTAATTTTAGTACAATAATAAATACCTACATTTGAAAACAAAATTAAAAAAAAAAAACAACCAAACCCCAACACCCCCCACCTCCCCTTTTCCACCCAGGTTTTTTATATCTAGCTAAGATCACATCATGACTGTTCACTGACGGTGAGGCTGTGGTTGCCAAGCCTGCATGAGTGAATAACAGGCAGGAGGAACATATCCATGGCCATGGGATGAGCTACACGAGGTCCTGGAGCATAGGCTACTCGCTTGTGTTCTCTGTGCCTTCAGTCTATGCCTTTCTCCCAGGGCTGGCATCACCCTCTCCTACCTAGACAGGAGGGGACCGAATTATGATTTGCCAGAACTTTAACACTACCCTGCAGCAGCAAGGCAGCAGCAAGGGAAAGGGTGGTTCAAAGCCTGGTTTTGTTTCCTCCCAGGTTAGTTCTGAAACAGTGCAGGGTTTTTTTGATTGCATTTTCCTGTGTTTCTTTTCATTTTTGGTTTTGGTTGTGGTTTTTCCAGTTTTGTTTATTTGTATTACTGTTTCTAGGAGTGGACAAGGTATTTTTTTCCAGGAGAAGGAGAGCTGGTCTTACCTCTGATCCTTCTGTTGCCCCAAGGTGGTTCTGTAGTTGGCTTTATTCTTGATGCAGAGGTGCATATTGCAGTGCTTACCTGCCAGATGCTGGCAAAATTCCTACAGAAACCCTGCAAACACCTTGTCTCTTAGAGGCGCAGAGAGCACTGCATCAAGTAATGTCAAGGTAAAGCACACAATCATTGTCTCAGCAGCAGAGTGAGATAACACTAACCCTGGCTTCTGTCATAATAAATCACTGCACAGCAGAGAGAAACTGCCACAGGCGGGTGGCCCCTACCCCCATATAAGTGAACACAAATGCTCAAACCTGACTGTTTCTACAGTCGTAGCCACCAGACCTAACTGTCCTTGCCTTTGCTTCATCTAGGCTAGCTCAAGGCACAGACGATGCTGTAAACCTTATGCAGTCCCCACCATCACTTGCCGTTTTACTTTGTATATGAGGGAGAAAGCAAACATAAGGGTCAAAACCCAAAGCATCCCTGTCCCATTGCTGAATGGCAAGGCTGAGAAGTCTGCCAGAGTCCAAAATAACGGAGGGGAGGATTAACTTAATTAGCTTCTCCTAACTTATCCTTTTTAAGGCCAGCTCTTAGGACAATGATATCCAGGATCCCATAAAGCACAGCAATGATGCTATCTCATGCTCTAGGTGTGTTTTTGACACCACCCTTCCTGCAAAGTTCCCATGGCACACTGGTCATTCTTGCTGTGGAATTAAGAAAACAGTTCATTAGAAATCCAGAGCTGCCAAATAAGACGATTTCATCAGGGCATTCTGCCAGCTGAAGTGGCTCATGTATTTGGCAATCCAGCACCTGCTGGCAAAACACATTGCTTGGCAGGGGAACACATTGCTCCCCCTCTGTTCTTCCCAAACGGAATGTCTTTCATATTCATCAGAAAGTCTGAGAAATTCTTTTTTTTTTTTTCTCCATACTTCTGTTACTGCTCTTTGCCATTGGTCATCCACCTCCAAGAGATACATTTCCCTTTCCTGATCAATCCTGACCTCATGAGGAGCTGTGTCGCCATCACTGTCTGAAATCCCCTACCTGAAGTCAGCTGGCTAAGATTATACAACGATTTGAAAGTGATGGCTCTGCCAACTGAAAGAATAGAGGGAGATGCTGCTGGCAAACCCCCCTCTGCTTTGCAGATGTGGTGATGCTGTTGATGCTGCTGCTTATGGAAACACCCCCACCCTGTTGGGTATTTCCCCTTTCGCAAGAGAAATTTCCTAAGCCCAGCATAGTACAACTTGCCCTAGTATTTCACACTCTAGCATCTGTAAACTTCCTTGAATGCTGTTTTTCTGCAGGCCTTGACTTATTAATCTTGCTCGCAGCTCCAGCCTGCAGTCTGTTTTCTGCAGATCCTTGATGATAAAGGACTCATTCTGGTTCTGAGCACTTCTTGAGTGCTTTGGAACCTCACTCAACTAAATATATATAATAGAAGTAGCTTCTGAGGTTTGTCAGTAATGTAGCTCTTTCCCCCCCACTCTTTAAATCTCATGGTAACAGCACATCTTCTGCTATCCGTTGTTCTTTATTTTTATTTTTATAGTTTTCTACTTGCCATGTTCAGCAACTGATTTACACGAGAGGCCAGTCCTCTCTCTTTTTTCATGTTTAGGTCATAACTTTCCAGCTCAAGCCACATTCCCTCTGAAATACTCTAGTTGTTCTTTATAGATGGGAGGACATTTGGTCTCAAGTTGATACCTTTATTGCCATTGCTGTGAGAATACTTACTCCATTCCAGGAGAAATGGATGCACTGTGAGGATTTGAATAGAAAGGAGAAGAATTTGAGCGGTATCTCTGATTTGTACTTGGCATAAATAGGCAAGCCTCTGCTAATGACACTGGGTGTTAAACGGATAACATTGGGTGCTAGTGCAAAAACACGCTTATATGATGAGTGCATAGTTTTGTTTAAGGCAATAAATTTGATGTTTATGAGAAAAAAGCTGGAAATTGTTCGTTTAGAGAGTCCACTGTAGGGCATAAGCCATCAGCTTGGTCACAGGCTGCTTTTAATTTTTATGGTCTCTTCAGTTAGTATATACAGAACAGACAAAATAAAACAAAAAGGAAAGAACTCCTCTGACCAAAAACCCCAAATAAAAAATATCATAAGAAAAGGCAAATAGAGTCTCATGTGCATCCAAACTGCTTATTTATAACAGTGACCAAAAATGCTTTCCTTTGAAATGACTGTACCTTTACAATACACTGCTGAAAAATTTACTTTTTCTGTCCCAAAGCTGAAATTAAGAGGTAGTTTTGTATATTCAGTAGGACAGAGTTGGTTGTTATGATACATCTGAGGTTTGCACCACAATAAGAAACAGTACTGGCCTGTTGCAAGCATTAATGCTTTTTTTACATATAATGCATTCTGTCATTAAGCTGTGTATTTAAGTGGAAAATAGACCAGGCTGGACAAAAGTAGAAAGAGGAAACTGTATGTACTGGAAAAAATGGGTGCATTTGGTCACTCTGCACTGACAGGAGCAGTTTAAGCATGGTTGTCAGAAAGCAAGGGAAACACAACTTTTCATTCAGCTTTTAGTGCCCTTGCCTAAAACAGAACCCACTGAATCAAAAAAAAATCAAGGATAAGATTCTCAAAATCTGCCTCTGGGCACTGCAGACTGCATTCCCATTCATTTCAGAAGGAACTGGGTGCCTCTTTCCTTCAGTTCAAATGGTTGTTGCAGAAAATTCAGTGTGACTTCTCATTACTTGCCATGTTAGAAAATATTATCAATTACATATTTTGAATTCAATGTATAATATATTTACAAATATACTTTTACCTTGGCTCCAATGCTGCAGTAATTTCATAGGCAGAATTCTTTGTCTGAAGATAAATTATAACTTTTTTCTTCTGTAGCAGTAAATAGCATGTGCCAATACTCAATTCAAAATAGGCAATTAGGTATCTTGCTAATGATGCTTAACACATTCAGTGTGCTGACACTTCAACAGATTTCTCCCAGGGTGATATTATGCAGTGTCTTGGCTCTCTGCCCATTTGGGATCATCTAGAGAGGTGCAGCAGACCCTTGGTACTACCTGGTGCATTTATCAGCCACAGCCTCTGCCTGGTGATGGGACTTAACACATCACTTGCATCATCAGGATGCAATGTGAGGGGCTATGACATGAGTGATCTCTGTGTGCCACAATTACGGTTGCATTTTTTGTGCCTTTCTGGAAGAATGTGAACCTGTTATTACCACTGTATGTGCAGAATATCAGTGCTTGAAGATGTGAAGTTAACATTTGGAATCATCCGGGTACCATTCAGTTGGGATGTAGAACTGCATAAACTCCCCACCAGTGAAAGAAGTCCAGTGATTATTCTTCTGGCCCATTGCATTAAATGTTTTCAGGGCAGGTAGAGGAAAGGTCATGACAAATTTTTCTCTGTACTTAGTTGTAGAGTTATGATCACAAAATTTCTAGATCTGAGAATGAAATCACAACAGCAGACCTGGTTCGAAGCCAGTTCTTCAACTTCAGCAGACTGTGGGGTAGGCCAGCGTATTGTTACAGGGGTTGCTTACCTTTAAAATTCTGCTCAAATGTAGTAGCTAAATTTTAGGGTGATGTAGGTTACTACATCACCTGCTGGGTAAGAAGTCCAACAGCTTTAGTGAAGGTAAATAGGTTTGCATCGGCTAAAAGTGAGGTGCTGAGTTTTCATCTAAATTGCAATGAACTGAACAACTAATGGTGCTAATAAATAAAACTTCAAACCAAGAGAGTTGCATAGTGTAAGTTTTGCAATTTTATCAAGACAAGTACTGATCTCTAAATGTATTGTATATTCTACAAAAGGAAGGGTTGTTCACCTTAATTATTTATGACTGAGTGATTTATGGATTTTTAGGTTGTTGTTCACTTTTGATTTTTTTATATGTTCACTGTTTTCCCCTGATCTCAATTTAACAATCTCTTTAATATTGATCTGGATATGACAAGCAATGCAAATTTTTAATGTTCTGCATCATGTGGCATACTTCAATTATTGGGATTTACTGTCATGAATAATTTATAGCTATGTTCTTTAATTTGTCATTGATTGTTGCCATCTTTTAAAAATGAATGTAGTTCTCAGTTTTGCTGGATTGACAGGCATGGGTAGATGTCCTCTGTTCAACCTCATGTGGTACAAGAAAAACAGTGGTAGTTTAAACTTTCCCAGATTATATCACAGTACGGTGTAGCACTGGTTTTTGACTACATCTTAAAGGGACCATTTTAGACTTTATAGTCATCCAAGCATTGATGCGTCTGTGGATACTGTAAACGCAACCAACTATTGCATGAGCAGCAATTTTACACTGAGCCCGTAAACCCATATCCCAGCATCTGAGTATTTTCAGTTTTTAGGCTACATGCAAACTAGTGTTTTAGGAACACAGAGCATTAAAACTAAATATCTAGTACCCTAACCAGTCCTAGAGGCCTAGAGAGAATGAACTTCTATTAGGTGTGGAAAGGCAGATCTCAGATTTTTTAGCACTACAGGTTCAGAGGGGTTTGGTGGAACCATGATGACAGGATGGTGGAAGTAAGAGGTATAAGATCGCTTAGCCTGAGAGGAGAATTACTTCTTTAGAGAATGCAGAGTTATAACGGTGAGACTGCCAGGCTTAAGAACTAACGAAGTCAAGAAAACTGTCTTGAACTGAGAACAAATCAGAAAAAGAGATAGTCTGTCTTTTCACATTGGAATAACAATAATGATTCCTCCTAGTTGTATCCTGAATCAAGGACACTACTGAAAAAACCTTCCAGCCAAAGGAAAAAAAAAAAAAAAAAAGTGGTAGAAAGTTTAATCTTGCACTACAGCAATCTGAAAGCTGATTTTCTTATGATAATTATTTTTAGATGGTATGGCTTGTTAATAGGAACTTATTTCAAAACAAGAGGATGACAGAGATGACTTAGGAGGAAGTATGTGGTTCAAATTATTGAAAGAATTCATTACTCATTGTATTCTGACTTGAAATGAAAAAAAATTGTATCCAAACAAGGTGACTGCAAGCATGCTTTCCAGCTGTCAGTTGGGGAAAAACTGGCATCAGTATTTCTAGGGGATAAAATCTTAATAACTATTGGTACTTACTTAGCACCTAGGACCTATCTGAACTAATTAAACGCTCTTTCAAGTACTAGTAGTTCAACCTTCATAATACATCATGCAGTACAGTCATGAAGCAGTATAGTTATGGAGCAGTAAACTGCAGTGCAGTAGAAGGGATTTCCAAGAGTGTCTAGTATTGCCCTGTTCTCACTTATGCTTAAGTCGATGAGAGTTTTCACATCGATATTTATGGGTAAGAACCACGGTAACACTAACTCTTATTGACCTCAGCAGCAGGAGAGAGAAACCAGCGATGATGGCCTTTGAAAAAGCTTCTCCTAAGTGACTTCAGGCAACTTGGCATAGAAAGACATTAGCAGAAATGGGCAGGTCACTTGGGTCACCTCTTCCAATCACCGCACCACACTGCCTTTGTAGGGAAGTTTCAAGATGCTTCGTTCACCTGCTGAGAACTGAATGCGCAGTGTTTATAAGTCTGTGAATGCAATCTCTGTTTTCCTCTCTATAGAGCAGGACAAGAGAAAGGGTGAAGGTATAAATTTTGTATCTCACAATAATGAATGTTTTTGTAACTCCATATGACGAGGAGGCCATTTTCCCTGCACTGCCACACGTAGAACAAAAATATCAAAACTTTCAAGTACATTTGGGATCACAGAATCCAAGTTAAATATTACAACTCATTATATGGTCACAAGCCATTAGTTTCGGCTCCAAATTGGCAAGAAAGTAGCAGTTCAGAATTCATATGCATGTGGGAAAAAGTGTACTCAGAAAAATCTAAAAATTAATCAGAAAAAATGTGTTTCATAGCAATTCCCTTTTTCCATTTTAACACCCTATTGCTTATGATGATGGCTCATTAGCTTCTGTCAAATATTTCATCATTTAATTCTCAGCCTTATTTGAGAATGGCTACATTACATTTCTATTCTGGCTCTAAGGAGGTTTATATTTGTTAGTCTTGATTTCAAATTTATTTAATGCTAATCCACTTCACCAATTCATAGTACTTCAAATACATGTTTATTCATTTGTCGTTCTTCTACAATACTAAATCTGTGCTTCAGATGATGTAGGAAATTGTGCAAAATAGTTCTTTTCTTCACAGTGGTAATTATTCTAAGTCACTGCTCACAACTAGTTTCGTGTTACATATGGAAATCCACAGAAAGATGTGGTCTGAACAATTACTGGCTTCCTACACAAGTGCAGTCCATTTTTCCCCTCTGTTCCAACAGCCTGTTAAAATAATTCTATTGGCAGCTAGCAAAAATTTTGAGTGCTCATTAAAAGAAAATGACAAATATTTTTTTTTCTCAGACAGTATATGATGATAAGTGTCTGGTAATTACCAATGCCAAAACGCTTTACTGCAGCTGTGTACTACCTACTTTAACAAGTGGGGAACATTTATCTTAGTTTGACTTTATTTTTGTAGTGGAGAAACTCTGTTAATGGATCAGTCAGACAGTATATCATTTTTCTGCCTTTACTAAAGGCTTAAAATGTCCATCTGTTGTCCTTAGTAAACGGAATCCCATGAAACACATGTAGGCACTCAGACAGTAAGTGTACGCTTTTCTTTGTACAAACTTGTGCTGTACAGTTTGCACACTGATAATTTTAAAATAGAGTGGCCTACCTCACAGTCCTGGGGAATGTTCCCCTGGGGAGTCCCGGATCTCCGAAAGCTCACCAGCTGCTGTGTTTGGATCCTAACAGAACGAACCCCTGTTGGTGTGAGTAGGCTGGCTGACCCCAAAGTTTTCTGTGACATTTGAGAAATGCTGATTCATTTATTCATACGTATGTGACAGTGAGACCTTTAAAATGACACAGAAGTATGCACTGTTGTGGCTCCAGGTAGGAAGGATATCAGGCACGGACACTTGTCTTTGCACCACCCTCACCGACCTGTAATCCCAAGGGTGAGGTTTCATCTTTCCTCTCTTTAACTAGATGCCTAACTGAAATGGTGTGGTTGGTACATCTCAGCCTAAGACAGACGTCTAAAATCACTGAGAAGAATCACACTCTGGAGGTGCTAGACTGTCGACTTCAAAGGGACTCCAGCCGATTAACTGCAACAACATGTTTAATTCTGGATGGCTATAGTTAGGTGAGATATATTCTATATAAATTACATACAAACTCTTGTCACCAATATGGCTTACAAGGACTAGTTTAGATTGTGCGTACTTGTCAGAAACCAATAGGTCAAAGTTGTTTTGACTACATTATTTCATTCTCATGCAGCAGAATATGGTAAGAATAAGACTATACAAGCACAGGGTCCTTCCACAGAATTTGTATGATGATGATGATTATGGTACTGGTAATATTTGTGAGAAAGAAAGCAATTGGCAGAGGATGGGAAGAAGTACAAGCAAATAAACTAAAACAATGATCTAATATCACCCAAAAAAAAAAGAGCTGAATTTGACTCAAGGGTTGCAATTGCAAATATACATTAATAGGATTCCTCAGTGGATGCAGCAGAACATAATTTAATCTGAAGTGTACTTGAGAAATTAGAAATGCCTCTCTTTTGTTGCTTTTTGACACGACAGAGGTCTGGATAAGTGTTGGGTTTTAATGTAAATTAACAAGATTAGTATGTCTGCAATTTGTCTACAAATAGTCTTCATCTGTTTAATTTCCTTCAGTACTGTCACCCTCCATCTTATCCTCTTTGAGACGTTGCAAGGCAAAAAGAATTGTCAGGGCACGAGAATTATTCAAATTTCATTTTAAAATACCATCTTGGTTTCTTAGACTCTCTTGTAATCAGACTAAGCATCTTGAAGAGTAAATACAGAATTAATCAAGCTTGTGCCTTCATGTTCACAAAATCCCAGGAACTCCTAGCATACACTGCAAAAAGGTTAAAACCATAATATTATAAAACTATGTTAAAATGACCTATGCCTTGCTTTCTGGAGAAAGGTTGGATAAATGAGCAGGGTACACAAGCATTCATTTTGTCAAGTACTTCTCTAAAAGCAGCTAATTAGAACCACTTCTATTCAAAAATAGCAGACGTTACATAGGAAAAGGCTTAAAAATAAATGGAACTCTTTCTCCAGTTCAAAAATATTTGGGCTGTCTTTGGTGTAATTTTGCAAAGTTTTTTCATTACTGTTATTTTACAAATGAAACTGAAATCTGTTCTAAAATTTAAACCACTGCTTCCCCCCAACTTTCCCAAACCTACTTTCACTTTCAACACTTTAAGATCCATTTTGCAGTTTAAAAAAAATAAAAATAAAGAGCTCCACTGGAAATCTCCAACTTTTGCAGGGCCTAATCTCAGCTTCTGCTTCCTTGGGGCTCAGATAACTTTTCTTCCTCTCCACAGACAAAAATATGATATAGGGAATATAAAATATTTTTCACCATATCATTAATCCCAAAGCACTAATATGGACTTGTAGTGTTTTATAGCTATGCAATTTGTGTGAATGTGTGTGCCTGCGTAAAGGGAAAGGAGCGTAGCAGATGGTTATTACAAATGTTGCCTTACTGTATACATTTCATTTGCAGATTCTGTTCTTGCACATGAACCTTTTCAACCATCAGACTGTATAGCACAAGGGCTTACACAATATCAAGTAATTTTTGGCAGTTGCTGCTCAGTCTTTCATCACTGCCAGATCTTTGGCAGTATAAGCTGAATCCCTGTCTAGTATACAACTAGCACAAGGTCCTCATTATACCAGAATTTAATACTTGGGGCCAGAAGGCTCTACACACAATATAAACCCAGACTCCCTCCCTTGTCTTTTGAGTGAACAACTGTTTAATACGTGGTGCCTTACAAAGCTACCATAATTAAAAGGATAATTATTTATATACACATTCAGATCCAATGTAAATAAATAAAAATAAAGAAACTAATGGAATAAATTTCAGAAGCTAAATATACTTGAGTATATGCATTTATGCCACCAGGGAACAGTGACAATTGGCACAGAAGTCTACATAAGGCAACTATGACATACTGTATATCAAAGACTGCATGAAGTCTGCAATACATCCTAGAACTAGAAACAATGCGTATACACAAATAGTTGTGCACACACAACAAAAATCTTTTTTCTGCGCATTCTTCAATACATTATTTTAAATATTAGCAATAGCTTAAAACCACCAGACAAGTTTACTCAATCAGCTTTTAAGTTTCAAAGTCCATCCATTGTCCAAGTGGGAAAGAAAGAATATCTTACTGAGGTTCTTTGTAATATGTCCACGTGAGTATAACTCTTCCCAAAGATATCAGTTCAGTTCTACACTTATACTGACAACGTACACACCCAAACAATTAGTTACAAATACGGGTTTGACAAAGCACTCACCTTCTAAGAGTGGCATTCTTGGACACTTAGAAGTTTATAGCTCCCAATATCACAATGATTCCTACCATATCTGTGCCATGGAGGGTCTATGCCCACCTCTATACTTTTTAAAGTAAAAAGTCTACTAAATACAATGTCCTTCTCCATGAGAAGCAAATATATGGGACCCTCTCCCCATACACATTGTATTAAAAAATACTTGGGAGATTTCCTTATTTGGTTGCAGTTGCTCATCCGTGTCTCTCTTTTCACACTGATTCTTTCGTTCTGTATTGAACAACCACACAGATATCCTGCACAGAGGAAATACTCCAAGTGAAAGTGATATTCTTGCACTCTTTACACGTCAAGCGGAAGGTGTTGGACTTCCTTTGGCTGAGATACTTGCCAAGCACTTTCCATCATTACATCAGCCTGATTTAATTTGGTTTTGATTTTTGAATCAGTTCCTAAAGTTAGGAGGGAAGAATAGAGTGCAACGTAAGGATATACGAGGGACAGGAACACAAAAGTACACTAAGGTTATGCCATTTTTTTCTGGAACATGTAGATGTTGGTAATTCTTTCTCTAAGCTGTCTCTGAAAGCTGATTATTCCTTGCTGTTGCATAGTTAAAGTGCTTCACAATCTGTGGGCAATTTCAGCCCATGGTCTATGTCCTCCCAACAGACATCCCCTAGCAGAATGCCACCCCTACCCTCCCTCCCCCAAAAAAATTCCTTACTGGGTTTAGGGCAGTTATTTTGAAAACAGAAAAAACACTGATTTTTTTTTTTTCTTATCCATGCCCCAACCTAG
The DNA here is from genome assembly GCA_013398815.1 of Ibidorhyncha struthersii. Classification (NCBI taxonomy): domain Eukaryota; kingdom Metazoa; phylum Chordata; class Aves; order Charadriiformes; family Charadriidae; genus Ibidorhyncha; species Ibidorhyncha struthersii. The sequence goes on along the minus strand of VZSZ01001999.1, from coordinate 1,202,988 downwards.
AAATATTGAGGAGCTTTGTGGGGAAGATAAGTACTGAGGCAGCACTTCAGGACATGCGCAGCAACATAACACTGAGAATCTAGGAAAGTGTTCACCTTTTCAAGCAGTACTTTTTGTCTCATTTAACTCATGCTCCCTGCATACATCACAATCTAGATGCCTAAGTACTATTCTGGATTTTATCCTAAATTAATAGATAATCAGAGTAACTCTAATGGGATCAAATGGCTAAGTAGGGAGGAAAAGGGAATTATTTTGAACGGCCAAGTCAACCTCAATGATCAAGGCTGTAAACAGACATATGTATTTTTATAAATTTACCTTCATTGTTCTTTTTTATTAAAAATGAAATGAGGCACTGTATATAGGGAGAAGATAATTGCAGAATGTGGAGATATACTGGGCTTTACATGGGTTCATGGCTGTTTGAGATCACTTCATTGTGTCTTGATTTTAAAGCAATTTCACAAAATCAAGCGCTGGTTGCTATGAGGCTATTTGGCACAAGAACCCATAAGGACCTTGAGGTTAAGTAAAAACTGAGGTAAACTGCGCATGTTTCTATTTATAGTAGTATTATTATGACCTCGACAGCATTATTGTGAGATAGATTAAAATTTTGCCACTAAAATTCCCTTTACAGGCTGAGATTTATCACAACAAGGCTTCAGTATTTTAATAGCTCCTTAAAAGATGAAATTAGACTCTGATGCTGGAAAAGGCTTTACTGTTTCAATCAAAGCTGGCTGAAATTCAATTTTGTTTCATGGGAATTTAGGATATTTTGAACAAGTTTTTTTTCAGTGCGGAGATGAAAGTAGAGTTTTTCTAAATTTCCCATGGAAGCCAATAATTTTAGAAATTATAATTTTGATGTTAATAATTTTAGAGAAACAGTACAGAATTCGATCAGATCTTTCCAAAATGGAAATAAATCAATACTCCATAAGTAACGTTTTTCCCGGGCGTCAGAACAGCCAAAGACATTCCCTTGAATTAGGAACAGTGGGTTGAGGTGTGGAAGACTCAGTGATAGCCAGGTTTGCCAGAGCTTTCATGGAGCGTTGCTTTATGAGGAGGAGCCTGCACGTTCTGAATCCCCTGAGCCGGCATCTGAGCATCTCCTCCCAGTACCATGTTTATTTGGCATTCAATATGCCCTCTAAAATGAAGAAATAGTCTTCTCATTTTGAAAGTGGGGACAAAGAGAGACTGAAGACATTGCCAACATGTAAGTTCATCTTTGCATAACTTAACCTTGGAAAGTCAGGGACTGTGAGCAACCAGGAAGTAAAGGCAAACTAGTTGAGAAGAAATATGATGATTGGGCCTGTAATTTGGACTGGAGGATGATGCATCCGTCCAGTCAGGAATCACAGTAATGTTTTTCTTCTTACGTCAGGAAACTCAGTTAGCTTCCTATCTTCTTATAGAAAATTCAGGAAAGTAGTCCTGACTGAGCGTGCCAGTACATCAAAGCAGGAGCTAGTTTCAAGGAGCTTCTCCTTCCTCACTTCCAAACTGTTCCACTCTATACCAAAATGATTATTTGATCATAGGGCCTGAGAGAGAGAATGACTTTGCAACCGAGTGGGTTAGATGCACCTTTCAAGATGTCTCTTGTTTCTGGAGAAATTATATTGCTCCAGGGTAAGATGAGTGGCAAGTTTGAAGGTCAATATTTTAGTTTTAGCTACTCTAAGGTCCTTTTGGGGTCCAAGACCATATATTTATCTGTCCAAAGGCTCAAAAGGAGAGCTGTAGTTGAGCCAGCAGCTTAACTCTCTCGGAAAAAAATCTTGTGCTGTCAATGCTGAATAGTCACATCCTTACTGTCAAAAGGTGTCCTCTCTTACTAGTTTTCCTTGGTTTAGAACATGAAACTGCAACATACATTTGCAAAACTCTATAATTAAATAATAATTGCTGTGACAATAATAAAAAATGTGTAGTTGAGATCTGTAAAGTTTAAAGGTGTGTTTCAGTGTGAAACAGATTTTTCTAAGGAAGTTGTTATGACTTATTCTAACATTATGTAACTCTATGAAGAATTTATACTCTATTAAAGATCTATAATATGGCATACACATTGGTTTCTCTATTTCTCCAGCAGGACCCCAAAAGAGCTATTAAAATATAGGCAGTGAACAAGCATTAAGTATAAATCACAACTCTTGACTAAATCCTAATATGGCTATTGACAGAGTATTAAACTCAAAATGAATCTCCTATTCCGTTGTGTATTAATAGCACTTTGAAAATGCATATACTTTAATTTTGCCAAAACAGAATAGAAATAAAAAAAGAATGAAATTACTGTACAGCATCATAAAAATATTTAAGTAATCCTGAAAATGTGAGAAACCTCTACTTCCAAATCATTACGGCTATTGTTATAAGAATTTATGCTGTCTTATGTGATCGCAGCAGTGATTGCCAACTTAGGAATGATTCTGCCTAAAATAAACTACAATATTTTACTGCAAGCCATGGAAGAAATTAAATTAGAACTAAAAAAGCTGGGAGAAGAGTGAGACATAAAGCCATGGCCTGTGATTTTACACCTTATCATCCTAAAGCTGCAATTTTGACATGGTTTCCAACTGAGGCATCCTACACAACATCAGCTGTCATTTTTTTTGAGTGCCTCAGCTATCTCGTAGATGTTACTCTGAGCAAGGTTTAGCATGGGCCTCATTACATAGGGAAATAGTCTATCAGTACATGTGTCCCCAGGTTCATGAATCTCAATTAGAAACAATTTGTGCCATTTCCTCAAAATAGTAATCCATATAGGAAAATCACCAGTTAAAGTAGACATGACTGAAACGTATTATGGAGGCGTGGATGGATGCATGCAAATTTTGTGTTCCTAAATTTTAGGTGATGGGCAGGAAACACCTACATCATACATCTTGCAACCAGAAGATCTATCAGATTCTCTGATACATTCGTGAAAGCTCTTACTGGAGGTTCAGCAATGCGACAGACCTTTGACATAAAAAGTTCAGTACTGTGAACTGGAAGATGCGTCCAAATAAAACCTGAGTCTAAAACTCCAAACCAGGTCTAAACGTCAGTGTTGCTAATACAGCAGACACTGCACTTGGTGCGCTTCCTTGACTCAGTCCAACTACTAATTGAATGCAAATAATGACATAAGAATAGTTTGCAAGATGAGAGAGTGCTAGATGAAAGGAGCAGAAAGCGTTCAACAGCTGAGCTGCATCTCTTTTTCCAAATGTAGCATTTTTAGTGACAGAAAATTAGGCTGAATTTCAGACGCAGGGAAAGCTCCCCAAACAAGTAAGTTTTCAATAGCACTGTCTTTTGAATCAAACAGCAACACTGTTTCCTTTGAGAAAACACTTTGAAAATTATGAGCTTTCTTTGAGTTACCATATGCCAAAAGAAGGGTTGAATTGCAGCTGTTTCCAGAGCTCAGCATATACTTTCAACCTGTTCTCGGTTTCCTTTTCTATTAAAAATGTAAGAGACTCTTTGTGCTAAAAAGCTGAAAAAAAAATGCATTAGCTTGTAAAAATCTTATTCTGCAAGGTTTAAAAGATCTATTTAGTAAAGCATTTGATTTTGAAAGTTAAGGCTATGCCGCTTCCACAAGGTTTTTTTGCAGCTCCCACATGGAATATAATCTTGTTTCAGGTTTAAAAAAATATAAATCTCTTGACAGTGATGCCTCCGGCTTTCAGTAGGACTCCTTCATGGTTATTGCAGGATGGCAAGTTATGTGTCTCTGGCCCCTGCTGAGTGAAGACACTCAGGAGGTACTGGGGAGACGCCGGGGCTCAGCAGACTCAATAATATCACTCCAGCAGCCAGCTAGTGTCAGCGGAGCGCAAGCAGGGCTTTTCTTCACTCTCACAGCTGACGATGGCCTGGATGTTTACATTATTTCTTTGAGACACAAATGTAATCGTAATGGAAAAGTACCTTCTCTGGGCTGACAAATCCCACAGCGCGACAGTGTTAACATTTCGCAGGCTAAGTGGAGTGAGGTTGGAGAGGCTGAAGGAAGAGTTCTGGAAATGGTACTAGGGCCAGCAAGGTGGCTTTTTTTTTTTGGTCTGTGATAGAAACATTTCTTATCAAATTAATATAAAAATCATTAATAGCTATGAGATATATTAATGATGAGGTCATATATGTAATCTTACAGCTTTGTTGATGAAGCTTTGTGACTTGACCAAATGTCATCAGGAGACATTGTGCGGGGTTGTTTTTTTTGCAAGAACATGGGTGTTAATAATAAATGAATAAGTATTAGCCTGGGAGTTACATAATGAAAAAAAAAAAATAATGACAAACTGCTTTCTTTTGATGTAGGGCCTGAATAAGTGTTCACAAAAACAAGCATGAGGGAGCTGAGGATCAGCACTGTACCACCCTTGTTTGCTCGGTGCTCTGATCTGCTGGGTCCCGATGATGGGAGCTGTGAGGAGGCTCAGTGATTCATCCTGTAGGCGGCTGCCTGTCACGGGTGGGTGAAGCGCTTCCTATATATAGCTTGTGCATGGGTTCATAGCACACTTGAGGATGGCCTGGAATGAAAGGTGCTCTCAAAAAGCCCTGGGTAAATCATTATTTTATTATTACAGCAAGGTGCTAGCAGCTGACAATTTCAATAATTGGATCAACATTCATATTGCAAATGCCAGCAGGTTTGACTCAGCTGTTTATAGTTCTGTAGCAGATAAATTAAATTCCATGAAACTGATTTTATTTCAGGTGAGATTTTTGGGAGATAGAAGAAGGAAAGGCCAGCCTGTCCTTTGCAGTTGTTGGAGATCTCAGTGCTGCTGGCCTAGATGGCTTCTGCTCTGTCCCATTGTGAGTTAGCCAGACAGGCAGTGGCAGTTTCAGTTCATGGCTGTGGCATGGACCAGAAGTTCAGCACCGCAGTGTAATGACTCGGTGCTTGGCATTCTCACCCAAGACGATGAAATCCTCATTTCTGGCCCCTTTCCTGTTATAGGCACTGCGCAACTCATCAGTGCTGAATCCAAACAGGGCCATGGATGCTCTCACACCTGACTTGAGCTACCTGGGTTTTGGAGTGGAATCTAATTCCCAGTGTTAGGTACAGTGAGTACCTGTACGATGAAGATGTGGTCCCCTCAAAGCCATTTAGAGGCAGTGGACTGGCTTAGCTAGTTAAGAAGGAAATGCTACTACTCTTCTCTGGTGTGAGAAGTTAACCAGAGTCTCATGAAACCATCACCTGCAGGGTGCCACAGCTGGAACATCCTTCTGGAAGGAAAGGACCTGTCTTCTTTCTAAAATGAGGCACAAACCTCATGACAGGAGGATGATCCTCTTATGTGATAACCTCAGGTTTACAGCATTTATCCAAAACCATGCCATGTGGGTTCAGTTTCTTCCTCTGCTTGAACATACTCAAGCTTCATTTTATGAAATCCCTTGATATCAAAGCAAACTGGGTCATTAACCTCTGTTATTCCTCATCTAAACTCACACATGACAAAAACTATGTACTGAAGTAATAAAATTTTGCTTTTCCTTAGTGAATCGTAGTTACATCGATGGCCTCACGCATTCAAAACAGTGTTTTCCAAGATGATCTACAATTTGTATCTTGGAAAACTACTGAGAAACAGTACTATGAACTTCAGAAGTATATTTATTAGGTCCAAACCCAGGAAACTTACCCTTGATGGTCTGTTTATTTACTTTCTCCGTCACTGGCTCTCTTTTTCCCTGGCATGAATAATGTATCAGTGCTTTTTGTTGTAGTGGGTTTTTTTCCTTTCTCTTAACACCTAGGAAAAATGGAGATGTTAATTTCTTACAGTGGCAGCTAAGACAAGCACAATTAAGCAGTTTACTTTCTAGCGATTGCTCACTGAATTCTTCAAGAAGTTCCTATGCAGCTGATGCAGTTGAGGGCCACGCTATCGATTCCTAGCTGACAGCAAACAGATGGCCTGTCAGCAGAATTGTTCATACTTTTAGTAGGGTACATCATTAATGAAGTCAAATATGAGCTTATGTTTTCAGCTCCCTGGTATTAAAAAAGTGGTCCAGTATACGGTAAAAAGTAGTTTATTAGACCCCGTGTGTCATTCAGAGAAACCAGTTATGCTGCATCTGTGACATGGAAAAAATCAGCCTCCTCCAGCAACGTATGTCAATGGTGCCCTGCATTCTTTCTGACAAATTTTATTTTTCCATAGGTGAATACATGTTAAAATATTGCTTTGCATCTCCAGCAGTAGTCGTGTATCTCTATATTTCCTGACGTATGCCAATGTTAGGTGTCAAGGGATACAGAAAAACCTGGGACAGCTAGAAATGCCAATCAGTACGTCTTTTTATCTTTGTATCACCTTTTTTATTTTGCTACATCTAGAAAAGTCTGTTCATTGGGTGGTAACGTAAAATGGTAATGAGTTGCTGGAGTGTTGTGTGTAAAAATTCAGATTTTAAAACACCTGGCTACAATTTCACACACTCTAAATTCCAAATGAAACAATAATAGTTAAAGCATCGAATCCCACTCACTTTACTGTCACAAACAGTCCCATTGAAACTAAGCCAGCTGTGTAATATGCAGTGTCTTGCTTACTGTTTGTTTCCTAGAACTGAATTTCCCCAGCGCAGTGACCTGTGTGATCAAGTTCACCAGTGTAAAAAGGTGCATTGCTTCACAGTCTTTTAGTACTTCTCTATGTGGCAAAACAATAATCCTAAACAATGAAAGGTGATTTTAAATTAAAAAATATAGATGAAGAACAGCTGTTAATGCTTAATCTTAAGAGGTATATCTATGAAGATACTGACAGCACCATGGGCAATATTCTTAAACGTGTTACAGTTCACATAGTTTGTTGTTCTTTGGATGTATTTTTCTACATAGAATATGTACTTTTAAAAGAAATTTCTTCATATCCCCGTGGTCATCTTTGTCAATTTTGTAATTGCTTGATAGTTTTGTTCAGTAGAATGTTAGAAGGGCTTCTTGTGTGCTGCCACCTTTGATTAGTAAAGTTCTCTATAGGAGGGATGGTGATGTCTGAAGGCTAAAGTGGTTGCATTCAAGGGTTTTATTTGAGAAGTTGTATTTTGTAATAAATTACTGTCATTTACGAAAACTCAAAGTATATGGGAAAGTATTGTTCCTAGGGTCTATTATTATACTTTTTTTTTTTTTTCTCTTCATGTTCACCATTTGCTATTCTTCTATTCTTTCTCTCTCAATTACTATTGATGTTCAGGATGCCTGTCAGCTGATAGCTTTTTATAAGCTGTTCTGCAAGCTGAACACAAATAACATGACAGCTTGCAGGCTACTTGTTGTCATGGTGTTCTTACTTTGCTCTGGGCAATGCCATATAAAGAATATTACATCTCGACTCCTATTTGCATCAACCAAATATTTTAACATTAACACAATAATATCAGAATGGCAGGATGTTTATGACATTACCAGCACCAAGAAAGCAGAATAAAATTATGTTCTCTTTCCGCCTACACATTTTCACCCACTCCCGGGCTCTGTACTACTGCGGTTACAGAATTGTTGATTTCTGTGGAGGTAAGTTGATTTCAGGTTCTAAGTCCAATTATGAAATTTAATTTAAAAGATCTTTCTGACTGCATTTGCAGGCATTCATTAAATGAGATGTAACACAGAGTATGTCACCCTACATGCTACTCTTTGAACTGGTATCCAACAATTTACTCTGCGGATGTCTTCATTTCAGAAGTTCTGTGCAACATCCACAGTTGCAAAAGCTCCAAGGAATTACAGCACTGACCAAGAGCAGGTGAAAATAGTTTGTGTAAGAACATTACCAAAATTACGGATCACAGAGATTTCCTGCACCAGGAAATACCCCTCCATGCGAATAGTCTTCCTGCAGTTTAGGATTGACTTTGGTTTATCTTATCGTACGCACTTTGGAAATGGACTTGCCTAAAGAATAAGAGGCTTTCGTAAGCAAGAAGATGTATTTTAAAGCGAAACTCTTTGAAGAGATTGGATTGTAAACTTGCATATAATAACTGTAGCCACAGCTCGCACCATACAGCTGGCTCCAAGTTTCTAATAGATCATTTTGAATAAAACGTCTTTCAGTGCTGTGATGCTGGTAGCTGGACTTACGCAGCAGTTTGTGTGGACAGCTCTGATGTGTTGCTGTGTGACCCTTCTGCAGCTTTGCAAATGAACTCGTGTTACTAATGGCAAATTTTTGTCTGCAAAGCAGTGTCATCTGCAGCTTTCCTATCTTCACGTGTAGTATGAATGCTTGGGAACATGAAGAATAGCAGGCAGCACCTTGCTGGAAGCCTTGAGGTTGTCAGGCAATACCTGCCTCAATACAGCAGGCTTCATCCCAAAATGCAATGCAGGAAGGGCTGTGAGAAGGACCTTCGGAGATGGTCTGGACACTTTGAGCAGCTGGTGCAGTGGTCCCTCCAGAACAACAGCAAGAAGGCTGCTTCCTCTGGCTATTTCTGATATAACACCTACCACCTCTTTCCTCCTTTCATCCCAGCATTAGCGTCCATTGCCCATTATAACTTTGTCAAAGAAGCATCTCAGAATCTTAATGCTGTTTCCCGTGCTTGGGAGAAAGACCAAGACTTTGCAAATATCTGTACAACTGGTGAATGGCTTTCCTTCAAAACTTCTCTCAGAAACATGTTTGAATATGATGTGTACACAAACCTGACCACGGGTGTGCTGAGGAGTGGAACTCACTGTTGTTCTAGCAGGTGTGATGTTAACATACACGTTAGCATAGCATGCAACTAATACTCAATAATAGTTAATACTACTATTATTTTCTCCTACAGATTACCTTTCTAGACAAGACCTAAATACCAAGAGAATAAAACCAGAGGATAAATATCCCAGGGTCTTGTCTCTTTATTTAGGTTAGGCTACAAGAGCCTTTTTAATTTTCCAGCAGCCAGCCCTCAAGGTAAAAATCCCACCCTTCTCTCCCAGCACTGCAAAAGAGAGGGAGTGTTGCCCTTCCTGCATTGGCAAAGATTAAGGACAGACAGGACCACTAGATCCTCCAGTCTACCATGAACAAGAGCATACACATGTGGGCTTTAGACCTGTTGAATAAATACAAGTATTTTGATGAAAGGAAGTATTTAAGTAAAAAAAAAAAAAACCACAACCAAACACATTTTATTTTATTTTATTGGGCTTTTATTTCCTTTCAGGGAAAAAAAACAGAAGCAAAATACTTGGTATCAGTTTCAAATCTGAACAGTCTTTCAAAAGAGGAACTTAGAGAGGTGAAAGAGGGTGCTTAAAATGGAACAATTTGGATTGGCAGGAAGAAAAAAAATATACAACCCTGTCAGACCAGCAAACAAACTAGAGTACTAGTCAAGACTCCAAATCTCAGCTAACATGGAAAGTTGCTGTGAGAAATACTGCCTTTGATTCTAAAGCATCTTTCAATTGGAAAACCTGATCTGAACAGCGTAATGAGATTCAGAGGAGACATGGTGATGCTGAGAACCAGAGAAGACCTGGTGTAGATACACTTCAGAAGTGTATTCTCGACTTAGGTGAGGACAGTTCTGGCTGATAACATTCACAGGATTGCTCGAGGAAAGTGAACTTACTAAATTTCACAGCTACATGGCTGCATTTCCATAGTAGAGAAGGGAAGAAATTAGTGGTAGCTGCATGTGAATTATGCTGGCTTCCTCCTGTGTATTCTAGAAGAAACTTTTTGTGTATTTTTCATTCAGCCTTGGTGACAAGCATTAAGGTCACTGTAGCTACAGGTAAGGCTTTAATGCTAAGACAGAGTGGAGATAAATATAACCAATGGGGTTTACAATTGCCTGTATATAAAAACAAAGGTATTGTTTCTTCCTGAGATTTGAAGGTGATATTTAGTCTTTCACTAGTCATCAAATCTTTTGCACTCCTTGAATTATTCACACAAAACCTCTGCGTAAATAAAGCAGATTTTTGTTTTCTTGTATTCTTTGTGCTTCTCCTGTGGTTTAAGCCACAACGGGGCACAATGGATTCATCTGGGTCTAGGGCTTTTTTGTACACTCTTTCTCACTTTTTCTGGACAGCCTCTCTACCTGTTTATTTCAGTGGTGTTCTTCCTTGTAGGAATAAAGAAATTAGAGATTTAAGGATGCAATTTGCTTAAATTAAGTTGCCCCAAAATAATTCCATTCCCCGAAATACTGTTGATTACATATTACTTTGTTATGAAGATGGAAAGCAAGTTTTTCTTCCAAAGATCCATATTCCTAGAAACATAAAAGAAAGTGGAAATTAGTAAATAATGTATGTATAACTTGCTTAAGGCCAGCTAATGAACAGATCAATAGCCGGGCATACTCCATAGTCTCATAGCATATTCAAAAATGAAAGGCCACCAGGCAAATTAGATCAAGTTTTATAATTTCCTTCATTTGCATTCATACTGCATCTTGTTTTACTCCCAAGAATCGTCACGTTTTGCCCTCTAACCCCCCACCTTCACAGCAAGTATTAGTGTACATATGACCCCCATCCCCCTGCTATGAAGAGAACCTAAAACCTCTTTAAACAAGTCTTAGGTGAAGTATATTTGCATATTGTCCCCTGTATCACACTATGAAAAGAGGTCACCTCACTTCCTTTCACTAGAAAAACAGCAGCTGAAAGTACTTTGATCATCTCACATACTGCTGTAAAATACTTGGTGTGCAACTACTTACAGTGAGGCTGAGCAGCATTTTTGAATCCACATTTTCAGTTGAAATTCTGTGCTTTTTGGACTTGACCTGCAGATAAGCCTTCGTATCTAAACTCTAAATCGTGTCGTCAAAGAGAAGGTTTGTGAGTAAGAATTTTTGTACTAGGCCTAGATCAAGATTTTCTCCTCTGAATGTTGGTCTGACATTTTGGTCAATTTCAAAATGAAAGATAAATGAAAAAGAAATTCAACTTTCACGTTGAATATTATTTTAAAGTTCCTGGCAAATGGGAAAGATTCACGTCTGCGGAGGTCCACCAGAGAAGAATTTTGGTCCAGCAGGACATACAGTGTTGTTCTAAAATACTCTGAAGATTAGAAATGCACCTTTAAGAATCTGTATGCATGAGCCAGGCTTTTCATGAGTATTGGTTGGAAAGGCAAGAGAATGAAATACTATTCAATTAAGTATGTTTCATATATTTTTTTAATATGGTATAATGTAAGGTCAAATGCTTATAGATTTTTTTGACACTGAATTATGCCATCTGTAGTGTTCTAACTCTACAGTCAACAGAAAGATAAATGGTTAGATTACTTAGCTCTCTTCGGTCTTTTTGACAGAAGCAGATAAAGAAAATAACTGGTTTTTAGAGAGCCCCTAAGGTCATGTTATTGTGGGTTAACCCCAGTAGGCAGCTAAGCCCTACACAGCCCCACTCATTCCCCCACAGTGGGATGGGGAAACGAATCGCAAGTCCAAGAGTGAGAAATCTCGTGGGTTGAAACAAAGACAGTTTAATAGGTAAAACAAAAGCTGCACATGCAAGCAAGGCAGAATAAAGAACTAATTCACTGTTTCCCATGGGCAGGCGGATGTTTAGCCATTTCCAGGAAAGCAGGGCTTCATCACATGTAACGGTCACCTCAGAAGACAAACACGGTGACTCCAAACGTTCACCCTTCCTCCTTCTTCCCTAGCTTTTATTGCTGAGCGTGACGTCATATTGTCTGGGACATCCCTTTGGTCAGTTGGGGTCAGCTGTCCCAGCTGTGTCCTCTCCTAACTTCTTGTGCCCCCCCAGCCTGCTCGCTGGCAGGGCAGCGTGAGAAGCAGAAAAGGCCTTGATGCTGCGTAAGCATTGCTCAGCAACAGCTAAAACATGGACGTGTTATCAAGGCTGTTTTGGTCACAACACTAAAACATAACACCATACAACCTAGTATGAAAAAAATGAACTCTGTGCCACCCAAACCAGTACAGGTGTATAAAGCTTGAATTGAAAACCAGTTAAAAGATGAGAAAGTTCATTGTGGTTACTTAAATGCTTTCAAAAAAATCCTTTTCTTAAAAGTAAAATTGTCTAGTGCCATACCTTGGGAATGTCTCGTTGGCAGAAGCCTCTTTATGAGAGGACATATTAGCAGTTGGTTTGTTTAGCAAAGATGTATAAAATACTTTAATACCTAAGTCTGTGAAATCTGGTAGTTTTGAACGTCTCAGCTGGACAGCACTAAGACTAAGTATTGTATTAAGTGCTGGGGCAAGTAATCTGTCAGGAAGAGGAAAGGCAAAAAAGCAGTAAGAAAGCAAGTAATCACTAAGCCCTCTTCAATAGCCTGCTCTAATGGAACAGCAACGGTGCTACGATGCTGTTGTGACAGATCCTCAAGCTTCTTGTGATGCTGCAGCAGTACAGGTGACCTTAAACTGACCTGAAAACATTGATTTCCTGCAGTTCTAACCCAGAGGGCAGGTATCACCAGGCTGACACAAAATTACAAGAAATTAAGGACTGGGTTTGGACTGCAAACAGTGAATTAAGTAGCATAATACAAGACTGATTTGGCTCTGTTTGAAATGGCCTCTTTGAGCAGTGTCTATTATTACAGAAGCTGGGAGGGTCTGTCCTCTGCTGAAACACAACACTGGGATGGTTGGATATTGCATTCCCAGAATTTAAAACATTTCCATAGAGTTATCAGAACAAGTTGAAGTCTGAACAACAAAACCTGGTGAGAATCCCAACAACACATCCCTTAGTAAGTTCATGGTTAGCTCAACATCTGAAACAGCAAACGTCAGCTGAGTGAACTGGGCCTTATTGCCATGCTGGTAACATCCTTTGAACTCTGTAGTTCTTGAGATCTGGTTTACATAAAAAAATAACAAAATTAAAATAGATGATCTTTCTAGAAACTGCTTTATGAAAGTTTACCTTAAAACTAAAGATAGCTATTTTGAGCGGGACGATTTTTTGAATTTGTGTGCAGAATTTTCAGAATCTGGCAGCTCTGAACACTTGATACCTGATATTCAAACAGCCAAGAAAAACGTGCGTAATTCCAGGTGTTTATTGTGTCAGATTTATTGTGCTAGCACAGATAATCTGTCAGAATACATGGTGTAGGTCCTAGCTTTCTAAGACAGGAAGACCAAGAATAAACACCAAGACATCTTCATTTTTTCCTGTTGTATAAAGAAGCTTTGGACCTCAGGTTAGTTTATTAATGGTAGCCTTCCTCTAGAATGGCAGGTAGAGCTGATGGAAGGCAGTATGCGATAGAGTCAGCTAATAATGCAAATGCAAATAATTCTAATGATTATATCCACTTACAAATGTTCTCGTCTTTATTTCAATTTTGCTAGCTTCAAGTCCCAAACATTAGATTCCTCTGCGCTTTCATCAAATAGATTAAAGAATCATCTGTTTGTGAAAATATTAATCATTTAAGATGATGGATTCATTAAACATTTACTAAAAAGCTGCCTATACCAAACCAACTCACATTTCACTTAGTTCTTTGAAGCATTTCAACTCTTCTAAAGCCTTCCAATCTTACAGTTAAATAACTATTGATGATGACTAATCTTCTATACTTTACACAAAGCTCATTCTTGAGATCTTTCAATGAGTCCAAATGATCACCAGGGCTACCCCGCTCTACATCTTCAAATATTTTCTAATTGTCTTCTTCATTCCCTAAAGAACTACACATGCCTCCAAAGAATACTTTCTTAAGATAGTCTCAGAATAGGTCCATCAATTTTGTGCTTACATAAGTCGGTTCATTTCCCATTCCTCTGCATTTTGCCAAAACCATTTTCAAAATACATCATCCTGTTCACTTAATTAAATTTCCACTGTATTTATTTCCTTTATCTCTTCCAAAATAAAAATCCATCACAGCTTTAGCCTCTTCCTTAACAGCCTTACAAATTCACAATGCATCATACCAGTGAGCGATATGTACTTAATCAAATATGATCACAGATTTTCTTTAATATATTCGTGTTATTGATTTGTTGCACTTCATTCAGTAATATTTAAATGTGAACCTGCAAATTCTGTCTGAATAATCCTTCTTTTTCCCTGTTACATCTTCTTATAAAGGACTTGCACAGCACAGTACACAAAGGTGGGTAGGTGCACTGAATTAGGCTGATAGCGATCAGCGAAAGTCCATCAGCATGTTTATGTAGCAAAACATCAAGATTCTCTTTCATTTATGAAGCAGCTCTCAAGTGAATTCAGTCTGGATGTGTCTCTGAATGCTCAAGGCAGATTTAATGTCAAAAATCTAAGATGACTATGCAGAGAAAACATTTTCACAAGAATGCAAATATAAAAATATTCTGACATTTATTCTGGGTTTTGAGAGTTTATGACAAAAATCATCAACCTAGAGATTAAGGATTAAATGGCTCAGAGCTGCTATGGAATAAATAGTAGCATTTTGCACAGTGCTGCCCTCAGCAAAGAGTGAGCACAGTGCTGACGTCAAGGAACAAAAAAGCTGACCCTTTTGCTCTGACTTTTTCTGGTATCTACAGAAGCTACAGGCTCCCTGGTTTACGGACGCCTTCGTACCTTCCCATAATTAACAGAAACCCAGTGTCACATGTTGGTCACCTTTCAGTAGTTAGAAAAGCGCAGTGTTATAGCCCAAGCATGCTGCAGAGTTTCAGAAACGTGTAGTGTCAGCATGGTCTCTTAAGCCATCTGTGTCTCTAATCTATTTTTCCACCTGAAATCATCAATATTCTGATCTACAGAGTCACAGTTGGGTTTTGTTTGCTCTTCAAATAGAATCAGTTACACATTACTCAAGATCTAACTATGTTGGACTGCAAATGATGTAAAACTAGGTAATTTGTTTTGAATGATAAAGTAAATTTATCAAAAACTTTTTTGCTGCACAAACAGAAATTTCCGTAAGAGGATTTCTTAGGTTCATATTGGTTTGCTTTCACATTTAATGCTGTTTCACAACAAATTGCTGATACAACTTCAGTAGTACTCAGTACTGAACATTTGCAAGGAAATGATTAAATGGCTTTTTTCAGTTTGAATAAAACTTTACCTGAAATATTACTGTTGTACAATGTTCCAGAAACATATATTCGTAAATATTTTCAGTGTTCTTCATTGACAGTGTGATGGTCTAGATTATTTAGAAGGATGTAAATGTCCTGGGGTTTGCCTAATTTCTGTAAGAATCTGAAATATTTGTAGTCATTCAATATTTTGGTACAAAGACTAATAAAAAAGTAAAAAAATAATTTGTGAATATTATCTTTCCCTATAGCAAATAAAATCTGATTAAACTTTTTTGGCTTTCATTTTTGTTATACACTTACAGGAATATTTTTATAGGAGGCAAACATGAGAAAATTGATTTGGCCAGAAAGATTCAAATCCCAAAATGTTTATTTTTAAATTTTTGGCAAACTGAAAATGAAATTCTTTTGGGATAAAGTTTTGGTCGACATGAAAAGAACTGTTTAAAATTCCATGCACACACATAAAAAAAACCCTCCTTCATATTATTCAGCACAAAGTGCTATGAATTTGTTTCAAACTGCAGTTTAGTGAAATTATGTACATTATTTACTAAACAAAAAAAAATCTTTTAGTTATCCAAGAAATCCTGTAGGGTTACATCTGTGCTTATGATTGCAGTATCAAGATGTGAAAGACAAAATGTGAAAGAATTTCAAATACAGTTTTAAAACTGTTGGTAAGACATAATAATGTCTGAGTAGCACATGTAAGTAGGCAGTGGAACTGTGGATTGGTTAAACCACAACAGAATTGGTTCACAAATGATTTGTATCTTTATCTAATATTTACAGACCTGAGAAACCCAGTCCCTCATGTTCAGTACCACCCGTTTCTTCACTCAGTATTGACCCTGCCAAACCTCCGAGCTGTGTTCCACATTCATTAGGAACAGCAATCTTTACAGCCAGCTCAAAATGTTTCCTTCTTCTTGTCTGCAGTGTGACATGGGACTTCTCAGGACATGCCACTTCTCAGAACACTGAACACTGCTACTCCACAAATAAATAATAAAGGTAAAAGTGGAAGCGGTGAATCATTTTAGTAGCAAACTGGATCCCATGAAGAACTTGTTCAAGTTTGCCATTAACAGAACTCTGCCATCCTAAATCCATCCTGTACTCTAGCCGTTAGATTCATTATTGATGATTTGGATGAGAGAATAGAAAGCACTTTTAATTTGACATGATAACAACCTGGGAGGGATGGCAAGCACTTTAGAGGACAGGAGTGAAATTTGAAGTGATGTGATTAAATCAGCAAAATAATAAGTAATTCAGTGGCATTAAATACAAAGTGACACACAGAGACAAGACAAAGAAAGAATAATAGAAATGGTTCTACAGAAGATGATCTGAGAATTAATGGGCCAAAAATGGAACACACGTCCAAAGGGCCATAATGTACTGGGAGGTACGTGTACACAGGCTGTGTGTAAGATACCTGAAGTCTCTGTAACATTGATGTGGCTCAGCTGGAGTACTACATCAGATTTGGGCACAACATTACAGGTGGATCAACAGAAGAAAGTCCAGAAAAGAGCAAGAAACACTGAGACTTTTCCAACAAAACCTATGAAGAAAGGAGTGAAGTACTGGCTTTATTTAGCTGAGAGAAGACCAAGGGGAGAAACGAGTACGGACTTCACGTGACAGCTGATGTCATCAAAAGGTCCGCAAAGAGAGAAAAGCACTAGTGTATTCTTCAGGACAATAAGTAATGGATTTAAGTTGCCACAAGGGAGATTTAACCTACACATTAAGAACATGCCGAATGGCAAGAGAGTTAAGTGCTAAAACACAACTGTCGAGAGAAGCTGGGGATTCTGCATCACTGGGCTATTTTAAAAACAGGTTAGACAAATGGCTGTCAAACTTTATTTAGATAAAGCTGAATCTGTCTGGGATTAGTAAAGGAAATCAGTGACGTCCTGGGGTCCCATCATTCCTATTCTTATGGTTCTGTGTCCTTCAGATTTTTTTAACAACTCTAATAAAATACAGACTACTTATTATACATTGCATGTCTTCAGCTAAACTCTGAGCCAAATTACACTGATTTTAACACAGCCTGATGGAACGTTATCACCAAACACCGCTAAGTCAATAATACAGACAAATTCTTGAATATAAAGTCTGGGTTTTATTCAGAGAGGGAAAAAGCTTTGGTCAAGAGACAGTTACCCTTATTTTTATTTAAGAAACGTACAAAGTCTATGGTGAGCGTTGAAATTTAGTTCAGTAGCTTTAAATATAACAGATTTGTGGTCCTCTTTTGCCTTTCACTGCATTTAAGAGACAGTAAAAGACTGCTAAAAATAATGAGTTTGCCTCATAAAAGTTAGGCGTTAAAATAATAAGCTAGAGGCCATAAAAACAAACATCCCTTAGAGATTTTATCCATCTGGACTGGATAGAATATATAGCTACTGCAGTTATTTTGCAAACAATGTTAACAACATTAGTCTAAAGTTTTCACTTTGAATCTTAAAAACCACAACACATATCCCTTCTGTTCCAAAGATTCCCAGACTTCAGATTTACATTTAAAACTCACAGATGGCCTTACACCGTAATGGACCAAACCAAATCACTGACTCAGGAAAACATTTAAGAAACAGTTAAATCCATCTTTATTCAGCAAAACGTTAATATGTGCTTAAGTATAATAGTGTTCACATTTATAACAAAATCTTTTTTGCTCCCATAGTCTTTCACATATGGTCAGTAATGCATTTGTTTAAATTCTTACCATGAATATGAAAGATGCCCCTAAAAGAGATCAACCTGTACATACCCTCAAATGTAGGATTACTTGGGAGCTGGAATGCAAAGCCAGATGCAAGTGTCAAGGTCAGGCTCTGACGTGAAACACTGTTACCCATTGACAGCTGCAAAGTGCTGGCTTTTACTGTCAAGCACAGTGGTTATATCCATACCAAATTTGAATGAAAATGCATTATGTAGCTTTTCTAAGAAAAAAAGCCTGGCTGATTCTATCAATATGAAAATAGAAATTTTAGATTGTTGTACCTTTTTTTGGTTGCTCAGCACATAATTTTCACAGTTTACTTTGAAATTACTTTGTCCTACTTTAATGTGGCTGATCTAATTCCTAAAGCCTTAGTCCAAAGTGCCAATTGACAGGCATCATATATCATTTACAGAAGAAAATTAAAAATCTATACAGCATCCATGAGTGATGTAGCTTTCTCAATGAATAAGAAGTGTTTCAAATGAGCTGCTATTGTGGATAAAGAATAAATAAGTTAATCATGAAGAAAGAGCTATCACTTCATGACTATCTTGTAAAGGAAAAGAAGGTTATCAGGAGTGGTCAACATGGATTCACCAAGGGGAAATCATGCTTGATCAATCCGATAGCCTTCTATGAGGGAATGAATAGCTGTGTGGATGAGGGGAGAGCAGTGGACGTTGTCTACCTTGACTTCAGCAAGGCTTTTGACACTGTCTCCCGTAACATCGTCACAGGCAAGCTTAGCAAGTGGGGGTTAGATGAGCAGACAATGAGGTGGACTGAGAACTGGCTGAATGGCAGAGCTCAGACGATTGTGATCAGCAGCGCAGAGTCTCGTTGGAGGCCTGTAACTAGTGATGTTCCCGGGGTCAACACTGGGTCCAGTCTTGTTCAATATATTCATCAGTGACCTGGATGAGGGGACAGAGCATACCCTCAGAAAGTTTGCTGATGATACAAAACTGCTCACGCACCAGACGGCTGTGCTGCCATACAGCGAGACCTGGACAGGCTAGAGTGTTGGGTGGAGAGGAACCTGATGAAGTGCAACAAGGGCAAGTGTAGGGTCCTGCACCTAACCCCATACACCGGTACAGGTTAGGGGCTGGCCTGCTGGAAAGCAGCTCTGCAGAGAAGGGCCTGGGAGTCCTGATGGACAACCTGACCATGAGGCAGCAATGTGCCCTTGTGGCCAAGAAGGCCAATGGCACCCTGGGGTGCATTAAAAAGAGCGTGGCCAGCAGGTCGAAGGAGATTATCCTCGCCCTCTACTCTGCCCTGGTGAGGCCACATCTGGAGTACTGTGTCTAGTTCTGGGCTCCCCGGTTCAAGAAACACAAGGAACTACTGCAGAGAGTCCAGTGGAGGGCTACGAAGATGATCAAGGGAATGGAGCCTCTTTCTTATGAGGAAAGGCTGAGAGACCTGGGTCTGTTTAGCCTGAAGAAGAGAAGGCTGAGAGTGGACCTTATCAATGCTTATAAATATCTAAAGGGCGGGTGTCAAGAGGATGGGGCCAGACTCTTTTCAGTGGTGCCCAGCGACAGGACAAGAGGCAACAGGCACAAACTGGAAATTCCATCTGACCATGAGGAAAAACTACTTTGAGGGGGACAGAGCACTGGAACAGGCTGCCCAGAGAGGCTGTGGAGTCTCCTTCTCTGCAGATATTCAAAACCCACCTGGATGTGATCCTGTCCAACCTGCTCTAGGTAAACCTGTTTTGGCGGGGGAGGTGGACTAGATGATCTCCAAAGGTCCCTTGCAACCCCTGCCATTTTGTAATTCTGTGATTCTGTGATCCTCTTAAACAACTCGTTACTCTGCAATAGTCAGCAGAGATCTGGAATGACAAGTGTGTTCCCAGTGCAAGGGAGGCTGGGGCCATTATATGCAGTACTTCCAGGGTAGCTAGGAAACGTGAAAAATCTCAAGAGCTGCTGGGAGGAATGTCACTGACTCCATCTCTATGCCCACTAATACTAATATGCTTAGCTGGAAGTAGGGTTAAATCACAGAGCTAAAACAGGAACAACACTTGTAGCAAATGATATCAAACTCAAATCCTAGCAATCTTTTTTTTTGTTTTTTCCTTTCAGCACTAGCAGAGGGTACAGGCATTAATGCATTCCTTTTTTTTTTTTTTACTGGCCCTTATGAAGAGGGCAATGATTGTGTTTGGGAGGAAGAAAGGTGTTGTAAAAAAAAGAAAGGCACGATTTGAACCAGAAATAAGCATGTGCTCAAATGCCCTACTGACTTAGGGCCTACTGGCACAGAACCAGGGTCAAGGAGCGTAAATAAAACCACAAAGGTTCAAGTGATTTCTGGTTTGTAGAACAGAGGAGAGACACATGCATTTGCTAGACTTGGGTGACCATTTGGAAAATTCCTTAATGGTGGTATACAACATCAACCTTTCAATGCCACTGATAAAGATTTAATACAGTCCTGGCACCATATGTGGGCTGAAAGCAGACTGATCATTAATCACCTTATCTTCACCCTTTTTGGTTAAACATCCCATTATTCTCCCACCGTCTTTTTGCTTTGCTGTTATTTCCAGCCACGCCTGATCATTTGTCTCCTAACCTTACCTCCGTACTTTCTTCTAGATAGCCCTCACCATGCACAAAACAAGTCTTCTCATCTCACTTGCAAGATCAGCTTATCCTTTTTAACCCCAAAGCGAGTCCTGCTTAAAGACACACCTCTGCTCTTTACAGAAAATCACATTGACTTACACAGAAATAGTTTACTTGATTGTTCTTAAATTCAAAGCAAGGCTCTTCATTCTTGCTGAAGGTATAACAGGTGCCACAGTAAACAAACATGGTATCTAAAAAATAAAATGAAACCCTCTAGGTGATAATACCAAATATTCAATGATGCAATCATCTCTGACATCCCCAAAGTGGTACATTATTGAACAATACACATAGAGTGGATTTTTCTCTCCAATCCTCTTTTCGGGTGTAGAGAGACCAACGTGATACCAGGAATTTCCTTTAATTCATAAAAAGGTGCTGAGGAAGAGAGATGTCCAAAGCAACAATTAGTCTAAACCACAACTCTCTGCTTTTTTTGTAAGATCTTTGGTCCTCCTGCTCTTCTTTATAATCTTCTGTTTGAAATTTCTCAAAAGTACAACAGAGATGAACAACGACGTATTTTTAAAAAATATATGAATTTTATGCAAAAGAAAGATGCTATGGAAAGACATCATTGTTACATAAAGTATGGTGTGAATTAATCCTGTAATACTAAATTGGTCTACACTATATAGACCTGGATTAGAGAGCAAAGAGTAGAACTATATGGTTATATTCTGATTTTTAGAATGTTCTCAAGATTTAACATTGAATTCACAGAATAAGTCAGCCATCCAACTGCCCTTCGGGCACCTGAAACCCTCTCAATTGGAATACCTATTATCCCTGTTCAGCTATTGCTTAGTGCAGTAAACCTTTTGTACCTGTGGCTCAGTTTGTAAAATCCCACAGGGTCTACATTTCAGCATTTGAGAAGCCTGGAATTTCTTAAGCTAAAATGACATTGAAAGTTGTCATTCCCCCTTACTTGTAAGCAACAATGAGACTCACAAAAAAAGGTACTTCCTCCTCCAGTGTTCTCTGCAGGGCCTGAGCCTCTGGACAGGTTTCATGCCTCTTAACTACAGATACAAACAAGTAGGGAAGATGTGTGTTTTCCCCAAAAATCAATTGGTGCAGTAGTGTGCCTGGTTTGTGTGAGGGCAATGTTGTATCTTTCTACTTCCTTCAAGCTATCAAGATAATATCCTACATTTTGAGCCACTAAATTTCCTGGAATGGATATTTCTCAATCTGTCTCCTGTTGAATTTGGTCTTTCAGCATAAAACAGTATAATTTTTGCATTAGAAATTAGAATTTTAGCCTACCAAACCAGAAGGCCAAAGAATTATTTTTACTCATTCTTACCCAGTGAATATTTACGCATTGTATTCAAAGCAGAACAGCAGCTTTTACAGAAAAGGCTGAGGTAACTCCATCCCTTAAAATCCTGTAATGACCTGTTCAGACATTCTCCTTAAAGCTGGGAATCCTGGACTTAAACTCTTGCTCTCTGTCAGCTGGACAATATCTATCTAATCAACATCTTCCACATCTCAGACAAGTAATTCAGCCCTAAACTCCTGGACATATGTTGAGAAAATCAACTCAAAATGGATATTTCTTTTCTTCTCAACATGACTGGAGAATTAATGTAAACAAAGCAAGACAATTACTTCGCTCAATGTTGTGGCATTTCCAGAGGTTGCACAGCCTAGAAGGGTCCTCTATGAACACAGCCGTGTTGTGTGCCTTCCCTAGATCGGCAGAGGATCCCATCTGCCAACCTCCTCAATGTGCTTTAAGTTGCCCACAAAATTTACTTTAAAAGGAAGGACAGGATAAATCTCCCCTGGTACATACAATGAAGGCAACTAGTGATGTCAATCTAACCTAACGTGTCTCTGCTCCAGGGATCACTAATGAAGAAATATAAGAGGAAGAATTTTTTTACATAGTTCAGTGTGTGAAGGAGCATGTGGTAGTGTGAATGGATATTTCTCCTTGAGAAGGCTAAAACCCGTACGTGTGTTTTAGCGGTTGTCTATGTAAAGTTTTAAAATCATGGTGTCATAGACAGTCAGTCTTTTAATCTGTCATTGAAGGAGGTTATAAATAGGCTGTAAGCAAATGTGTTAATTTAAAATGAAACATAATCCTGTATTTAGTCAGCAAAGTTGTAACTGAATTTAAATTTGATTGCATTTTCATACACCTCTTATTCTTTTGGATCTGATTAGGATCAGAATCAGAAATAACAAAATATCTGAGCAAAACATAACTGAATATTTCTAAAGCCAAAGGGAAGAAAAGAAACTCCTGTTCCTTAGCATCCTGCCTCGCTGTGCGGATAATAAATCTACAATTAGGTCACAGCGATTCAGATAAATACGATTGTCTGAATTTAGTGATTACTAATTTAAACCATAGAGCCTCAGTCAAGTGATTAATCTGAGAATATCACACATTGTATTTTCAAGGTTTTTGAAATTATTTGCTGCTGATTCTATTTGCTGCAAAATCTATCACCCTTCTGTTTATGAATCATTCATAAGCCATTCCTAAGTTCCGCAAATGCATTTGCTATCAATAAGCGTTTGCCAGATAGTCTGGGTATATAATTTTCCTTCTACTCTTTCCTTTTCTTTGGCCATTTACTATAGGACTAGTCATTTTTTATGATTTCTGACATATTTAGTCAGTTAAATCACACAGAGTTGTTTCTTCTCCTTGACAGTGTGACTGAGGCTTGGGGGGGGGGGGGGGAAGATAAAAGAAATACATGAGAATTGCAAATGAGGAAAAGCCTCTAGGATCATAGAATCTGCCATCCTGGAATAAACTATCTTGCATATAGTCCAATACTTTGCATCTGACAGTTGTCAGTACTGTATCCTTCAAAAGAAGGCAGAAGAAATCTGTAACAGCAGAGGGAAAATAATCAGACAACTCACATAGTTCTTTGCCTGAAGACTGCCAGTTAGAGATTGGTTAACAACTTCAAGTAGAAGTCAAAATGCTTTCTAATGCTGTCATCATTATTAATTCTGTCTGTGGATATTCCTGATACTTTTATACATGTCAATTTGTTTTCAATTTTTTTGTTTGTTTGTTTCAAAATAGCAAATGACAGATACAGCTTTTTTTGGCACAAATGCTTAGTCAAACAGCTATTTACAAAACTTTCAGGACCAATACATTCAGCAACATAGAAAAGCTGTCAAAACGACTACATGTGTGTCTAAAAGTACTAGGAAAATAGACTTGGTATTTCTAAGCATGAAACATAAATTTTGGACTCTTAACTAGCAGCAACAGCATTAATAAAAAAGCCTCTGGGATACTAGAAGAATCCCTCAGAAACCGAGGGTGTGTTTTCTCTGTTTTGCTTTTCTTCCCCTTTTTTAAGGAGACACAAAAATGTTTTACATTTCTTATGAGCAGGTTTGAGTTTTCTAGAGTTTGTGGATTGTTTCTGGGAGAAGAATTAACACACAGACAAAATCTGATTACATGTTGCTTATCCTTCAGCAGGTGGTCTCTTACCATGGAGATCATGAACCAGTCTTGGGCTCAGATTTCCAATAATCTTTGTAAAAGTATTTCCACTAAGATGTACTGTGATTCTTATTCCCTCCCAATGTTAGCCATGCAAAAAATTAGGCATTTAGTCAAAACACAGTTATTTAGGCTGCAGGTTGGGACAATGCAGAGAGAGAGGCTGATTTTAGAGTCCACCTGAAAACAACTGTTTAAGACTGGGATGAATCACTCCTGTCTTAGAAACCCATCTTAGACATCTATCTTAGATACCTTGGACAATCTACTTGCATCTTTTTTCTGTACTCATGAGCCAAATTCTGTGAACTGCTAAATACCCTCAGCTTCCCGTACAGACAATAGGAATTAAGAGCACAGAACTCTACCCAGAAGCAGCTCAGTCCTTTTCAGACTAAAGCTTTAAGGAACAGAATTCTCTTTTAATAATAATCTGGCAACAGTTTATTGAAAAATGGAAACGCTGGGACATAGTTGTTTCTGTATTTCCATTAGTATCACTGATCAAAGATTTATAAAAGTCAGCATTAAGTTCTTTTGAAATCTCATTCCCAGGAAACACAGTTCAGAACAATGCCACTCCATCTTATCAGTAGGTTTTACACTAAGACCCTTATTAGATTGCAATTGATTCACAGCGATCTATTCATTTTTAGTCAAATTAAAACAACCTTTATTGTAGTGCCACAGTTCATGCTGATACAATTAATGTGGTGTGAGAGCATTTCTATTATGAAAATCCTTTCTTCCCTGCCTTGGTTTATAGCTCAAACCTAAAGAACTCACATGGCACTGAAACTTGTCATACAAAGTCTCAGCCCAGGTGAGAATGTTATTCTTTGAAATAAATACTAGTAGAAAAAGAATTTGACTGTTTTCTCCATGCAGGAATATAATGAGGTGAGAGAACCTCGAAATGTACTACTGGAACTGACCACTTGCCCCATCAGATTAGCATTCCTTCATCGCAGATGACTAAGTAATAAATGCGAGCACCAGGAAAACAGGTAATCTGTTTTGTCTTCACTGTCTTCATTGTACCTGATACAAGGATAAGAACTGAAGACATGACCTCATATAGTTCCCATTCCTTTAATATACCCTTAATTTCAAGGAGCGAACACAGAAGACAGTCACAGGGAAATGCAGGAACTGCAGCCACATCCTGATGTTGCTCAGACTGTGTTCTCTCACGGCACAGCCAGGAACAATCTGCCCCAACAGGGAGCATCAACAGAAAATCAAGAAAAGAAGCTGAGTGGGATATAAAGTCAGGTTAACAGAAATAAGCTGGGAAAGAGCCGTGAAACTGCAGGTGTCCAGATAAAGGATAGACTAAAGCATATCTTTTATTTTCCGCATCTGGTATTTATCCTGGATTCATGCTTTGGGCTATATTTTTAACTCAGTGTTAATGGAAGTTGCACAAAGCTCAGTGCTTTGCAGAGAGAATGCAATCCTATATCTTCTTTGTGGGCTTAGCGATGCATGCACTATGCTATGTAGTATTGATTTACAAATGCAAGAGAGACAGTGAGACGAACATCAAGGTTAAGGTAGCCATTTCTCCATTTGCCCCCTAGTTTTAAAGCAAGCTACCAGTCTTTCCTTGAGAACGGCCCTCATGGTTCCTTGAGCACTGAAAGCTGTCGTAAGCCAATATTGCTGCTGAAAGCCCTCCATATACCAACAAAACCATCCTTTCACTTCAGCCAGAAGAGATGTTCATGTTACTGATCAGGGAACTGATCCCTGTTACAACTCACCTGGCAAAATAAATAAAGATTGGTTCCCAGACGTGGTTTTTTTTTGCATTACTACATGGATGGCATTTGTGTACACAAAAGGTAGGGGCTGGAATGAACAAGTGAGGATAGGATTTCCTCCTCTGGCAGCACTGAAAGACTTGGCTAACTTAAAATGCTCTCCAATGTTAAAGACAGTTTCCAGAATCTTCTTCCTCTACAGCTTCAACTTACTCTTTGCCAGCAGAGCACAGCAATGCAAAATCAGACAAAGGCACCCTGGACTCCAGCAGCCACCTTTACTTGTAACACATTTGCTCCACCTAGTAGTTGCAACCACTCTTTGTCCTGCGGAACTGACACAAGAAAGCCTGATTTGCTTAATAATGCTTTTGAATGGCATAGTAAGTGGATAGCAATGTAATAAACAAACAGAAAAAAAAATGCAAAATTCAACCTGCTCATTTATACTAAGGACTTTTGTTTCAATACATGCAGTTCCCCTTCCCTACACCCATAAATACCAATTCTTACCTCTATTGCACCTCTCATTTATCTTAGGTAGAACAGTTTGAGGGATAAGGGAAATAAAAAACAAAATGGTGGGTCATTACTAACTCAGGTCAGCTCCCTGATGATTCAGCATCACGCTCCATATGTTGTACTGGCACTACTGAGGGATCACTGGAAAGATGCTGAAGCCAGAGGAGGTTCTTAACTAAAGCTGCCACCAAGAAAACTCGTGGGGACTTCATTCCCCAAGGTATCACCTTTCTGTGAACTTTTCTGAACCAATCTTTGCTGCCCCAGGTCTATTCAGACTGATTACTTGGAGTTTGCTCAATACTCAAAGACTTACTCCTCTTTGGGAAATCAGCTTCTGAAATACCAGAATTCCCATTAGAAATGTCAAAAATTCCTGATATAATTGTATAAAAAAAAGTTTGTTTCCAGTAAATGCAAAAAATATGCTAACACAAAATGGTACTAACATTGCATTAAGATATCAGGATAGTCTCAGGAATTTCGTGGAGGTGAGAGACCCTTGTTATTCTGCTGTCCTTCATTTTTACTGCAAAATCATTTCCTGAGTACAAAAGCCAAAAGTTTCATTTAAACAGAGCAGATCAATTTAAGTATTAAACATTAGAATAATTTGAGTAGCAAACTTCAATGTCATGGGGTATGTACAAAGGAACATAATGTAATGTAATAGATTTAATGGGGGAACACTGTCCGTGATCAAAAGGAAACTTGGTATATTCCTTAGTCAAGCAGTAGCTCAAAAACAATCTCGCAACAAGTTATATATATTCTTTTTAATTTTTGTTTAAATTCCCACAGGGCTTATCTCTCACACAAAGGTTGAGCTGTATTTTCCAAACTGCCAGACATCACCTGTGCACGTATGACTTTTTCTAAGAAAAAGGTTCTCTGTAGAACTCAACATACACACTCTTGGAGACAGTTTAGGATCCAATCTAGAAATAATTAATGATGATGGAAAGCTTGCTATCCATTCTAACAGGAGTTGGATTGTTCTCATAGGACTAGATCTTGCCACACCTGTGGTAGGTCTTGTATCAAGTCTTTGACATTTATTTAAAACTGTATCCTGACTATAAGAAAAATCATTGCAAGCAAGTAGAGATGACAACTCTTTCCAAGTTCTGGATCAGTTCCACAATTCTTGCAATTTAACACCTTGCATTCAGAGCACCCAAACATGAGCTCCACTGAGATTCAGTGAATTAAACTGTGGTGAAACTTTACATAACAACTTAAACCACATAGATTTATAGAAATACACAAAACTGTACATGCTGTTCAGTCTTCAAAGGAAAAAACAAAGCAATGTGAAGAGCCTTTAGTGTTGTCATATAACTTTGAATCAATTTGACTTTATGACTATTTCATATTTATTTTTCAGTCGTAACATCTCAGCCAAACTATTTGAAGCTGATGTTCTGTTTTTTTTCCATCATCTTATTTTTCATAAATGTGGAACAATTATCAGTAAAGTGAATCCTTTCAGCATCTTCTATACAGATTTCAGTAGTTACCAGAGAAAAAACACTATTCCATTTCCATTATTAAAGCAAAATCTAGTGTTTTTTTCCAATACATAGTTCATTCAGTTGAGGCAGCTTCTAGTCAGTGTTTTATAGACATAATCCTGATTGCTATCCGTAACTTGAACATGCCCCTTGTGATGGCAGAACCGGTAGGAATTGTCCATAGAAACTGACGGTTAGAAATCCTAGACTTCCAATTACTTGTAGGAATTAGTACAAAGTACGCAATGTGGACTTTTGGGAGCAACTCATTTCAACTGATCTTTGTTTAACCTTGTATATGATGATTGTAGAGAACTGTATGTATCCAAGGGCAGGCTTTCACTCATCACTCTCTCCCCTTCATTAAGATTCAGATGTAGGCACATATTACCAGATATAAGACTGATGAGAACACATGTTGCCATATGCTAAATGAGAATATAGTTGTCCCTAATTCTAGCACCAGTGTTACACTCTGACACCAGCATTGCCATTCTGCTACATGACAGCAGATGTTCAGAGCCTTAGAGGTTGGCTTCCCAGTGAGGGAGAAAGCAATGACATAGAAAGTGACTACACTCTTACTAAATTTACACATATACAGAGATTCTGAGCTTAATCGTAGAACACGCAGGGCAAACACAGCTCCCAAAAAGACTGAAAATGCCTCTTGACACCTGCACTAATAGTATTTTATTTTCAGTTTTGCAGACAGAAAATAAGCTGCTAGTTCTAATTCAGAAAAGCTGACAAACTTTTTTTTTTTTAAAATAATGACCTAAACTTATCAATAACTGTTGAGATTTCCTACAAAAAAAAAGAAGACATCTTGTAAACACACCTCCCCATGAATTCTCAGGTGCCTGATATTAATTCATGGTAGTTCTTGGGAATAAAACCAACAAGAAACAAATGGTGCAGCTAGAGCCAACTCAGAGAAAAATTAAGAAAAAATCAGTGAAAAGTTTCCTTTTGATGTGAGAGGCAGATGTATACTCCTAGTTTATCATATTCTGGGCTTTTTTCATCATCTTGCTGTCTTCACACATAATAGCTAAACCCACTGGTTTATGTTTAAGTTGTTTAAGACAACTTAATTAAGTTAATTAAGAATAAACTTAATGCCTTTAGTTAAAACACAAAGACCACATCTAAGCAAGAATATCTCAGGATAGGGATATATATTTTAATCAGACAATATTAAGTATATATTTACATACCCTATTGCAAAGATGTAATTTAAAGTATGGGCTTTAATAGTTTCCAGGTTTGAGCATCTAACCTGATCTCTAGAAGAAAGATGTGGATCTTTGCCTTTGAGATCAACAGCTCTTAACATCTGAAAATCAATCATGGAATATGCCAGGCTGCAGATAAATGAGTCTCAGTCTGAACAGACAAGTACACAAATTTTGGCACTTGTGCTTCAACCTCTCTCTGTTGTAAGTATTCCCTATTATTTTATTTATTTGTCATAAGAGCTCATAACGTGCAAACAAGTTAAATATGGCTATAGCAGGACCTTGGGTCTACTGAGCCATGTGCCTCATTTCTCATCTCTAAAAAGAAAACCTGTTCACAGGGGTGTTTTAGAACTAATTACTGGTTGCTTGTGGCATACTCTCTCTGGATGTTGTACTAAATGCCAACATTTAATTTTTCAGCTAGACACTGATCCTTTTGTTCACATTTGGAATGTAATGAAAACCTTGTGCAACGTAGTACTTTATTGCAATCTCATCACATACACTCATAAGCTTTTCTTGTGCCTTCCACTTTTAGGTTATTCGCTTATATTTTCCTGTAGATAACAAAGAACATATGAACCATTTTTACTGTCTGTGTGTCACAGAATAATCATCTTATCAGTCATTTCACAATAACAGTCCTACAAGGCTAAAGTTCATTTGAAACGACTGAATGACTGCTGAATCTCAAGCTAAAGAAATGTCCAGCTTGCTGCTCAGAACATAGCGAGCAAACGAAAGCATGCATTTTAAGTAGTTTATTGCAATAAGGTTTTGTGCAATATGATTGCAGTGAAAGCTGGATTGTGAGAATAATGCTTTAGTTAGGGTTTGTTTTTTTTTCTCTTAGACAAGATCTAAATCCACTGGGAAAACCTGGGACCCAGTTTCTAGGACTACACCCAGAAAACAAAAGAATCCAAGTCCATGAAAAGCAGAGACAGTGGGGAGCTTGTGTTTAGACTGGAAGGTTTTATGCTATTTCAAGTCATTAAGTCATTTTGTAAATACTTTATGAGGACTCCACCACAACTTATACAGTAAATGATTTTATATATTCAATCTCAGATTTCTTCCAGGAGAGCAACAAATCCCCAGTTTATAATTTATTTATGTTTTATTTAAAGAATAGTAATGAAATACAAAGTTTGATCTAAAAGGTAACAATAAGAATATCAGAATGATACCCACTCCAGTTAATTTCTCCAGTACAATTTTTAAATATTTTGCATAAAACCAGTATGCTGATACTCCATATAATTTTTATCAAATATTTTCATAGGTATGTTTCTTAATTTAGGGGTGTTTTTAAAGGTTTTGTTCTGAAAGCCATAAGAATATTTTGATTACCGTTTTACTCAAAGATAAAACCAACGTTAAAATATTGACATTCCTCCTGGGACAGAAATGTCACTTTCTCAGCAGCTCTAGATTTCATACATCTAATATCCATACACTTCCAATTTGTATAAATAAAGGATACAGAATATTTTAAATTGCTTATATTTTTTCTCTTCAGCCTCTTATTTTTTTCTGGTAAACAAACAATTTTTAAAAAGCTTATGTATCCCCAGTATAATGCCAAAAGTATGAAAGCAAAATTGATCAAGAAAAATACTGAAAAGTAACGTTTAACAAATATAGAAAAGTGAAAGTCACCTGAGCTGAAGCTATGAGACAAGCAGGACCTGATTCCAGGAGCAGGTGTGCACCAGCTGTTTGCGCATTTTAATTTACTTAGAAGGCTAAAAGAAATTACAGAAGAATTCACCTCTCTTGTGCAACCTGTGTGCTCAGTATTCACCCTTTCCTCACAGAAATTACCTTAACCCACTCAGGGAGTCCCGGTAAGTGAAGCATTCTTCACTGGCACAGCTATGTGGCACTGGCCTGCGCGTGACAATGGGAAGGAATTCATACCATGGTTTATTGGGAGTCCTCTGAGACATCCTTTTTAAAAACTATAGCTGGCAAGAATGGAGAGACAAACACAATCATTCACACTTAATAACTTTGCTAACGTTTCTAAAAGTAACGTAAAAGGCTCTGCCAGCCTGTGCGAGACCCCACAGCACAGACGGTGGGGAAAGACCCTTCTGCCAGACTCTGACTGACCCATCTGGCTTAGAAACTGCTCCACCATTCAGCTGCAAAAGGCTTCAGCAACCTCCTCTTTAAAGAGATGCTTCTATCTCCTTATTAACTATTGTTATTATTAAGCGTTTCTTAGACTGGGAACTATTATTGTGGAGATTATATAGGATTTGTATACCAATCCTCTGCTGTTACACATCAGTGACATTCTTCTGTTTCATACTAGTCCGGCTGTTGCCTCAGTGGCTAGATATTGTGCTTTCATAGAAATAGTAAAGCACAAATCTAAGCTCATGTTGCTTTACAGCAGGAATTTTACCATAGGAGCTCAGGCTATTTTGGGAATACCAGGGCACGCAAGGTCTGTAATATCCTCTTCGAAGATGACAATCTTTGTATTACAAAAAATGAAATCTGCTCTATTAATTACACTCTTCTGCAGCTCTGCATCTTGTAGGCCTGTATCCTCAAAGGTATTTCATTATCTCTGCAGCCAAGAAAGGTTCAGTATCTGGTACCCAGCTTCCTTCCCACTGACAAAAGATCTTCCAGTCATTGCAAAGAGGCTTTCCGTGAGTAAAGGTTACCGCAAACTTTAAGTTGTTGC
Source organism: Ibidorhyncha struthersii (assembly GCA_013398815.1). Taxonomy (NCBI): domain Eukaryota; kingdom Metazoa; phylum Chordata; class Aves; order Charadriiformes; family Charadriidae; genus Ibidorhyncha; species Ibidorhyncha struthersii. Next base: position 1,171,276 of record VZSZ01001999.1, on the reverse strand, counting down.
TACAGATTGTTACAGTGACTCTTCAGTTCTGTGATGGTTCTCTTCCCACTCAGGTGCACTCAAATGATGCTCTGCAAAAATGCAGCTGGTGATGGTTACACATCCCAGCTTAGTTCTGCCCGCGGATCAGTGTGGTTACAGGGAGTGTAATTCTGAGTTTCAAATCACACAGTTATCTGCGGGTTCACTATGGTTATTTCAAAACATCTAGTTTTGAAATAGTAAGTTATAGTTTCTTCTCTCTAACATAAAGATACAGTCTGACACTTGATTTGCTCTCTGGAGAGAGATCCCAAGCTACAGCCAGATGGCTATAAGGCTCCTGCTAGGTCTGAATCACGCTGGCCAATTTATAAGAATTGGAGACCATAGTATGACATATTTCCCAGTCTCTGGGGTTAAAATTTGACATGAAAAACGTAACTGAATCAGCTAGTGACAGCATCTTTTTATATTTTATTGCATTGTCGTTCTAATACCATTAGAAGATATTGCACTCAGTTACTCAAAAGTGAGAAAATTTCAGTATGAACACTTGTACACAGACAGAAAGTGCTTGGAGTAACTAAGGGGTATCAATGTGTGGGAAATCTGAGTCGAATACACTTCATTGAGTGGCTGTGGAAGAAGAGTTCTCCTTCTTTTTTCCTGCTGCTAGTGAGTGATGAACATGATTATTTTACTGAGAATAAGGGGAGAAAATGGAGACTAAGCAAACAACTGCAGTTCCAGAAATTCTGCTTCATAAATTATGCCGATAAGGAAAATGTAGCTTGGTGATTTTACAATGCTTGAGTTTCAAATTGAATTGAAATAAGTAAAAGTGCTTTGTGTGCATTGCAGAGCACTTTCAGGAGGCTGTTTCCTGCTTTTCATGATGCAGTATCTTTTAATGAAATAGGTGTTAGGGTTTTTCACTAATGTGATGCATTTTATCTAGAAGATCTTACACTGCACAGGAACAGGAAATTAGTAATTGAGCATCATGGTCCTTTTAGTCACTTATCCTGACAGTGAGATTTGAAAAATAAAATTACTTTAAAAGCTTTTAGATTTTATCTTCTTTAAAATTTTCCTTTGCTCCAACGCCTCCCCAGAGGCCCAAGTTTATTATAAATCACAAATGCACACATAAAACATTCTGCCTAAACTCAGCACACCTTGGATCCTTTTCACTGGAGAGCACAATGAGAAAAGCTGACCAGAAAAGATGCAGTTCTGAATTCATGTCAGAAGATCTGCCTTTTGCATGCAAATGTAGAAAATTCCTGTCTCACTTATTTCTGAAAAATTACCATAAACATCCTACTTTTTAATTTAAATCTGAATTGTTTGCTGCTTTCCATGACAAAGCTACTACATATACTAGGAAAATGCACCATGCTGTTAATGTCTTTGAGGCCATCACTTTGCCATTTGATGATAAAACATTGATCAATTTTTAAAGGCAGTACATTCTCAGAAATGGGCCTAAAAATGTGTCCCTAAAACCAAAGCAAGTCTTTCAGAGAATTCTTTTGTTAATCATTCAGATAGGAATGCTGCATTCTGTTGCATTCACACACCCAAGCCTATGGTTGTTATTTAACCAACAAATTGCTTGTTTTGGCTTGTATGTGCAGAACACTTTTCCTTCCTAAATATATGCAGGATGCACTATTTAATCATTTATTTGCCTGGTTTGTCCATATATGAGTAAGCTGCACCACTTATTTCGCAAATGAGATTTCATCTTTTGCTCCTTCATCAGCAGAACTTCTCTGCCTTGTGAGATACTGACATCCATTCGCATTATTTGCCAACAATGTGTTCTTTTAGTCACACAATGGCTCTTTGGCAGAAAACCACCAGAGATAACACAATGCTACTATACCAGTTTCAGATTTTCCTAGTTGGAACCTAGAAATACAAAAACATCAACAGTAATACATAATTCCTTACTACAACAACAGTAATAAACTCTGCCTCTTAAAAATTTCAAGCATTAGTCTTTCCGTAGTTTTAAAAAATTCCAAAGCTGTGATTTACATCCTAGTATATTTTTAACATTGAAGGAAAAGCTCTCAGATCAAAAAAATGTGAGTTGCTGATGACTAATCTTAAATTAAAAGATTTTTTAAACTTCAAAGTCTATTAATAGATTAGCAAGTAAATTACCTGCGTATGAAATATTCTTGTGACAACCCCCAGTGTAATTCTCATATGAAGTTAAGAAAATAGAGATTGGACTTTCAGATTTTATAAGGCTTTGTATAAGATCTCAAAAAATGTTTTCCTGTCAAAGTCACAGATTGAAATTTCTTCACTGGATATATTTACCTTGAAAACTTCTAGTACTTTCATTGTTCCTGAAGGAAAACTCTAATTGGAACTTAGCAAGTCCAGTGTTGTTCTTCCTGGTACTTCTACCAACACTGAGCCTCACTAACTTTGTAGATTCTGAGAGTTTCAGAGTCATAGCTTAAAGTCTGACTCAAAGACCTTTGAAAGTCCTCCTAAGGGAATGATATTTATTGATTCAATCAAAGGGTATCAAATGCTAAGAAATAAAGCACACTTTTCATGTACATCTCACAAACATAATGGGACTTCTTTTGGATGTTTGTAAGAGAAAATACCATTTCAATATAAAATTATAATGAAAAACTACAATCAGTTAATGCTGTGCTGAATAAAGACTCATGAGACACATCTCAGTTTCATTATAGTTTACCATGACTATTAATTTTATTTAAGACTCAACTTGATTAACTCAATTCCCATTCTAATTCTAATTTGAAAATTTTTACTTTTTACTTATGTTAAACAAAAATATGCACAATACCCTCATGTATTGTGATCAAGTAAGGATCTTCCCTTTAAATATATGGAATTTTGTTAATTTTCCAGCTGTTTAAAATTACAGAGATGGTGGTGAACCGCAGCTGATAAATGCTACAGGTATTGTGACTGCTGCCCATACAGAGGCTTGAAGTCAAATGGACGAGGCATCAACATTGATGCCAAGAATTAAGTGTTTGGCAGAGATGGAGATTTGACTCATGGATACATTCCTAAGGGAAGAACAAATACTAAATTGAACGTCACAGCCGTTGCTGCTGTAGCAACGCCCTGTGGGTAGCCTCAGGAAATGTCAGTGGGGTAGATCCTTGCCTGAGATTCTGTGAGTGGGAAGAAGCTCAGGCTTCTTTCTTGGGACGCAAAAGAAATGGGGGAGTATTGGCTTTAAGGCATGTTTTGACTTTCCTTCCAGCATCAGAGTGGCCTTGTATGGGTGCTCCATGTAAGTGACTCAGAAGGCAGGGACAGCTACTTTCTCCACAGCTTTTGTGGACTGTGTCAGGTTGACGAGTTATAAATTGAGATGAGTTGGACCTCTACTGTTACAAAACTGTCATTAATTCAGAGAACTGTTTTCAACAGAGAAGAAGAATGAAAGACAGATATGCACAAAGTTAGGAAATACAGAAGTATTTGCATCAAAGACAACTCTATTACAAATGATTATTCAGATTTACCCAAATGGACACAGATAATCCCTCTGTACCTTTTCTCTCCATCATACACGGAGCATTTATTTACTTGTTCTAATTAAACTTGTTTTACAAACTCATTGAGTTCTAGTCAGAGCAATGCAAGAAATAGACATAATAGATTTTGAGGAAAGGCTTTTACTCTAAAACGTTTCTAGATTGTTCATGTGAGACAGTATTCTTAGCATGGGAAGCAGTCAAACAGCTTAAGGAAATGAGGATATACAACAAAAGAGTAAGTCTTCCTTTCCTATAATGGTGACACTGGCTTGCTCTGACTATCTGAAGAAAGAAACACCGGAGTCGCTTATTTGGTCTTCACTAAGATATATTGAAACAGATATCTGTGTTTCCAGTGAGACTAATGCCAGAACCTGACTCATTTTGTTTAACCCTTTAGATGTACATTTATTATATGCATGTAAATAACTTTGACTTGACGTGGAAATAAATCTCAAGTTGGTTTTAATGAGATCTAGATTATTAACTGCAATATACATTGTTCTTTTTCGCAGACTGAGCACAGCAGAGTAAATTTTAATTGTGATGCTTAGGGATTTTCATTAGCAGTGAAACCCCTTGTGCGCTGAAATGAGAGTATTCCCTAGAGAGTGCAGAAGCAAGCAGGAGAGAATATGTAATGAACTCAGCTCAACAAAATGAAGGTCAGAGCCAACACTCATGCAGAAAAGAGGTCAGCTTAGGAAGCTGCATTATTAAATACGACGTGGAATATATACACCTTGACAAGCAGCAGGAGGAAATCGCTACTTAGTCCAGATATAATCAAATGATAAAATGTAGGTGGATTTGCAAGCCAAAATACATCTTAAGGAACAGGAATTTACTGATTCACAAAACAGAATATGACTTTATTGGCCAGATTCTTGGCTCGTATGACTACCAAGTACCAATTCGTACTGTTTTGAAACTGACACAAAGAATTTTTAAGAAATGCAGATGTGGAAAGGATTTTGTCTCACCAATCAAATGGAACTCAGCAGAGCTGTTGCTGCAGAATTTACAGAAGGGAGAATTACAGCTTTACGTTGCAACAGAGCAAGAAATAGAAACAGACGTAAAGTTTAAGTGACATTCATCTTGGGAATGAACTGAAAAAACGACAGGGGAGAAAAACCTCCCCAGACAAACATCATTGTGTGGACAAAAGTGGACAGAAACAAACTAGATGATGAAGACCAATCAGCACGACATGAGTTACCCCTAGGAGAGACAAAATACAGTAAGTAATCTCCAAACAGCATGGGTGCTGAGAGCTGTGAACAGAAGAAGGCAGGCAAATTATCAAAGAGAAATGACTGACAGAGGGCCTTGTGTTTATAACTAGCAACAGCATGTCTTATACAGTTCAGCTACAAGTCCAGCAAGATGATAAAAGTTTAATAATTGCCTGAGCTTTTGTGAAGCAGCAAAGAGGCCATACTGAGATCTCACAGGTATTTGATGTTTGACAGCACAGTTAGTCTGTTTCTGGATGGCTGGGCCCAAAGACTTGTGGTGAATGGAGTTAAATATAGTTGGTGGCCAGTCACAAGTGGTGTTCCCCAGGGATTAGTACTGGGGCCAGTTCTGTTTAATATCTTTATCAACAACCTGGACAAGGGGATCAAATGCACCCTCAGTAAGCTTGCAAATGACACCAAGTTGGATGGGAGTGTTGATCCGCTTGAGAGTAGAAAGTCTCTACAGAGGGATCTGGGCAGGCTGGATTGATGAACTGGGGTTGTTTAGTCTGGAGAAAAGGAGGCTGAGGGAAGACCTTACTGCTCTCTACAACTACCCGAAAGGAGGTTGTAGCGAGGTGGGTATCGGTCTGTTTTCCCAAGTAACAAGTGATAGGACGAGAGCGAATGGCCTCAATTTGTGCCGGGGGAGGTTTAGATTGGATATTAGGAAAAGTTTCTTCACAGAAAGGGTTGTCAAGCATTGGAACAGGCTGCCCAGGGAAGTGGTCGAGTCACCATCCCTGGACATATTTAAAAGACGTGTAGATGTAGTGCTGAGGGACATGGTTTAGTGGTGGACTTGGCAGTGTTAGGTTGATGGTTGGACTCAATGATCTTAAAGGTCTTTTCCAACCTAAATGATTCTATGATTCTATGATTCTAATCTGAGATGTTCACAACAGAAGGATCTATCTTAGGGCTATCCCCTTTACCAGACCAATCTAAGAATAGTCATTGATGACTATTTGAATTTTGCTTTTTTTGTAACTAGTATTTCTTCTTAAACAGCTTTTTCTTCACAGTTGCATGCCCCAGAGGGGTTTTAACTTCCACACTGTGTAGACTGAGTAGCCTGTTGAAAGGAACTGTGGCCTTCTAATCAGTTTTTAATAGTGTTGTCCTCCCTTTTTGTTCTCAATGCAATTTATGTAATATAGCACTTGCACCTACTGATCAGAGAGATTTATTACAGTTGTCAGTCACAGTAAAGTTTATAGTTACTACTTTACAGTGTTGAAAGAAACACAATTGTTAAGCTTACAAATTTAATTCTGGTGCCACTGTGGTATTTTCCGTGGTCTTTTTTTTTTTTTCAAAGTGGATGGATACAAAACTGGCAAAACAAGTGTTGAAAGTAGAGATGTGATTCACTTAAATGGAACAACTTGATTACCCTCAGCTTTGCCTGTATTCACCCACATATGCATCAAAAGTAACTTGAGCAACACCAACAGAGTTACACTGCCTTTAGGGTGGAGAAACCAAATAGAACATGGTTCACTACTCACTCAGCCGCTGTGACTGATGGGGAGATGTCACACCTAACAATTACAACACATGGCTTTGGATTGGCGTGCAACCAAAATCCTTTGCAAAATGAGAAAAATGCTGAGATAACAGTTTTTCCTCTACAACAACCATCACAGACTTCACTGCTATGTTAATAGACAAATCAACATGTTTTGCATATTTCAAACTATTTAGATAACCAAGAATTTGAATTTTTACTACCATGTCTACAAGTTTCCCCCAAAAGATTAAAGTACATGATCTTTTCACATAACCCTGAACATATTCTCTGTGTACACTAGGCAGATGTGCTCTGCACCTCCTTTCAACTGACCAGAAGCAATAGGCTTGTAGCAAGACTCTGAACCTCAGTTAATGTGTCCTGCTTCCCAGCTGAGCTGATTAGCTTGGACTGAGCGCCTCATTAACCCTGACAATATGGCTTCTAGTTGGTTCAGAGGTCACACAGCATCTTAGAGGTGTCTGTAAAAGACTGGTTAAACTGCACTACATTGTATTTAAAGCCAAACCAGCATAGAGATTTTAACATGATTTTAGGCACTCCATGTATCTTTTACTTCATACCTTTAAACTGTTTCAGTACAGCCAGATCCTACATTTTAAAAGGTGTTCAATAATGCTATAATGATGCTTAAAACCAAGTTCATTGAAATGCATGAGCTAATACATTTTTAAACACCAACCGTTTGCCAAGTCTACTCATGTCCTAACTAAAAGGCTTTTGGGGTTTGCATTCTACTCAGGAAAGTGGGAAAAAAGAACTGATTTGGCTAGAAACAAAATTTCTAATGACAAATTAATGCAAAATGGATGGAATTACGAACTGAATAGAGAGCAAAGGGAAGAAGTGGAAACCTTTGAGAATAGATTTGGGGAGAAGATAGTGACAAATGTACCTGAGGAAGAGCTAAACAGTCTTTTCCTGTCACTGATTGTTACAGAGGTGCAGTAGAGTAGGATAGATTATCACCTGCTGTAAAGTGTGCTTAGATGGGATAAAAAGAATGGTTTGTTGACCTTTTAACAAGGTAGTTGTTAATGTCGTGTACAGCCTAACTTCTCTCTTCAGAAATCAGGCTTGTGCTGAATCAAATGAACAAGGATCACGACATGATGGTAGTTGTAAGATGCCCAAGACTTCTGCATAGCCAGATGTAAAGAACTGCCAGGGGACAAAAGAAAAATCTCAACTAAGAATGATTTGATGGAAGATATAATCGTGAAGACTGGAAGGCTTATATTTATGTGAGCTCAATGAAATAGTTATTTAATTCATAACTCAGTTGCATTTCTCCCACTTCCCTCTCTCTTTGTATCTCTAGCATTTATCTTTCTTTGCCAAACAGGTTTAAGCAATTTAAAAATACATTTTTATAGTTCTATAAATTTCATGGCACTTTATAGAAATATCAACAAGCACTGTTCATGATGCTTCCTTTCAGAGGAAGAAATCTTAACTGGACACTAGCAGGAAATAGCCACGTCTGCTTCTAGAATTCAGAATCTTACGGGTAGACCTGGAAACAAGATGGTATGGAGAAAAGTCCAAACCTTCTCTATTTACGAGTGTCTGTTTAGATGTAGTGTGGACTGCTATCAATGGAGGGAACATTTCTTTCAGAAGGGCACAATGAGAAAATATTAAGCTTCCAGAAGGATCAGCAAGGTTTGCAAACTCAGTATGATTTGAGATCTCAGCAAAACCTCAGTGGTTCTGAGACTCATCCAACCCTCTGCATTCATTTCTCCAGAATAGTCAGAATCATTTTTTGCAGCTTCTTTGTCTCCTGAAGCTGACAGTTATTTGACACAGTTAGTCACCACGGTGGGTATTGAAAGCCATCAGCCACTAATAACCTTCAGTGTTAAACAGAAGCAGGGTGGTTTCTCTCTTCTTGCCATAACAAGGAAAACGGTCATTTTTCCACTGCAGGAATTAACAGTAATTGACACTATCATTCTGAGAGTGCCATACACAATCACTGATAATTTACAGGTGCAAAAGCAGGGAAGTTTCTTAATGAACATTCGTATCTAGGCCCTGAAAAATATAATTTTGTTACTAAAAGAAATGTCTTCAATTCAATATAAAATTCCAACCCCTTTCCCTTTTGCGTGTTAGAAATCAAGAACTGAACTTTGTAAATAAGACTGTTTAAGTAAAGGAAACACATAATTGGATCTTAATTTTAGAGGAAGGAACTGATAATTGTGTGATTACCCTTCAGCTGTGGGAACATCTTGCTCCAGTAAAGGTCCCATTGAATTATATAAGGCCACTTGTGGAGCAAGACAATATTCAATACAAATATTAGTTTAGAGTCGTAGAGACTAAACTAAATGATTTCATCAGCAGTCCTACAGACCATGCGCTTGATCCGAAGTATCAAGACTGTTATATTTTACTGTTAAATGCTGTCACGTCAATGCTAGGTATACTGCCAAATTGAAAATAATACACACTTAAAAGGCAAATTCTTTTATGCATGGTTATTTTATGTATTATAAATTGAAGTAGCTGCATTTTAAAAATCTAATTCTGTTTTCATTTTCTGTTTTCTAAATATTTCTCCATTTAGGTTATTTTTGTCCTCTACTTCTCATTTGACAGTGGGAAAAAAACTCAATTGCTTTCAACATATGTGTAACTGCTTATGTATATGGATCTCTGGGTACCAGCCACCAAGAAATGTTGCAATATCCAGGTTACAAAGAACAATATGGCATGTTAAATTCCAAAGCATTCCTTTCTTTAGAATTGCAAAAGGCCACAAAACCAGCTGAATTAATGTTATGGTTCATTAAAATATTATTTTTACAAAATCTGTATCTACAAACTAAAACAAAATTATTCTTTCCAACTTTTAAATTGAAAAACATATCTAGGTCCATTTGAGCAGATTTTAAATAACTTATTTGAAAGGGTAATAGATTAAAAAAAAAACAGCTATAAGAATGAAATATGTCATGCAGCCTGGGACAAGGCCACAATGAATACACCGAAACATCTCTATCGATATGTCATACATACATTTTCCAAATAATTGGCAGAAATTAAATCACTGGCTGTATTTACCCCTGTTTCACCTGATCAAAATTGTCTAGTGAATAAATTTGAAGACTGAAATAATATAGTCATTCAACGTGATTATGAAACATATATATAAGAACCTGGAATTTAAACACTCAGAGCAACAAAACTGTGAAACTGCACTAAAAATAGTACAGCTGTGCCATTCAAGGTATGGCCTTACTGTCCTCTATGTGATAATTTGGTGTATGCAACTGTCCAAGTATTTATTTCTGTTCTATTTTAATTCCCTTCAAGGGAAGTTCAACAATTAGAAGTCTTACTTGAAGGCAGTTTCAAGAAAGAGACAACAAATTTGCTATCTCTAGCTTTAAAATGCAAATTAGTCACCTTCCCTCACCTGCCTGCAAAAAAGCATCTCTCCATCTACACATTTGTGTTGACTGAATCACCTGAAACAGCCCACTGATCAGATTAGACACAAGTTAATTTCTAACTAAATTGCCTCATGACATATCACAAGCCATCACATGTCTCACAGAGCGGTGCCTCCATTATGTGCAATGACATTACTAGGCGATACGTCATGTTCAGAAAGCACCATCTCTTTAATTGCTTGTCACTACAAAAGGATCCTGTTTTAAATAACAACAAACGCCAGCAACTTTCTTTTCATGAGTGAGTATATAAAGTTCCTTGTTGAATCTTAGAGGAAAGGAAGGAGAACAGGTCAGTGGCTAGAGAGGAAAGCTGCCGAACAGCTATACCAACCAGAGCAGAAATGGTCACACCCTCCATAATCAGCCGGCCTCCAGCAACAGTATCATCCTTGGAAGCTTCTCCAGAAGGACAGTTAACAAATCTGGGCTTTCAGTAAAGCTACTGGTAAGAAAGATTTGCTTGTGAAGGACTTTGGTGCTCTTCTGCAAACCACTGAGACAGCTGCACGTCTGCAACTCGCAGTGAGACTGAGATGACGCAGGCAGAGCAATGGTGTTTCAAGTTAAATTGCAGAGGATTTTGAAGCATGGTTAAACCCAGGTTGTTTTGTAACCTGTGGGATTCCTCAAGCAGCGTCTAGAGAAAGGGACTATTGGTGAGGTTATGCTGATTCCTACCTCTTTGAGTGAACACATGTCAGCGTGTCTCTCTCTGGCTTCTGCACTACAGAGTACATGCACTGCCCCTTTCTGATAGCTGTGGGCTCTCAGTCAGGCTCCTAGGAAAACAGTTGGGTCTGTCTTATACGCACAGGTGTTTGGGCATAGTTTGCCAAAGACACCAAGCTATGTGGTGTGGTCGACATGCTGGAGGGAAGGGATGCCATCCAGAGGGGCCTGGACACGCTGGAGAGGTAGGCCTGTGCAAACCTCATGAAGTTCAACAAGGCCAAGTGCAAGGTCCTGCACGTGGGTTGGGGCAATCCCAAGCACAAATACAGGCTGAGTGGAGAATGGATTGAGAGGAGCCCTGAGGAGAAGGACTTGGGGGTGTTAGTTGATGAGACGCTCAGCATGACCCAGCAATGTGCGCTTGCAGCCCAGAAAACCAACCACATCCTGGGCTGCATCAAAAGAAGTATGGCCAGCAGGTTGAGGGAGGTGATTCTTCCCTTCTGCTCCACTCTGGTGAGACCCCACCTGCAGTACTACATCCAGCTCTGGTGCCCCCCAACATAAGAAGGACATGGAACTGTTGGAGCAAGTCCAGAGGACCATGAAGATGACCAGAAGGTTGGAGCACCTCTGATATGAGGACAGGCTGAGAGAGTTGGGGTTGTCCAGACTGGAGAAGAGAAGGCGCTGGGGAGACCTTATAGCAGCCTTCCAGTACCTAAAGGGGGCCTACAGGCAAGATGAACTCTTTATCAGGGAATGTAGTGATAGGATGAGGGGTAAGGGTTTGAAACCGAAAGAAGGTAGATTTAGATTAGATATTAGGAAGAAATTCTTTCCTGTGAGGGTAGTGAGGCACTGGAACAGGTTGCCCAGAGAAGTTGTGAATGCCCATCCCTGGAGGTATTCAAGGCCAGGCTGGATGGGGCTTTGGGCAACCTGGTCTAGTGCAAAGTGTCCCTGCTCATGGCAGGGGTTTGGAACTAGATGATTTTTATGAACCCTTCCAACCCAAACCATTCTACGAATCTCTATTTTCATTTGTGGAAACAGAGAAGCATTTGGCCTGAAACGTGATCAGGTTAATCCTAAAATGGATGGTAAAGTGAATCTAAAGTTAAAAATTAGATTCAGAGCATTTTCTGGTAAAAATTGCTACCACAACACCACCACCCATAATTACAGACTACAGTGACTAAGGATATTTTCATAGACTGCCACTGTCTGCAGGCTACCTGCTATATTGTGTCACAGTCTCACCTTTAATTTCATTTTGTATGTACATCATGAGAAATAAGACTCTGCCCTTTCTCAAGCCTCAAATTTCCATCTTCTCCAAACGTTTCCCATGGAGCAAAAGAGGTGAACACAGCTCTCTGTGCAGAGATCAAAAGCCAGAGAAACAGCTGTGCTCCTTCCTGCAGAGCCATTTTATAGAATCAACAAGAAAAAACAACACGTGGGGGCCAGGCACTAGTATTATAATATATTTGCATTAGAGAGCTTTTGCTCTCACCACCAAATTTACAAACAGCAGTAAAAATCATTTCTTGTCTACAAGAAGAAAAGCAACAGGGCATTCATATACTGCTACAACTGCATGGTCCTCATACAGCATTTCAGCTTTGAAGGCTATGGTTCAAATTTGGCACAAGTTATTGTCTAAAAGAATTTGATACTGTCAGCCTTATCTCTAAGGCCTGTTTATTTCACATGTTGAAAGCATCAAACAGCTTGCTGCAATTGGCAACTGTAGCTAAAAAAAGCAGACAAAGTATTACATTATAGTGGCATTAAAAACGTCCAAGTACAAAATCTTCTATGAAAGGGCTGGCAGGGGAAGTGCAGGGGGTGGGCTCTTTGAAAAACAACAGCTGTACAGCCAATATGTCTCAGTCTTGTCTGTAGCCTCTCTGAAACTTTAGCCGAAATGTATTCAAAGTTAACTACGAAACAAGTGCCTCCTCTTTTTCTTTTCATTTAACATTTTTGGCCTAATTCTATTTTTCTAGTGTTTTTCAAGCCTCCTTATTTTAGTTCATCACTAGCACACCTCCTTGGAACACTTTATAGACTAAATTTTTAAGTACATTTAAAAACCTAACTGGGCATACCAAAAACAAATCCAAAGGCACTGTCCCAGTTCTAGAAGTTTCCTATAATCTAGAAAATTTTTATCTGAAGAAAGCAGGAATTATGGGATCCTACATTGGACACATGTTCTGCAGAACTCACATAAGAAAAAAAGCAATCTTTTCTGTACCCTGGAGAATGAAATGGATTTTTCTAAGAGGTCCGGCCTCACTCAGCTTGCTGTTCCAGTCAGTCTTGTTGACTTTGATGTTATGAAGTGAAGTTAAAACAAGAGTTCTGGAAAATCCCAGCTCACTTGTCATTTAAACAGGAAGAATCTCTTGCCCGTATATAAACTGAGGTCTCTGACTGAAAAGTAAGCAAGCCTTTTTTGTTGTTTTGTTTCTATTTTACAAGACTTTTTGTTTACAAGAGTTTTTGGATGGCCATTTAGCTGGTAGTGATATCTGTCATGAACAGACTGACTCATTGGGGATTTAACGTAAGCCAGGTTCATTTTATACCAATACTCAGCTTTGGTACTTCTGATAAGCTTCCCTGACAATGGAACAATTACAAGACTCGAAAATAAATAATGCTTTAGTCAATTAGACCTTATTTTAAAGAGGATTCATAGCAATTCAATGATTGAAAGTAATTTGTTTTTTTCTCTCCTTCAGTAATTATTCTGACGTATTCCTTGTAGTTGAGCCAAAACATTTCATAGGTCAAGGAGATTAGATGAGATTTCTTGGGTCATCAGATCCAGCTCCTTTTCTTTCCGAGTTAACCATTTAACAAAGCCCTGCTCACGCATTTTTCACAAGCAGTCCTAGATGGAAAAGATATCAGGGTATCTGATTTCACAATAGATAAAGGGGAATGTGGGAAAGAAACAACCGGTTATCAAAAAGAATTTGGGGAGTCTTTATAACCTTTTATATCATTGTACACATAAGTAACAGCTAAAGGAAGGCTGTAATTAGATTAGGGTACTTTTTAAATGATCCAGGCTTTGCAAGAAAATCTGCATAGTGGGACGTTTTTACTACCAATATAATTTGACAGATTGCCCTAGCAGCTGAGGATTTATACATCTTTTTTTCATTGTGTGCTTTTTTCAGGTGATGCAGACATGAATATTTAACTTTGAGGGCTGGGAAACAGTTAAATTCTGATAAGACGTTAATCTCTACCAAAAGCCAGATACTCAGGAAATATCACATTGTACTTATTACTCCATTAATAAATGGAAAGACTAAACTCTTTGCTTTTTCAACATCTAAGAAAGCCTGTTCAGTTACCGTGTTCTTTATTTTCTGTGCAATCAAATTAGATCATGAAAGATGTGCCATGCAGTGAAGGGCTGGTATCTCTTACCAAAAACTATGCATTAGACTTTCAATAGGTACAAAGGGCTACAAAGGAAAATAATAAGTCAACATATGAAAAACATTTGCATAGTAGTGCCTTTTGAAAGCTTTATTTTAAAAATGATAATTCTGCACTAAAAGAGACTATAAGATCATGACAATCTTTACAATACTTGGAGCTTAATGGTCCCTTTAACGTAATTTCACTTTGTTTTACAGATTATAGAATAGACACCAAAATCTACTACTTAGATCTGGAAAGCCAGAATCAAAAGTCTTAGATTCTGTTTCTGGTATTGTCCCTGATTTGCTGTTTTAAGATAGACGAATCACTTCAGTTTATAGATCCGCCTGAAAATATATAAATTCAATTTCAAAAACTTTGGGAGTCTTGTGTCACATTCATCTCAAACCATTGTACTAAGGAGTTGATAAAATCATTGGGGGGGGTATGATAATGGGTCAATAAAGGAATGTAACTCTTTTTATTTGTGTAAGACTGGCAAACAGATATTTCTGTTATATTCAGTGATAAAGGTACTTTTGGTGAACACACTTCAGCCCTCCTAAGGAAATCCAGACTGTTCCCTGTGACTGCCTGCTAGCCGTTATTCATTGCATGTGATTTGTGATCTAAGCCAACTGACTTCTTTTTTTTTCTGCTGTCCAAACAGATGCCTGAAACATCCTAAGCAGCAAAACAGAGAACAGTAAATAACAAATAGTGAACAACAGATATGAGCGTTAGAGCATGACTGCCTTTGTTCAAATTCAAATTCAGGTATTCATATGGCACTCAGATATTCTCCAAAAACAGTGCATCATGTGGGCATTCATGCTTGGCAAGCAAGGTATTTCATGATGGCTGAATACAACAATTTCAGAGGATTCACACCATAGTTGTTAACATTGTTTATTAGTATTTATCTGTCTTCAGATGTTTGGAGAGTCTTGTATGAGAAGGTATAAATATACATGAAGCTCAACATTATTTTTCTTGGATATCTAAATCTTTTCTTCAGATAAAAAAGGCAATCACATATCTACAAAAACACTCAGTGAGGTGCTTTCTGGGTATTTGACATTCCTTTTTGATTTACACCTATCACAAAATATACATGCTTAATCACTCCCTGCATGATCTGTAAATCGAAGAATAGCAATAACTTCCTGCCTTTGGGGAAGGGAGTAGATAGAATTTCATAAGCATACACTGTAAAACCCATTCCCAGGATACAGATCCATGAATGCGTGCTTCTCTACCCATTTTCTTCATTTTAAAGTGAACTTTAATCAATAACAGGGATTTTATAGATACTACGCTAGAGCTCCAAACCAAAGTCAAGAAGCGTTGCCAGCAAAAATACCCAGATTCTGATTTTACACTCCTTTCTCTGTCATTCTAATACTTATTTCATGCATTTATTTTGGTAACAGGAAAAGAAAAAGTTAATAATCCACTGCTATTATCAGAATTACTTCTACAAAATTAGGCACGTCTAGATGATAGAGCACCATACAGACAAGCCAAGCTAGAACTAAATCAGAACTTGAAGACGTTTTTTTCTCACAACCCACCTAATGTGGAAGTATCATTTCTGGTTTCAGCCTGAGCTCATTCTAAGCCTGTTTGAGCATGTTTTCTCATGTGACATATAAGTCTAAGTGCTAACAACACAGCTAAGCATTTATTAGGATTTACAAACCCAGCCCCTGGTTAAACATCCAGCTTCCATGACCTTCGCTCACTTTCTCAGATAACTCTGTAAATCCAGCTGAACATTACCTACGAAGGTGTATCTCATTCAACTGCATGTGATCCTAAGTCAATCTGATAGAAAATGTTTTGACAGAGGAGTTTTGCATCCACATCCTCTAACCTGCCAGAAAGAGTAAATTTCTGTCGCAACAGATCAGAGTAAAGTCAAAATGCATCATTCATGTGCTGATTTAACTTCCTGTAATACAGATTATAACATACGGTTTATAACTTGTTAAGAATGAAATATTTTTGTAACATTTCTTTTTGCCATTTACTTACTCATGTATTTTATGAGGTTTCTACTTTTCCATTTTAAGAGGAACATAAAACTTGTTAGAAGAGAGCAGAAGAAAGCCAGCTCTCTGGTCTCTGGCAGGGACTAGTGAGACATGCTTCAGGGACCACAAAACACGGCAGAAGTGCAGGGAACCTTTCTCTGGGACATCCCCTCCACCTCCTGCAACTGGTGGTTTGACGTTTCCAGACTTCCAGATTGTGAGCTGGAGAATCAACACTTTATACACTTTAGTCCTTTATCACTTAAACGCTTCTGGAAATCTCACCTCTTACGACTGAAGTTTTGAAAATATCTCAAGAATAAAACTACAATGACCTCAGGGCCTTCAGTTAGTCCCCAAATAATTTATAATTTCCCATTAAAATTGATATACTTGCTTGAACTGACACCTTTATGTAGAACTGGGGAAAGTGGCCAGTAATACTAATATTTTTTAGAAGATGCCTTTTATGAAGCAATTTATTTTACATAGTTACACCATTTCACGTAGATAATTCAATAGCACTGAAGCCAGGCAAATAGTCATCTATTTTGTTGTTATATGCAGTAGATTTTGATAAATCATCCCTTTTACTACAGCGTGGAATTACTGAACACTGAAAATGTTCAAGTTACTAAATAACACACCCAAATATATCTTCTATGTTAATGTTGATGTGAATTTTATACTGACTTTGACCCCAGAATAATTTTTTTCATCTTCCTACGAGCTGTCTCTGCAAAGTGATTTATTGTTAAAGCAAACCATTTAAATATTTATGACAGTATGCATGATTTCTTTTCTGCAACTGACCAAAAATAGCATAAGCATTTAAGATACAAATTTAACATAGCTAACAATTCACAGCTAATCATATACAAATTAAGAAATTAAGTGCCATTTTTAAAATAGAAGAATTACTGCTGAATATTTGTGTCTTTCTATACTGGTGATAACTATGAAACTCATTTTAGTTTAAGATGCTGCAAAGGGATTCCTGTGATAATGAGCTTGCATTCATGAATGCCATTATTTCCATTGGTAAATTAAATTTGCAAAGAGCTCAATTACCTCAAGGTAAAAAATGCTACAGGAGAAGAAAGCTGGGGAAGGTGGGGAAACCCCTGACATCAGGTGGTTGGTCAATACTGCTCTAAAGCCAATCATGAACGTAATATATTGTTTTTAAAGCATCAAAGCAATTAAGAAGGAAAAAATGAAAATGAATGGAAGTTGAAAGTCATCTTATCCATATTCTTCTGAGGGCATTACAAACTTAAATGACATAAGGGAAAGATTTTCAAAGACACAGAAAGACAAATAAGTGCCCAACACCCATTAAAAGTTTTTTGACTTTTTAAAATAAATCCACAAGAAACAAATAGAGAGTCTTAATTTATGGTGAAATGGGAAACAAATTGTTTTCCTCATAGCATTATGAATTGCAGTGCTAAACCAGGGAGGAGAACAATTTAGATAACACTATCACTCAGACAGCAGAAGAAAAATCAGGGTTTTTTGCATTGAACAAGTGAGTGATGGTAATGAGAAAGGTATCAAAATGACAGTACAGAGACATTCATTGAGATAAACCTACCCATGAGGAAGGCACCCACAACATCATGATGATGATTTTTCTGCAAGTTCATGACATACAACTATTTGACATCCTTCATGAAGAAATTCCCTAGAGCAGCACTGAGCACTTAGCAGCACTGAGTACTTTGTCTTAATCCAACAAAGCACAGAAAATACATGGAACAATGATTTTAAGAATATTCTTAAAGACGAGAAGGTACTGTTTGATTTGCTGGACAGTGAACAATTGTGCCTGTGCATATTCTACTAAAGATGAACTTCAAATATTAATACAATTTCTATCTCACTTTTCTGCCTGACAGCAAAGTGTCTGGAATATATAAGGGCATAACCAAAGTATCACAGGCATGTCTAAGAACTTTTAATTAAGGCTCAAAATATTGGTTTGTTTTAGTTTATCTATACGGCAACAACAGGATTTAAAATAAATTATCTTAATCCCTTCCCTCCTCCCGCCACAAATCTGCATTCCTGGAAGTGTGCAGAGTTGAATACATGTTTAAGAAACATGAAACCCCTTTGAGCTCTCTAGAATACAGAAAAGGAATTATACTGCAGTTTCATGCAAATAACTTGTTCACAGGAACATACTCTTATTGTAAGTAGAAAGACATATGCCAGTGTGATTCCATTGCTGATTCCATTACAAAGTTCCTGTTGCATGGATGGACACGATTCTGGCTTGAAGTGCCTCTCTGTATCTACGATGATCATAGAATCATACAATTGTCGAGGTTGGAAGGGACCTTTAAGATCATCGAGTCCAACCATTAACCTAACCTGACAAAACCACTTCTAAACCATATCCCCAAGTACCACGTCTACCCTTTTTTAAACACCTCCAGGGATGGCGAATCCACCACCTCCCTGGGAAGCCTATTCCAATGTTTGACAACCCTTTCAGTGAAAAAAATTTTCAGATCAGATTACATATCACTCTATAACACAAAGTCTAGGAAAGTTCACTGAGCTATGCAAGTCCAATGCAAAAAAAACAAAACAAAACAAAACAAAAACAAAAAGTCAAGAAAAATACAGATAAAAAATTGTAACGTCCTCTTATTTCACTGCTTTTTAACTTCAGAGATGCAGTAAAACCTGTTCTCAGCTAACTGATAGTTCTAAGGTGATTTAATATCCTCAGATGAAAGTACCCATATAAAAAGTAAGTGACAATAGATTGGTATTTGTTATTTCCTGGCATACACACAACTTGTCCTCATTTATGTGGCAACAAACCAAAGAAATCTCAGCATGGTTTATAGGTGGGGAAGAAAGGAACTGTTTCCAAAGTGCCACGTATATGGGGAAGGATGTGTTAAACTAAAAGGATTGCAGCAGTTAAGATAGGGAGAGAGCAGAAGTGTTTGAACAGCAGTGAGTAACACTTCACAGGAAAATACTGCATTGCATTTTCTCTGTGTATCAGAGCTGGCTCAAGTCTCCGCAGTAAGACAGACAAAAACCCACATTAGATGCTCCAGCAGTGAAGGGCCAGTGACTCCGGCCATGGGAGGGGAAGTAGCAGGAGCTACTTCCAGGTGGTAGCTGGTGCAGTAGCTGGAGCTACCTCTGAGGACCCCAGCTTGCTGTCCCTGTCCCTTGCTGTAAGTGTGGGATGGTGGAGGGGGCAGTACCACTGCTAGAGGCAGCCACCTTCGCAGAAGTAGCCATCACGCCTTACAGTCCACTGAGACCTCAGCAGCCGGCACCCGTGCTGCCAGCTTGATCCGCTCAGACACAGCTCCTGGAGGCTTGTCCTGGGTGGCTGAGCATTTACCTTGTGCTTAAAGCCTGCCTTGCTGCATCTTGTTCCACTTAAGTAACTTTCAACAAACTTAAACCTGTCCAGCACTGTCCTAACTGCCACTGAAGTCAAAGTTAACATTTCTGCTGCCTTAATGGTGCAGGATTATGCGGTGGAGGATAAGGAAGGACATACTTACTCCCATGACACTGACAGGATGTTTTATCATTCAGCTGAGGTTGGACAAATCTTCTATCACCATGTATTCGCATGAAATCACAGGCCGTGCATTCACTGGAGTGGAGCCACATGGGCAGCAGAAATAATGACAAGGCAGCGGGATCACTAGTGACCTGACAGTGCTGCTCTTCTCTCTCCCTGGTGAAAATCAGAGCTGAATGGGCACTATAAGACCATAGAGTAAATGAGCCCACAGCTATTGCTGTCCCAAATGTTTACTACCCCTGTTTCTGCCATGTCATTCTAAGGATTTCAACTCTACTATGCGTGTAGATAGTATTGCTTTTTTTATACGGCCATCTGCAATGCTGAACCTTTAGCCTAGATGAGCAAACATCTCATTAATCTTATTTTCCACTACAGAAAATGAGCTCATAAACAAGAATAGGGGCAGGTATCTAGAGTGCTTTTGAGGATTTATCACAAGTCTTCCTGTGTTGAGAAATTATCTATATTTGAAGTTCTTCAGTGTATACTGTGAAACTGCTATCAGAGAGCTTTTTCCAGGTATTTTGGGAGACACAAATTCCTCCTCAGTCTCTCCATTCTCCCTCAATAACTTAGAAGTCTACTGGTTGATTTTAACCAAATTGATTAAAGATAGTTATTTCAGAGAATTTAACTCAAGTTTCACGAATATCAGTGTCCATGTACGTGACAGATGCCATAGAAGAAAAAGGTCAGAGCAGATCTTGCATCATTAGATGCTAGAGAATCCAACCGAAGGGCGTACATGTCAAGAAAAACATTGGACTTCAAAAGTTTCATTGCTTGAAGAACCAGATCTTCCAGAATCAATATTTATCTGTTATTTGTATCATGAAGCAGCAATTAAACAAATAATTTTTATCAGCAGCAACTTCACACTAATAATTCACAGCTGATCTGCAGCCATTAACTTGTGTCTCTGTGGACCCAAGTAGCTGAACTATTCTACAGAGGGAAATGGTCCATATCATATTCTTGAAGTTGGTAATTAACAAGCAAGCAGCTCAGTGTTCAACCCTAGTAAGGAACGGTTGGGACCAATTATCTGTTATAAACAAGTCACAGCAGAAAACTAAAAAGAGTTTAAGTTCCTCTTCATCCTGCCAGAAGTATGGAAAGCAGCTTCAGAAAATCTGTCCTACAAGAGTTTAAGCCTGATTACACATATCAATTTATGACTGAAAAATATAGAACTGATTACTTGATGCAGTCAACAAATTGTCTTAGTCTTTCACAGTGCTTATCTAGCTTTTGTGAGAGAAAGAAAGTCTTCCAAGACTATGCTTAATCTTCCAAGGTCTTTTTCTGAAGAAAGAGCTCTGACTCCTTGCGTCCCAAGAGCACACGGGAAATCTGGACTCAGACTATTATCACTGGACCCATAACAAAGAACGAGAAAGTGCTTCTCTCATGTCTTCTGCCCACACATCATCCTTTAGGTGCACTTCAGTTCACAACAAAATCTGTCTTGAATGTTCACTCCAACTGACATGACAAAGATCCTTTCCTTAAAGTGACCCTTCAAAAGCTGTATGTATAGAGAGATTACTGTTACAGTATGTTCTCTTACTGCAGAAAATCACATAACTAGCTGCATCAGTCTTTAGGATTATAGTATCACCTCTTCAGAAAATTGCCTAACTAGGTGCACCTGTCTTTAGCGCAAAGCCACGCTGCACTATGTTAAAAAAAAAAAAAAAAGGGGAGTTTATGATAAAACAATGCCAGGCAGATAGAGAGAAATGATCACTACTACCGAATGCGTATGAATCGAACACTTACTTTCATTACATTTCCCATCTGCCATCCAGGTGTACTTATTAATTTGCTCATCTCCTATGCCCTGACCTTTTCTCTGTAAGCTTTTTGAATTGGGAAATATCATTAAGTATAAATATGTACAATGCCACTGTATGGAAATATAGCATGATCTTGTGGGCCTGCAAGAACTTCCCCAAAATAAATTTTAATAATAAAGCCAAAATAAAGACAGTATGTAAGCCCAGATAAAAGAGAAAGTGCTTGGAACTGATGCAGAATATGAAGATTTTGCAGTATTCCCTAAGTTCCCTGAGGTTTCAGTACCAAGAAGGGTATTCCTTCCACTGGAAGGAAATGAACTTTTCAACAGGGACATTTTTGAAAAATTATAATCATCCCAATGCAGTAAAGCATTCAGACATGTGCTTAAGAATAATTCCTAGTCAAATCACAAGAACTATGCAACAGATAAACCTGAAAACAATAGTACTGTAATTTCAATGAGACCTAATGTACTTTAGTTCTTTGCTGTTATAGTTCTTTTCTAGATTACAGTTTATGTCACTAGGCAAAATATTCAGATTATGTGATTATTTTTATCAGCTCTGGAAAGAAACAACAGAGCAAAAACTATACTAAGTCACTTCTTATAATTCTAAGGCCTGAAATATTCCTATTCTGCTGGAAGACTAGGAAAAAAATATTTATGTTGTATTTAAAAATATATTCCTCTTATTTATTTATTTTCCTTTTTGTTTTCTTTACAGCGTGTGCTTCTAAAGACCTTCACTGCTATTGAAGCCAAGGCAAAACTTGATCTGTCTTACAGATATTTAAAAGAAGAAATTATTTTTCATAAACTGCATGATGAGTTTGAAAAAGAGTAAGTCAATTCATTACTTTGTAGTACAGCTTGTCCACTAATCTATACCCTTTTATTTTCTTTCACACTGCAGGTCCTCTAGGAAAGGGTAAACTCTGTAGATAGTTAGCTGTGAAGCATGGTTGTACCAACTTACGGTTTAACAATATGGTAAACAAAACCATTATTCTCTGCTATAAAGACAACATTTATATTGACTAATGAAAAAAAGTGAGCTATGTGCAACTAAAACCGTGGCATAATAGCAGACACCAGAACCTTACATGGCTATATCCAAGGGTTTAGGACTTAATTCTTTCAAAGTGATGAAACTGTGACACAAATTACCCACACATAATTCAGTGCTTCTGTAAAGCTAGAGCTTTAAGAGTTCATCATACTCAGAAGATGGTTTGATATGTCAGCACTATAAAAAATTATACTGGGGGGGCAGTGACACACCAACTCAACTATTTCAGCATGGCATTGTATGCTTCAGATTTTCAGTGGTTACTCTCTTATGAAAACATAAATCCTTACTACTTTAAAGCCAGGGAGGTTTTCTCATTGCCTTCATTGGAAGAAGGATTGAACCATCACTAAACAACAAGTATTTAAGAGCTATACACTGCAGTGATAACCAAGGGTGATACAGCATATTCACTACTTCTCAATTTATTTTAATCTGATTTTAAATTAATCTCCTAATTATTGTCTTCTGCAGAATTCCTTAGTGCCATAGCTGCACTCGAGAAACTTTACAGGAAATAGATATCTATTTCTTGTAAGTGGACATTGGGATTCACAGGCCTGAGAGCCCAGATACACTGTTTTGGCTTCTATTTCCATAAAATTTACACCCTTCCCCTTGTTTTATACTCTGTTCCTTCCTTGGACTGAAGTATTCTCTTCTTACAATTTTTGTTCCCTTCTGTAAGAGGAAGAGGAAGATTGAGCTAAAACACAGGAGGTTTGTCAGCAATCCACTAACCCCTCTCTGCTGTAAACCCTAAAATATCAGACTCCATGAATTGATTTTCTTTCATTCTCTGCTGCAGGCATAACTGTTAATGAAGTTGCCAGGTCTGTTGAGATTCTAAAGATTTATTTGTTATACTGAACATAATGTCAAGACAGAGAGTTATCGGTTGCTTTACCCTGACAGTTTTATTCATGAAGCAGAATACTGGAACTTACAGAAGCTTATCTCACTCAATACATCATTCCTGAAACTTAGTTAAAAGCTTAATGCAAACTTAGTTTAAAGGAGAACAATTGCCTTTAACATGCAAATATTTTATAAATACATTGCCATAAAACATCTACATGAATTATTCTGTCATATAATCACACTAAGGAAAGTTGTGGGCTGACTTCCTTGTACTAGCCCTTCATCAATCCAAACCGCAGCAGTCAGTATTAGAAATGTCCCTTTAAATGTCCTACCCTCTTCAGTTTGTGTCCCTATCCCTTCTCTTACTCATATTTGAGTTCAGCCGCATCAAGGCAAATGTGGGACTCAATTTGGATCTGGGACATAAAAATCAGATTTGAGACACCACAGCACTTGCCTACCTCTGGCAATAAATAAAACCTCTCAACATCGTTATTTGTACAAATAGCAGTACTAGGATTCACTTGGCAAGAAAGGAACAACACTGTGCAAACTTCTGTCTGTCCAGATTTAACAGTAGCTCAATGCCAACGACTCAGACTGGTTCCCTCATGGCTCCCCGACCCTGAAGAGCAGGATTGCTCATCACACTTTCTCTTGTAGAAAATAACATTTTAGAGTGTTTTTAAAAGATCTATTATTTTTTACCTTTCTCTTGTAAATCAAAAAACTCTAGTAGAACACTGAAGGAAAAGAATATGATAAGGAATATATTTAGGACACATAATGAAAAGACATTGAAAA
Organism: Ibidorhyncha struthersii; assembly: GCA_013398815.1. NCBI lineage: Eukaryota > Metazoa > Chordata > Aves > Charadriiformes > Charadriidae > Ibidorhyncha > Ibidorhyncha struthersii. Next base: position 1,147,219 of record VZSZ01001999.1, on the reverse strand, counting down.
AAACCATTGTACTGCGCTCTCAGTGTTTTGTCTGGAAGTGCTGCTTCCCCAACCATTCCTTTGCTTAAAATAAGAGACGACTTGATCCAACATCGTCCTACCTGATCTTACACTAGAACTGGTTCAGTAAGAATATGGTGCTCTTCCAGTTCTCAGTAAGTACATTTTGCCTAGTGCTCCCGCATTACTCTTTTGTTGTAATCTTCACTGAAGCTCAGCATTATTCTCCCAATCCCAAATCATCAAATTATATTCATGCTTTCACCGCTTTGTCAACGCTGCTTAAAATCCCTGTTCAAATTCTTTTGTTTCCTATGCTTCACTTACAAAATGGTTTAAAATGTCTCAAAACAAAAAGTCATTTTAAGATCATATTCTTCCCCCTCTTCCCAAGACAGCACTTCCCAAGAAAAGCAAAACCCAACAAATGAAGAACAATTCAGGTCCAGCCAACTTGCATGCTTTTTGTTTTCCTTTCCCTGTTCCTTTGTTCAGTTACTAAACTGAATATTGCAGCTAAACCTGGCCAGAGGCAAAGTACTGTGCACATTTATCACATGATTCCACATAGGGTTTATCACCTACAAACATATGACACACATCATTTTCTGTAAGAGCTCTTCACTCGGCAGTCTCTAATGGCTGGATTTGTCATTTGACAGGCAAAGCTGAAGATAAGACAAAAATAGAAAAATGATATTTTTTTTCCTATTAGCTGATGACACGAGTTTCTGTAGGATGTTATCCCCTCAGCCAAACTCCATGCAATGACAGAGTTGTTCTACACACGTAAAACTTGCCTCCAACAATAACAGTATTGCAAAGATTTGCATAATACCTCATACGTATCTCCTACGAAAGTGACCGCTTTCATTAGGCAATATAAGATAAATAGGAGGTCAATATAATACAGCAGAGCTCCACAAACCAGGGAGAAAACACATGTTCTTGTTCAAGGTCATGGACCCAGTCTGAGCTGCTGTTAAATTAAAGCTACCCTTTTGAGATGCTTAAATTATCTGTGCCATGTGGATTGGGACCATTGACAGCTGATGAGAAAATTACTTCTGTACAACCTCGGGGGAATTCCCACACCTATTAGACCTCAGTGGAAATGAGATAAGTTTGCTTTAAGCTCCTTCCGGGCTGTATGCCAGAGTTTGGCAGAGTGCATAAAAGAAACAGCGCTCCCAGGCCAGCAGTCACTTAGGCTTGGATTTGGTGTTTGACAAGGAATGCCTAAATGAGGCAAAGGAGGAAAAAAAAAAAGTGCCTTGCTTTGATTAGATGAATCAGAGAGTACTCTGTCTTTCAAAAGAGGTAATTTTAAGAGACAAACATCTCCTTCTTTCCAAAGAAGAACTGGTGAGTAAGGGGATGGGATGGGGTTTGCAAGCAAAGCTGAGTCAGTAAAGAACCCAAGGTTATCAATTTAGCAGCCACAGGTTACAAAATATTCTGTAAGATTATTATAGATCTTGATGTGTAATTTCTCAAATGCACATGACAGATTCATCATAACTAATAAACCAATGCATAAATGTAGCTTATATCTTGGGGGATAATGCCACATTCTTTTCACTTGTAGGTCATCAGCTGTCATTTTAATTCCTGATGTTAGGGTCTTCTAAATCCCTCAACACTGGCAGTCCACTTCCACATAAATAATGCTGCACTCCTGTAGCTAGCTGAGTTTTCCAGGCAACAGTTAAATGTAACAGAGCGGAATAGGTTTTCTAAATTGTCATAGAAGAAGCAGGGAAAGCGTAATTTTATTCTAACATTGTATGAGGAGCAATACGAGAATAATATAGCTGCTGAAGCCGCTCTGTCTCTCCCTACTTTGCAGCAGAGCTTCCTTTAAGAAACCCTGCAAGAGAATCTGGATTCCCAGGTCACTACTAGCTGGCACAGACCACATTGCAACTAGAAAATCCTGCAGCTAAATGCCCACTTGTTTAAACCTCTGTGATTTGGACTCAACACTGATGTGTGGGAATGACAAGCATTCATACTGTCTTTTCTCTGAACATTCTGGGTACAGGGTAGAGCTGGTCTAGTTTATCCAGAATGAAGCTCTTAGGCATAACAAAGGATATCCTAAAGTCTTATCAGGTTCTCCTGCTTGCTAACTTTTTTATCTTGACAAGAATGGCTTGGATCCAGGAAAGGTATTCCTAAAGTCCCCTGAATGATCCTACCCTTTCTTTGTCTTCTTTCCACATCCTCACTGACTAAGTAGGCTTTCCACGCTGCCTTACCTACTTCTGTTCATAGCCCTTAACTCTCCTTGCACAGAGATTTATAGGCTCTGAACTCTGCCATTAACTCCAGTAGGGTCCTAAAAATTGACTCTTGAAAAGTAAAAATTCATTTATGAATCTACTTTTCAAACTCCCAGCCGGGCTTGGATTATGTACTCCACAGACCGTGACGGTCATAAAACGGCACAAACATTATTTTGCTTGTGCTTTATAAGCTACCAGTGAAACTCTTGGCAACAGATCTCAAATTAAATATGTGCTTTTCTTGACTGGTATCAGTCAGATAGTTCTGCCAAGACATCTCAAGCTACCCAGCTAAAGCTTACTACCTTATTTATTAGAGCAATAATGAGTATAATAATAATAATAATCATCAATGTATTTATAGGCTCGTTTTACTTTCTTTTCATCTAGGCAGAGCTAGATAGCTTCTTTGAAAGTTAACTGTTAAGCCTGGGTTTACTAAGGCTCTACAGAAACATTTTCTTTTCAGGTAAGGGCATTAAAGGTTTATGTGTGTGTTTTTTGCCTTAAATTTATCTTTTATTAAAAAGCCACAAGAAGAAAGCAGTGGAAAACCACTACAAAAACAGTGCAAGCTCTTGGCTTACAGAGTCTCAGCTATCATCTGGCTGTGGATTTTAAAATGACAAACAACAACATGCAAGTGAAAATAACATGTCATTTCTCCTCTCACCCACCTCTGGGTAAGTGGAATTGCCATTAAAAAAAAATAAAAATCAAGGTAATTTGTTTTCACTTGACAGCAGGAACTAAAAGTACATCAACGTTGCTGTCATCAGCAGCATCTTGAATTCCCCCACAGTGATGTTTCTGCCTGATCGAAGGGGACTCTTGCAGAGCTATAGAAAGAGAAAGTCAAGCTCGGAGAGCAAATGGGCATTGCTCATACTTTCAGCAAGCATCAACAGATATTTTGTATTTGACCTTAAACTTAGGAAAGGGATAAAAGTTGAGGAAAATTAAACCCATTTCGAGATATTGCAGCTGACATTCATCAAATGATCAGTAACACTACATGCTTTTTGCATTGGGCAACTATAAACAATCATAGGCAACATCTAGTTGTACAACATTTTTGTTTGGGAAAAACACAGTGATAATTTTAATTGTATAACTGATAATCCCCCAGATCAAAAATGTTCCTACATCCTTCCGATTCAAGGGAGTTAATTTCCACCTGTGAGACTTCTGTCATCACATGTCAGGGCTGTAGACAGCATGAAACAGAAAAGAGGTACTAAATAGTTCAGTTCTGTCATAATGGTTCACTACTGCATCTATACATACATCAATCACCTGCTGAGCTATGCCTCCTTCCTGTTTCCCTCAACATTCATCTCAAAGTTCTTAAGTACAAGGCAGGATCAAGATGTAAATGAGTCAAATTTAATTTAAACCTGCATCTCCTGCAGCTCAACAAGAGGCAGAGAAAAGTACTTCATATTATTGGTTCCCATTCTGTTCACGCTCAGTCAGGTTCCCCAAAACAACAATCTCTATGCTCATACTTCAGTGAGGTCCATAATAAGAATTGCTACAAAGTGGTTCTAATTTCCAGAGTGCTAGGTGCCATCCATCTTTTCCATCTTAGGTGAACTGCTCTGTTTGTCAGCATGTCTTTCACCTTTGACTCCCTCCCTGTTGCTCCCTCCCTCTGGCTTCATCAACATATTGCATTACAGGATATGCTCATAGGATAACTCGGGTTGTATGGATGCTCATCTGGTATCTAATCCAAACTCCTGCTCAGGCAAGGCGGTCTACAAAGTCAGATCAGGTTACCCAGGTTATCCAGCCTGGTCATGAAAATCTCAAAGAATGGAGATTTGCACAATCTGTTTCAGCAATCCATTTACTGTCCTGATTGTGACAAAGTTTCTCATATCCAGTCAGCAATCCACGTAGCTGCACGCATAACTCCCACTGCACCTTACCATCTAACTTTTTGAAGCAGGTTCCTAGTTCTCCATGACTGGTCATACACAGACTTCTATAGTCTCTCTTCAGACATTAATGGAAAGTTTACATTCAATTTTTCTACTATTTAATGTTTATTGCCTGACATATGAATTAAATGTTCTTACTTATAAGATTTGGTTAACTTTTCCACACAAATGGAAGTTTTTTCCATGGCTAAAGATGATAAATCTGATCCATGTTCGTGTGATTTAACACTCTATCATTGGTTTATTAATCTCTGCATAAAGTGTTCAGAAAACATATATTTTCTGCTTGCAAGAAAACAAATACTGGGGCTTTTCCCTTATTTCCTTTCAGCATTCTTCCCAGAATGTACCTAGGTTTCCAAATAGTACTATGTTGTTTGGAGGGTGTAATTTTGAATATGTTTTGAAAAACGAATGAAGTCCCCACACTATTACAACGTACATAGCTGAACCAGCCTGTCAGAAAGCCAAATGAAAAGTCCCTGTAACCTTGCCTTCAATTCCAGGCCAAGCTGGAAGTGCATTAGGGTACTCTATATTGTATCAGCTGCCATCTCCTTTGGCATAACTTGTACTAGGAGGTCCAGGAGAAAAACAATAAAGAACAATCTCTTCTGCTCCTGGTCACCCGGGGTTTCTCCACTTTAAGAGAATCCTTAGCTGGAACTAGCAAAAGTGGAAAATCCACCCACATAACCTGCAAGAGTGACTAAGCATAAAAAAATCTGATCTGGTGTCAGGCATTACTTTAGTTGCTTATTATACATATGATTGATGAAACAGAAAAAAGTGAATCTCTGCAGACAGCCTGCAGAACACATTATGTGAATATCCATTTGCTTTTTGTTTGCATTTCCCAAAGACTCCAGTGAAAAAGCTTTCCTAGCACAAGTCTTTGCAAAGATTTAATATGGTATGCTCAAACTGCAAATGAGGTATGGTACACTCGAATACGTGGTTCACATTGCTTGTAGTTGTAAGACATTTGAAGAGAGGACAGGAAAGCTGCCACATGCCTTCTTTAAGTGAACATTCATAATTGAGCATTTGCGAATGACTGAGAATTACTGACTTTAAAAGATAAATTGCAATGCCTGCAAATAATTGAGTACTGTATAAACTGGAGAACAAGTGGACTGAAGAGAATAAGACAAATGGATACACTGCAATATTAAAAGTGCAACTGTGTTTTTGAGTGAGATGGCTAAAACCCTGCTTCCTTTATTTTGTATGATGTATAACAACTATCAACGAGCAAACTGTCCAGGGTGGCCAGCCTCAGCCCTATACCCTTGAAACCTTCCTTCCCCTTTCTTGCAAAGGGGCGTATGTGTGTCCTGAAGGCTATGTATGCAAGAACCTCAGGTTTCCTTCTCCTCCAGGACACTAAATAGGACAGACTTACACTTACTTGTGGGAAGTGGTCGTTTTCTGACCCTCAGCTTGATTGCACACCAGCCAAAAGCTTGAAAGAAATCACAGCCAGGCATTCTGTGCGTTGAACCTGCCCATAGTCCCCAATTAATTAACCTAAAGCGAAAGAGTCCACAGAGCCTCTTGTCAGCCTAACTTGCATGAGAAATTCTTCCCTGGCCTCCAAAACTTGCAAACAAAGCAAAATACTAATAGTATTTCATAAGCACAAGTTTGAGAGAGTATGCTGTTTCATGACTATAAAAAAATTTTTACTGTTTACCATACGAGATTTCCCCACAGAGGGTATGCGGAGAGACATCAAGACCCATCAACCACAAAGCTTAGGCAAGCAAAATTCTGACTTCTTTATGCTTAAATCCCACGCTCAAGTACAAGAAGGAAGGCGACTATCACTGAAAGCATCTCCAGGCCAAAGCTACAGCAAGGGAAGAGCAAGAGTGGTTTCTGAAGGTGTCTGTGTGGGACCCACCATGCTCAGCGGTCTCGTGCAGTTGTCCAGGAACAGAGTGCACATCTGTAGAGCAGCTACCAGAAGCCATCCAGGGGAGGGGAGAGCAGAAGGAGAGGACTCAGAGGGCCCAAACCAGAGTTCTGATCTTAGGCACCCCCGAATTATAGGCTGTGTAGGAAATTAACAACATCTGGAAGCCAAGCTGGTATAGTGAACCTGCAGGAAAGTGTGTGTGTGCACATGCATGCGCACATGTAAATAAACCTTCCTGCTTGACTCACTGCTGGTACATGCAAATTGTTTTCTTCACATACCTACTGAGAGGTATCAATACACAGACTCAGACAGTCATGAACTGTGACTAATATCTAACTGGGGGTTTCGTTTTTTTTTTTTTTTTCCACTTGAACACTAGCGTTGGATTTTTCTTGTTGTTCTGTGTACTCCTAAAAGGCCAAATTTTGAAATATTTTAATCAGGAAACACATCTACTATGATCTGTAAGAGCCAGGCATTTACAACTGAGAGACTGTTTTGACCCCAGAAGAGTGATTGAGAGACAGAGAAACGAATTGCAACTTTAAATTTAGCCTGAATAAAAAAGCAAGCAGGGGAGAACGTTTCTTTTGGGGGGAAATCTCATTTCACTAGAGAATTAGGGCTTAATAGGGACTGGAACCTTGGCTTGCCCCACAGAAAAGAATACGCCCGCTGGAGCAGAGTTGTGCTTAGTGAACATGGGGCCTCCGAGTAGAAACCGAAGAGCCTGCATTGATTTCCGACAGGAAGAGACTGCAGCATTCCCTCGTGTTAAAGTTAATTCTGTTTGATACTGTTTATCTGCCTAAGACACATTGACATGGAACATTTTTCAATATAAGAAGATTTAGACTCCTATTTCTGACCACTCTCAGAGAGGATTCCTGTATCGTTTGGCTGACAGCAGGCAGGGGAAGAAGGCGGCCTGTGAGAATTGCCTACCATTAATAATGTGGTATATTTCCAGGTGTTGTCACCTAATGTCACTGACATATTCCCTGAAGAAGCCTCACTATCCGACACAAGCACAGATGAGGTTCGTAATAATGTGCTCAGGAGCCTTAAGAAGGCTTTTTGACTCAGCTTCCCAGTTCTGCGTTTGCTTCCACAGAGACAAGTCTTTTGATAGACCTCAAAAGCATCACATAAAACAGCTTGAATCTCTCATATTTTTAACGTAAGTTTTCCCTTGCTTGCTGTGGCAGGCTCAACTATCCCCACCCACTACTACTTCTATTTCAAGGAGCTGTTTCATGACTAACTCCTCATAAAGAATATGTTGTAATAGAGATCAGATGGTAAGGGACGTAAACAGAAGGACCACAAGCCCTGGCAAGCAGACAATGGAGCCCTAAACATTTCTGTGCTTAATTTCAGTATAGTGTGCAGGGATGAAAGGCAGAGAGTGCCCATCATTCCCCCTTCTCCTTGCTGTCCTCCTTCTTCCCCAATTCTCGTGTGTTTGTTTCTGTTCTATAAAATCACACTTGTCAATCTTCATCCTAGTGAAGTTTTTCCTCTGTATAGAAAAAGGGGTGATAATTATGAATCCTGTTCTAGCCTGACAGTTTACATATCATGAACATCCATTCACACAAACTCCACATCCTTCAATATAATGATGTGCATCCTACTTTTATTTTTGAATCTTGGTAAGTGGTATCAAATACCTGAAATTTCTTCTGTCCCACCTTTTAACACTACTTACAAGCACTCAGATGTCCTGTAAGAACAGAGTAACCAATGCTTTTATTACAAGCCAAAATACTTTAAAGATTAAAAAATAGTCTGTATTTGAACATGACCTCAAAAAGAAATAATCTACATATTTCCCATGTTATTTTAACGAGTAAAAGAAGCGTGGGTTCTTAGGTCCTTCAGAATACAGGAGATTTATCGGGTAGCTGTCAGACAACCCTAATGTTGTAACCAACAGGTGAAGCAGCAGTGGAACTGTCATGAAGCTTAATTGACTTCTTGGACTAAGACACTCATCTGTAGGGAAGTTAAAGATGAAAGCCTGGAGCAAGGGCTGAAATTCTTTTTATGAGTCTAAAATGAAATGTCTACTGATATGACACTAGGCATCATTCATTTCATAAACAAACCACTAATATCATATCAGTATGTACATACCAGACCAAATCCCAACAGAAGTCCTCAGTGGAACTGTGGATACTAATCAAAATTCCCATAAATGAAGCTCACTCATCACTTTCTTAATTCATACCAGGTCCTCAGAACACTCTGAAATTTAAATGCTTTAATCACAGGCTGCACTGCAGTTCTCTAATTAGCAAGTGTTCACGAACATGCTGCTCTGCAATAGGACACATCCTACCGTAGCTCATAATATGAGCGGGAAGGTAACAGACACATTTAATAGCACAAATTAACTTGATGGTAGCTAGAAAGCCTCTCCGTCAGTGATATCACAAATTAAATTATCTGCTACCTCACTAGTAATGAGCAATAAATAAGAAAGCTACACAATTGCTTACAAATAAAACAGCACAAGATCAGCTTAAAGATGTCTGTCTTGGAATCTCTTTGGCATAGCAGCATTTGCTCCCTTAACTCTGCTACCATTTGTTTGTAGGTAAACTGGATCTTCAGCATTATCTTAATTAAGCTTTTAAAATTTAATTTCCTTTTTCAAAGGAGAGTATCTTGGGCACTACGCAGCGTGTTTTCATTAACAATGCAGCAGCTTCAACAGATTGCTTTCCAGATGAACAGAAAACAACAAAAAGAGCTCTATCAGCCCGTGGACCTGGGAGGGAGGGGCACCATTCTCTCAACAGTCACCCTAAAAAACAATAGCTTTCCCAAAGAAAGTCAGTCACTAAGCGATTAGTCTGCAAACTATGTTTTGAGGCCACATAGTTTCTTTAAATTAAACTTTGAGTTCATAGGCAAATGTTAAAGACTGTAAATACTTGTATCAAGAGTTCTTTTCAGGTTGGGTTTTTTTTTTATATTGTAAGAAATTAGACCTGTTGCTCTTTTACTTTGAAAACAATTGAATAGACTACCTCATTATTTTCCTGAAATTAGTTAGAACAGGGTTATCAACTGTTGTAGCTCTTTCAAAGAGATTCCAAGACCACTCTTGGCAGTTCAGTAATCACATTAACTGCAGATGCAATACCCTCACTTGGCACTTGCTAGAACTGCAAATTCAAAAAGATCGAAGACAATGAGTGATCCAAATAGGTAAAGCATGATGAATTTTTAAAAACTTTTATAAAGTGCAATGAATCTTTGGTGTCAACCAAGATTGTAAAATATAGAAATATTAGTCTTTTTTTTTTTCTCCTCATACCTTCCATGTGATTCTGGACCTTCCACTTAAATGCAGAAAGTATAACATCCCGTGAGCCATGACTGTGAGATAAAGATGAACTGGCAGCACTTGAGCTTAAATTTTAACGGCTCACACAATACAACACTGATGTACTTCAAACAACTGCAGGTAAGATTTGTGTCTATCATGTGCCAGTGTTTTAGCTTATGCAGCCTTTTGCAGTTAACATGCCATTGTAACCAAGTATGTAAGTGCAAAACAGTTAATCCAGCAATCTTTTGGCAAGTAGATAATGTAAAACACTGCTAGTGACCTGCCAATCCTCTGTTAACACAAGTGATGTTAGAATAGAGATACAAAATAATGCAGGCCTGAGCAGTTTCAGTCAAGAAGGTAAGCCTAACAACAAAAGCAGATTGAAGAGTAATACATTCTCCTCATTTAGGGTTTTCAAGATTTACTGGACAAATAATGTTTTAGCAGTCCGAGTCACCTGGAGCATAAAAATAAATACATATAAATGCATCCAGTCAGAGCAAGCATGCTGACATTACCTTTTTTGACAAGGTGAAAACTCAATAAATAAGGAAACCAACTAACACAGTTCATGATGCTATCTAAGATAAAAAGAAAAAGGTAATGAACTTAGCAGACATCAATAACTTCACCCAGTGGTGCTGGACAAAGCTGTTTGGCTGTAATTTAAGGAAGATGAGTGTTCTGTTAGATGCACTAGAGTTTAAATAATACACTTCTTACACACAGCCCATAATTTTCTTTACCTGCTTAGCAAGAAGATTCCTGCAATAGTTCTGATTTTATGGAGCCATTTTTCTTTCTACGTGAACAGCAAGAGACATCATCTTAAACACTGGGGTAGTTCTGAGAAAGTTCTTCTTTCCTCTTTTAATAAGGACAATGAAACAATTCACAGATTGCTTTTGCTGGAAAGAAAAGCTATTTTGCAATAACTACTTTGTAAAGTAATGAAACTAGGCGAACACTGGAAGAACGTGACAAAATATGTTTGGTTGAATTACGTCTGGCAAATTTTGAAAGTCTTGAATAAAAATGTTTTACAGATAGATCACTCAAATAGCAATATTTAAATGAAAGTTAAACTATATTCAAATATCCTATATTAAAATTGAAGTAATTACAATTTTCCAATCATGGAATGAATTAAAATATTGCATTCTCTAGTAAAGTTACCCAAAAATCTATAAAGATCATACACAGAAAGCAAGACAAAAAGGGAAAGTGTTTATCTAAAGTATTTGGGATTTATAAAGTATCACAAGTAGAAACAAAAAAGTTCCAAATATCCAGATAATTCTGAAAGTCATTTTAAATTCAGTAACAAGTAGTTGGCTCTTTTTGCCATATACAATGACATTTATAGCATAACACGCAGTAAAACATCCAATGACGAACGTAGAACAGTAAGTTTATAAAGACAGCAGTCTGACAATTGATAACTGAAATAGTTTACAACATAGTTTGCTGCAAGTCATTTTTGTGTGTTTGTATTTACTAAAGGGGAAAATTATTACAAACTGTTTATTCATGCTCTTAATTAAACAATATTTCCATATTCTGTGATCCCATTTCAATCACATCAAACTCCTTTCACTGTTTTGTGCAGCTATAGAACTGTAGTTGATCCTTGTTTCTACTAGATTTGGTTTCAGACATATTCCTAGATGTGATATGGACAACTGAATCTAAAGCTGTTGGTACTACTTTAAGCAAATGATTGAGGTCTTTCTGGTGTAGTAACAGGTCCCGGTCAGAGAAGAAACTGATAATCTGTAAAACTGAGATCAAAGGCTCAGAGATCTGGAAGTAATTTGCCCTCCTGGCCATACAGCAAGCCCTTACTTGCCATTCGATAGTATTCATACCGAGGAAAGACAGGTAGAACTCGGGCTTTCTCATAAACATACAAGGCACGTGGTGAGCATGCCTAACGTCTTCAGTGAAGCCTGCTGCTTCCCTGTCAATCCTAACCTGCAATTATAATTTTTACTTTCTAGCATAACACTCTCACGGCTGTGTTGCCCAATCTGGTGTCACTGCTAGACTCACGCGGGCGGTAAACTCACAGGGAAAAGTATCAAGGTTACATCTTGCTCTGCACAGCAAGGCAAGCAAAAGAAATTGTAAATCCATCCATAATCTAGTCCTCTGAGTATAGATTATGGATACAGATTTATGAAGTTTTCTCATCCAAAGGTATGGCCTCCATTTTGCAGCTTTTAGTTTTAAGTGTAATCTCATTGCACTTATATAATTTGACATAACAAGGTAAACATATGCTGTTTATCATCATCATGTGCTTATTTACAGAAGCAAAGACAGGCCACAGCATACAAATACAATTTCTTCCGTAGGTACCCGCCTCCTTGTCCCCCCATCTCCACACATGCAATTTACAGCCATTATTGTTTATTTCCCTCAAAAATGATCTGATAAGGCAAAATGTCCATGACCTTGGTGACTCACTGTTACTCAAACACAGAGGAGTTCACGCCAGTACTATTTCTTTCCAAGCAAATAGTTATAATTTGCCCAAAACCTTTAACAGCCCCACAATTACACAGGCATTGAGTCTGTAACTTCCTCTTAACATTTCTTAGGCAAACCAGCAAAATATAAAACCCTGCTGCTACAATGAAGAACTGTTAAGTATAGGCCAAGAACAAAGCAATTGTGCTTTCAAGGCTGTGCACGGTCCCCTCGTGCGCACTGACTGCTGCAGCCTGTCATCTCCTGTTGATAGGAGAAAGAGGCTCTGCACGGCAAAGAAAATAATGCAAAACAGCTATAACACACAGGGTTTTATCTAATAGATTACGATATTCTATTTAAACTGGAATGGACCATGACATTGAGAACACATGCACATCTGTTAATGTCCACACATCTTATTGGTAACTTCATGTGCTTCAAAAATCTCAGGAAACTATGCATTCGTGATGGTTGACTAGCAAGTCAGTTTTTTAACTGAAAGAGTACAGGTCAAACAGCTTGATTTTAAGCACCTTCTTCATATTTTTTAAATAGTCTTCATTCCAAACCATTTTTTAATCAGACAGACACAACAAACCCTTGTAATCTAGTCCACTACCATAAGGAAGACCTCAATATTTTACAGTGTTGTCAGATTACCTGATTGCAATACACACATTAGTAAGTTTAGCCTTAAATCTTAAAAGGCAGATGACTGCCTTCTCTAAAAGGCTCCCTATGGCCTTCAGACTTTAATCTTCATAACTCAAATACAGGCTAAACTCAAGATTAATCCTTGATTCTTTTCCAGGTAACAAAACAAAACAAGACCAAACAAAACTATACTTCCCTTGACTCCACAGTGGCCGACTGAAGGATTTCTTACCGAGTCAATTAGCAATATAAATTCCACCCAGATGAATGTATTTAGGTGCACGGTGAGATCGTTAACCTTATTATGCCACCCTGTCTTATTTTCAAGCCTCCCATTAATCTGTTGCTAATAGATACAGGTGCCAGAATTACTGCCTACAAAGGCTTTTCCCTATCATGGAAATAATTTGTGCTGCTGTCATTTATCACTCTAAGGTTCCTCTTATGCTAACATGTGGAAGACATTCCAACTATTTTGTACCACCACGGAGGGAAGTGCCAGTGCTTCTGGCTGCCTGCTTGTTCCCATCTGCGTACTCGCAGCCAGCCAGGTCGAGCCAGCTCACTTCAGAGCCCTGTTGTTTTGGTAATATCTTGTGACACAGTAGAGGATCCTGAATTTTGCAAAACTGTAGTTCAGCTACAGGTCTCATGGCCTCCTCCAGAGGAAATTCTCTTTCCTCCATGCTAACTTGCCAGCGCTATGTTTAAACACAGAACTTAGACCCAGTGTGAAAGGCCCTAGTGCGCAGCCCTGCCTGGAGGGACCTGATAGCTGGTGGCATTATGCCACAGGGAGACTGATGAGGAAGATACCGTTCTTGAATGATATGGCTTCAAGTGCCATCAGAGAATTGCACAACTGAAGCAGTTTGGGAGCCTGCTCTCTCCGAAGGCAGTGCAAATCAGTATCTTGCAGTCCTGCTATTCAAGGCCGCTTTCCTTTGTCACAAGATGAAGTTTCCAAAACTCCTCTGCTATCTAAGGCGCTCTCCCAAGGTAGCGCCTTATTGCGCTCTCTCCTCAAAGCACAATCCAATACTAACTCATTAAGACTGGACACTTAATGTGGCCTTGTGACTCACTATAACCCACTTTAATTAATTTGTTATTTTCATGTCCTTGATGGTTTTGGGACAAGCAGGCAGTATTCTCTGTATGCATTCATTTCCTCAAGTCTTGCCACACATGTCTGTTAGCTACTTCTTTGTATTACTAATGAGTCTAAACAACACCTTGAGGCGAATCTTGATTAGCATGTTAATTAGGAAATTCCTAACAGGCACTTTGGGTGACAGCTTACTCCCAAACACCAACAATAAAACGTGTTCAGATTGAGACATCAGGTTGAATTATAAAGATGGACGTACTGGAAATGCTTGTCAAACAAATCAGTCTCCTCTCTCTATTCCCAGTCCCTTTCCCCAAGTTCAGTAGTGCAAGCCCTTAAAAAGCAAATGCTTGCACGAAACTAGCCGGGCACTGGCTTCTCTTCTGTGACTCTGTTGGTCTTTCTCTTCCTTTTCTTTACTGGACACACAAACACAGATATGTGACTGAGAGATACAGAGAGCAAGACTAGTCCACTGGTCTGCGCGCATCCTTGCTAGCTGAGACCTGATCCGGCCTGCAGCTCATAGGGAATATTTCCAATGATTGTTCCAAAAGGTCAGATTATGAAAAACAGTCTGGTCTTCTGCTGTACAAGACAATATATTTTCTGCATGCAACTCCCAGCTGATGTAAAGCCTGTGCCATCCACCTTTCCCCATACCTCATTGCACTGCACCAGTGAGACACCTGGCAGTGAAACATACCAGGAAAAAATTGGTACGAAGCACTGACCTCCTGACATTGGTTTAAATAAGCAAGGTGATCAGATTTTCTTGCTGCCCTTGACACCCCTGGACAGATTTAATTCTGTCTGGGCTTTAGCTTTCGTAACCTCACCCCTGGCTGCTCAGACAATTTCTTTGTATTCCTCCCAGTCTATCTTGCTTCCACGCTTCCATTTTGTGTTTGAGTTTGTCCAAGAGCTCATTCTTCATCCATGCAGACCTCTTGGCATTTTTGCCTGACTTCTCTTTGTTGGGATGCATCACTCCTGAGCTTGGAGGAGGTTGTCCTTGAATATTAACCAGCTTTCTTGGGGTCCTCTTCCCTCCAGGGCTTTATCCTATGGTACTCTACTAAGCAGATCCCTGAAGAGGCCAAAGTCTGCTCTTCTGAAGCCCAGGGTAGTGAGCTCGCTGTGCACCCTCCGCACTACCCCATCTCGTGGTCACTGCAGCCATGGCTGCCCTTGAGCTTCAGGTTCCACCACTTCCTCCTTGTTGGTGAGAACAAGGTCCACCGTGGCACCTTTCCTTGTTGGCTCCTCTGTCACTTGGAGAAGGAAGTTATCATCAACACATTCTAAGAACCTCTGGGATTGCTTATGCCCCGCTGTGTTGTCCCTCCAAGAGATATTCAGGGTGGCTGAAGTCCCCCATGAGGACCAGGGCTTATGAACGTGTGGCTGCTCCTACCTGTCTATAGAGGGCCTCATCTGCTCAGACTTCCTGGTCAGGTGGATTGTAGCAGACCCCCGCTGTCACCTGTCCCTGTCCTCCCTTTAATCCTAACCCATAAACTCTCAGTCGGCTCCTCATCCATTCCCAGGCAGGGTTCCATGCACTCCAGCTGGTCATTGACATAGAGGGTGACACCCCCTCCTTGTCTTCCCTGCCTGTCCTTCCTGAAGAGCCTGTATCCTTCCATTCCAACATTCCAGTCACAGGAGACATCCCACCATGTCTCTGTGATACCAGTAAGATCATAGCCCTGCAGGCATGTGCACATCTCTAACTCCTTTTGCTTATTGTTTATTCCCCATGCTACATGCATTTGTATAGAGGCATTTAAGTTGCACACACACCCCCCCCCCCCCCCCCCCCCCCCACCGCGGTGGAGGTGACTTAATGGCTGGAATTCCTTTGTGCTGCACTCCAGGTGCTCTCCTGCTAACCTGTGATCCTCTCCAGGCTCTGGGCATCTGTTGCTGACACTGACATCAAACTGGTAGGAGTGGGATGGATTGAGGTTCCTCTCCCCCAGCAACTTTAGTTTAAAGCCCTCTTCACCAGCTTGGCAAGCCTATGACTGAAGATGCTCTTCCCGTTCTCTGACAGATGGAGCCCATCAGCCCCTAGTAGACCTGGTGAGTCCCACTTCTAAAAGTGAGGTCTAAGTACCTAAACCCCTGGCTGTGGCACCAGTCCTGTAACCACTTGTTGATTCGCCAGATTTGACTGGCCCTTTTAAACCACTTCCCTTTGACTGGGAGGACTGATGAAAAAACTACCTGTGCTCCAGAGTGCCTTGCTGCTGCTCCCAGTAAATCCACCTTTACTATTTCTCACATTGCTGTCATGGAGCTAAGGTTCATTCAGCACACATCCACTACACAAGCACCAGTGATGAAACACAGCTGCAATAAGAACTAGTCTCCAGCTGAGTGAAGAATGCTAATTTTTTATTGTACATGGGTTAGCGAGGAAGGGAAAATGCCCATCATTGGCCTCAGTTGAATTATTTTTCTTTTCAATAAGATTTTTTTAATATGGATGAATTCTCAAAGTGTCCCAGTTCTCTCACATAATTTCCCACTGAGCAGTGCTTTAATGTGGTATTAGTCTCAGTATTTTCAATGAGGTTACACAAAGTACAAGGACTTTTGCAGACAACTATGCACTAAGATTAGGCAAAATCTGAGTGATACTATCCCAGGTGTGTACCCTAATCCATGGAGAAAATTTCTACCCTGGAAACAATGCCATATTTGTTAATGGTGTATCACCAAAATATTTAACTAAACCAGGGCTGGAAGGTGTTTACTGGACTGTGAACTGTGGCAGCTGAATAGAGAAACAGCACCCATCCTACCATTTCCACTTGAAGGATGGTAATATCCAATAGGTGGTAACTCTGTAAACACTGCCAAAATCTGAGCTTACCCACCAGAGCTCCAGGACATTACTCATCACCACTTCACAAGGGAGATACATCTCATTTATCCTAAGCCACCTGGAGTATGGACAGCTCCTGCGAACCAGTGGCCCTTCTTCATTCCCCTCCACAAGAGACAGCTTGGATGGCCCACTTTGACTAGACAGATAATGTTTAGGAGACTAACATTAGGCAAGATCCTATCCTTGGGGTGCCAGAATCTAGCTGGTTTTAGCAGAGGAGGGATGAAATCAATAAAACCTGAGGTCTTCTCTCATGGTTCAGAACCATTATTTTCACTGCAGTGAAATTTTTACTTGCAGTAAAATGCTGCCACAAAAGGGTATTCTTTGCTGGTGTCTAGCTCAGTCAATAATTTATTCTATTGGCAACAAATTATTTGACACTAAGATAAGGGGACACATACAGATGCAGAAGATTTGCGTTCAGACAAGTGAGATTATTAAAAAGCAAGCAAACAAATGCTAATTTTCAGTCTGAAGGTTTGAGATGGGGATCGGGGGAGCTACTGGTTCTGTCACCAACTCAAGTCCCCTGGAAAGTAAAAGCATTGGGTAAGACCATTCATAAAATTTGTTTATGTTACTTGTTTATGTTACTCGTGGTTGGACAAGGCTAAAAAGGTCACATTCTGGAGGCTTATTCATAAGTTTGGAGATGGTACTTTGATGGAAAAATAAAAGGCATCAAGAATTGAGAGGCATAATAAGGCAACAAAGGTGGGAGAGAGGGAGGGAATTAAGTGAACAGATATGTCACACTAGCCAAGCGGAGAGGAAAAAAAGAGTGAAAGCAGTGAAAAAATAAGTTCCATAATAGCTGCTTTGCCAAGTGTGAGCTATTAAGAAAAGTAAGGGTGACAACATGGAAAAGTTGGTCCTGAAATCCACAGCAGAGTTCTCAACATCACAGAAAGATGTTACCACAAACCAAAACCAGGTAATTAAAATAAATCAGAGGAGGAACTGGATTTAAGAAATTGTAGTACTACTGCAATGTGTAGGTGTGGTATCCCTTACACAGATGCAATAGGTATTTATCTGGGGAGACATAAGGTTTATAGAAAGTTCGGAAGTCTGGGAAAAAAACACAAAGAAAAATGGAACAGCTCCATTTCTACAGAGAAAGGGGAAGGAAATTGAATTCTAAATATATCTACATTTGTTACTTTTCTCTTTGAAAGTAAGATTTAATTACTTTTTTAAGAGTGAAAAAATGTATTATGCATAATTTATTTATGAAACAGAAAGTACTGCTGGGCAGGTTTATGTAATAAATACTTATATGTTCTTTATTTTAGAATAATGACAAATATATGCAATATTTGAGATGGAGCTGTTCTGCATATTAGGGTATTTACATCTACTGTTTGCCTGTAGACATTTGTAAAGTAAGAAAAAATAAGAGTGGAAATACAAAACGTCAATATTATTGACTTTTTAGCAGAAAGGTATTTACATACTGCATCTGAGCCCTACCCCATATTGGAAACATAGCACTTTAATGCAGATGCAGAAGAAAAGTATGTTTTGTAGAGGTAAAAACTGGAAAATTAATGTGGCTTTCCTACATATTCATTGAAAAGTAGCTCCAGGGGATGTAGATGTACATAGAATATAGGCATTGGACCTGTATACCGGTATAAATTCAAAATAAAATCACATATTTTGAAATTCTAATCAATTTCAGAATGCATTTGTAAGACTTGAAGTGTAGCAGTAATATAATTTTCAACATTGAGGATTCTTTCAGTACTCGTTCAAAGTATTTCACAAAAAATCATTTTTCTTCCCTCAGCAGCTCCCCAGATTTCCAGATTTTCCTTATTTTTCCTCAGGGGAAAGAATGAAAAAACAACAACAAAACAACAGACATTTTATCCTCTACTGTCAAAGCCTAACAAGCCTGCATGATAAAATGAGAAATATGTGTTTTGCCCTTAAAGTTTCATAGTTTTCCTTGATCTCAGATCTCTCTATGAAATGTGGGTAATGGGAAAAGTACTTTATTCAGTTTGCTAATTTCTTGCCTTTCATAAGCTTGATGGGAAACTATGAGAAAAAGGCAGGTGGAATGATGGCTTTCTTGAAGTCAAGGGAAAAGAGTGGAACCTAAATTTCACCCAAGCTATTCATTCATTTCTATATTGCTATTCTTAACAAAGTGTTTTTTTCAAGTTGTGCTTCACATGCTTTTTGTAAGAGCAGCCTATTAGCGTCAAATTGTAATAGCATCAAATTAGGTGATGTGACCATTCAGGCCCTGAAGCCAAGTATTTTCGAATTACGGCAAAAATGCATGTGTAGAATGAATCGTGCAATCCCAACGCATGTTGGTAATCATGGTTTTATCTGCTCTGTTGTACTGTTTTACTAAGGAGAGAGAGGCAAGATAAAGCCCTTGGTATGTATGACCATGAATCACAAAGCATTTAGGTGACTACATCCCTGTCAATGAGATGCAGGCTTTTAATGTGTTTGTGATTTGAAAACAGCATAAGTAAGGAGACAGGATATTAGTTTGATTTCCCAGAAAACATACAGTATATATTGGTTTCAAAAGCTCCTTGGGTCCAGTCCAAAACCCACTGAAACAAGTAGACAGTCCCTTACTGGCTTCAACAGGCTTTGGTAAAGGCTAGCACTGCCTCCAGCCTGATTCTCTGTTGAGAGTGGAGTAGTGGATTATCCGGCAGTTTAGGATTCCTAAAGATTTCATCTTGTTTCAGTATTAGATTTACAAACATAGAAACACGCAGATGAGAACACTGCCATCATCCACACCGAGTGGGGATTATTATTCCTTACATTTTAAGAATCATAAAACCAGTTTCCATTCACCAACAAGGTTATTAAATGTCCATGTTCCACAAATTTCACACTTAAAAGATGCAAATGAAAGAATTACGTTAACACTTTACATATACAGTAGCATAGAGCTGCAGCATGTTTAGACACAGTATCCTCATTTGCTTTTAATTAGTAGAGGGAGAAGGGAAAAATCTTGATTCTTTGACAGCATTAGATTATGCATAAAGGGAGTCACAACATGTATTTATCAAATTATATTTTAACTTACAGCCAGTAACTTGCAGTTATTTGAATATACCCCTAATTAGTACACAATATTCAATAACTGTCTTTCAGCGTGGGTGATACTGTGTTATTGTGATGGAATATTTCACTAAAAATGTTGAAGCTGGATTAAAAAATGCAGCCTTATGTAAAAGTTTAAGAAGGTACTTGTTCTAACAGAACAGTTCCCAGTGCATAGACAGCCTTGCTGAAATTCTGTAATGAAGAATATTATTTAATTACCACTGTAGCCATTAGCAGTCCTATATAATGAAATATTGGTGATGTCTTTGGCTTTGTTCTGCAGATAATTCAAGAATTATCCTTTATGTTGGTGCAGACCAACTACAAAAGCCTACTACTGAAGTTCTCTTCCTTGTTGGCATATGCTCTTTGTTCTGTTCTCTATAATTACCATGCCCCTAGTACACACTTGGATACACTAGAGACAAGAATAGAAAACATAAAATATTTAATACTAAACCTTCAAGGTGAGTACACACACATGGATATACATAAATCCCCTACTTATTATTAAAAACCTGTACCTACATTGTTATTTTAGACTGAGCACCCTACAGAAGAACCTTTCCTTATATCTTAGCAATGCTACAGGGACCACAAGCCAAAAAGCCCACGAAACAAACAAACATTAAAGTTACTTTTCAATTTCAACCTTATCCAGAGCAGATGGAGCAGAAAATCATACTTCCCATGTGGGGATCTCTTGCCTGCATTGAAAGGCAGCACAATATTCTAGCAGTCTTCAGATAGCATTTGTCCCTTGGGATATTGTAAGCTACTAACACTGATTAAGAAGCTCCCAACTATGTATAATCCACGCCAAGGTTGACGCAAAACCAGCTGCCCATTCAGAGCCAAAATTGGGGGTTTTGAGGCCCTGGTGTTTGCTTTGCCCAGCAGATACTGAATGAACAGCTATTAATTACAGCGCATATTTATGCCAGTGTTCTGCCCAGTTGGAATACAATTCAGTGCATTTCTCTCTGCACAGTACACAACAGTTTTCAATAGACTAGAGGGAAAGATGCAGCAAGAAAATGTGATTTACTTACAGTTCTCCTCCTCCTGCACTTCTATTTGGAAAAACATTTTCCAGGAAAAAAACTATGGAGTGCATGCATCCCAGCAGGCTAACGATGGACTCCTTCAGTCTTACCAACACAGAGGTACAAAGAAGCTGTTCTATTACAATACCTACAAAAATTAGAGGACTTTGAAACGTCTTTTTATTTTATTCCACTTCTTGGTTTTCCTTCCAGTCTGGCCCTTTCCCATTTGAGATTTGACATGTGTATTTAAACTCAAGCCAGAATAGGAGAAAAAATTACTCAGTATCTTTCCAGGAGGAACTCAAATACCATGATTTTGTGACAGAGTTCGGGTGGAGCTTTTTTGGTTTGTTCCCCCCCGCCCCCAGCTTTTTCCACTAGCATTTTCGTATTCATTTGAACAAGCAACCACCCACCAGCTACCCTGATACAAGCGCTCATCAAACATCACTGAACCCCAAAAGTTCAAATCTTCCTTTCCTCTATGTTGCTCTGGCTTTTACATGAATGCATATTTGATCTGATTCCAAACCAGAACATTCTTTGTATTTCAGTGTTTTCAAACTTCTCTCGCTGTAACCAAAGCCATGTTATGCTTTCTTTATCAGGAAAAGAGACTCTTCCTCTCAGCCAAAGTTCAAGTCCCCTATCTCCAGCTGTCACTCAAGCAGTTGCACTCAAACTCACAGCTCCTGTCATTCAAGCAATCTGAGGGGCAGAACATCCTCGATGCTGCTCCCTTGACCCTTGTAAAGCCAGCAACAGTGTTTCTCAGCACGACAGATTAACCTGCTACTCATGCTTCTTTCTTCCTCTGGCTGCATCTGACTCCTCGTCTCCACTATGGAATAAATTAATCTGTAGTCACTGCAAAACCGTGTCAGTCGGCCACTAGATTTCACCCTCTCCTCCCCCAGAAAGCGAAGTGGTTTGGATCTGCATTCATTTTTACCTAAATGACTGAAGTCGAAGGGGACAAGCTTGGATATCCAACTTCATTCCCACTTAGGCATTCATTGCAATAAGCTCGGCTTCCAAATCAACAACCTCGGCGCTCCTGGGGAATGAAATGAAGTTATCACAGCCACTGTTTCTGCCAAGAGTGCAGTGACAATCATTCCCATACTGTGGACTACAGGTACATCTGGGTAGTAAATTGGGATGCTCTTCTCAAATTATCAGCAATACTGTATTGAAAATGTCAATAAATCTCTTTTCTAAGTAACAGTTACCTTAAGTATCAGGGAAGTGACGGTACAGAAAAAGCTGATTAAGCAAGTATCGGAGGCATCTTTTACTGCCTCCCACATTAATGCTTCATTAAGGAACCGGAACTGCTCTTAGACTGGAACAATAAGAGCATGCAATTGTTCAGGTCAGCATAAATGAGAATATTAAGTCCAGGACAATAGAAAACACAGTTTTAAATGATAATAAGCCTTAAACATAACCTAAAATTTGCATTTAATTTTCAAAATATAAATACCAAGAAAGGAAAACCCATATTTTCTTCATCAAAACAAGCTATAGCCTTAAATGTAGAGGATCTTTTTTTCATCAGACCATCCACAGGCAGGTCAAATGGAATAAGACACGTGTGAATAACAGTTTTGCTTCCTTATGATTTTCACACGCAGAAGCTGACAGGATGACCATACACCGGCTTGACATCCTACCAATGTTTGTCATTTTCTCCTGTAAGAAATCTTTGACAAATAGCAGCCAAAGGAGCAATGTTTTCACAAAAGATGACTTGGTTATCATGGTACCATATGAGCTTTCCATAAAAATGAAACCTGAGCAAAGACATAGTTGGGCCATACCAGCCCAGGAGACCTACCCCATGAAACTGTTCTCCTGCGCGTTTGTCAGACTGGAGAGACTTGCCTGCCATTTGTTCACAGTCCACTAAACATTTATAATTTTTCATGGCAAGGTGACTGCTTTGAGTATAGAGGGTAACATTGCTGGGTAAGATAGACTATATAGGTCTCCGGTAGACGGACAGCTTTAACCTACCATCAAATTCTGTGCTTTCTTACACAAGGAATAAGAAAAGTGCTTTCAGGCCTGAAACACACTTGATCTGAATTCCCAAGCACCTTCAAAACAAAACTGGCTTCCGTGGGTTTTGTGGAGACATGCAGATCAACCTTAGCCCGCATGGAAGTATTTCTTGCAAACTCAATCTACATTTTTCACTTACATTTAAAATTTCCCATATTGAATATTGCCTTTTTGTTAATATTTACCACGAAAAAAACCACATTAATCTATCAGCTGTTACCTAGATATTTTTATTAGATTCTGAAAGTCAGGAAATTCTCATATAAGACACCAAAAGACCACAAAAAAGACCTGCATGTTCTATAGAACAAGTAACAAAGGTTATGAAGGCTAAAGCTTTGATGCCCTGGCATTTTTCATATTCAATAAAAATAATACAGGCATGTGGCTTCTATATCCCACACCAAGGCAACATAATGGTATGCATAATCTTCTAGTAGCAAGATTAGCATTCAAAACACAAGATTGATGCAAGACTAGCATCTGCAATATCTTAGAACAAAAATGAAAATCCTGATCAAACCCTGTTAATATAGGATAGATAAATGCTAAGCTGTCCTGCCATTTTTTTCACGTGTAGTTCCCATTTCCTTCCTCACAGAAGGAAATAGTTTCCGATGCAGTATTTATAGATTTGGTAAACGTATGAGAATGTTAGGATCTCTGCAGCAAAGAAGGGAAAATATTGAAATGAATGACAGGTCTCTACCCATGAATACGTCTTATGTTTGGGGATACTTAATGCAGGGAGGGGGGCTGCCAAATCCAGAACCTCTGTAATCAGTGTTTGGCACCTCCTAGAGTGCAAGGATGAGCTCTGTCTGCAGAGACAGCTGTCTTTCAGTCCTTCCTGTGTTCCAGAGAGGGAATGTCATCAGAACAGATCTTACTGATACGTTTCAGGCTAGAGAACGTGGCCTGAAAGCTTTTACTAAATGCAAATGTAATGCTCAGAAGCTTGGATCACACTAGCATGGATGCCAATAAAAATGTAAGCAAAAAAAGCCCATTTCTTTTCTCCTTTGATTAGAAGGTACATGCTCAGCTTTCACCTTTTATGCTCTTAATGTCTCAACTAACCACCAAACTAGCCATCATTACACAGCACTTACACACCGAGGAAATTTGGCAGTGTAAAGGCTCTCAGTTCCACCCATTCAGGCTAGTCGCACATTTGGCAGAAAAGCCTGAGCAGATCATGCAGTGCATACTGTGCTGGTGACGAGGCTACGTGCTCCTCAACAAAGCAATTGGAATGTTCATATGGAAGAGCGTACTTTCCATTATTTAATGCACTAGCCAGTATTTCTATTGCTTTTCATCCAAATTATAGCTGGGCGAAATGAACTGGACTCATATACTAAGAACATTTATGCTCCTGTTTCACTGTGCTACCCCGGACAACGTACACATGCAAAATTGGGCAGGCGTGTTCACATATGGAGAAGCAGGACCCTTTCAAACACTAGTAGAGGGGACTTTTTACATACAGATCACAGACGTTACTGGGTAGAGAGTCTTACAGTTTAGCCTTTCCTAACGATAATAAAATTGGCGTTACTGCATTCCTTTTATGTGAAGAGAACATATATGAAATCAGCATGTTCAGGATGGCTTTCCTGTGCCTACAATATTAAGGGTATTTGAGAACATGAATAAGAAACTGTCTTCTGAATTAATAACATCCATTCCCTATGGCATAACACGACAGAGAAACAGGTTCTTAAAACTTACTGACTGTGAATGATTCACTTAAACTACTGCAGAGCCCAAAGTAACAAAGAGCAAACCACTTTCCAGCCAACATGCCACGGTATCATTGCTCGAGGAACTGAAACCAGCAGGAACGCTGTGAGGACAGAAAGGGTAGCAGCCTCATCCCTCCAAGCCCAGCTCTCCTACAGGCAGGGAGACGGATATCACTTTTGTTGTGCTCTCTGTGAAACCAAATTAGTGCTCTCTGGAGCTGAACTTGCTAGAAAAGGGAAGGCTACTCACAAAATGACATACAGGAGCTGAAATCGCTTGCTGATGCAGGTGGTGCAGAAGCTTGGCCGAAGAAAGCTCTGAATCTCTGCTCTAATATTTCATTAGAACATAAACTAAAGAAACGTCCTACATAGCAAAAACCCTGACCTAACAGCACAGAGAGAAGAAGATAAACCCAGTCCCTCTGCTAATGCCCTCACTGGGAAAACCTTCTCCAGGCCAGCTCTTAGATCAAGCATCTTTCAGTGCCACCTCTGGAGACAACAGCTTTGTGCGATATCACAGGATCTCTATAAAATTCTCTTTCCTTCCTACCCTCAGGGGCCTGGCAGCATGTCTGCTTCTGGCTCTCCTCAACAGTATCCTCGTTTGCCCTTCTGCTACAGGGTCGGTACTGAGTGAATCAGTCCCACACAAGCTGTGTTTATACACCAGAATATTTCCTGTGTGGGGTGCAGGTTGGTGGAAGACATCACCTTGAAGATATGGCCTGAACCAGAGTGCTGGATAAGCCCAGCTGAGGCACACAGACAATCCTCCCTCTGCTGTCTTCTGCCTTAAAAACCAACCAACCGACCAACCAACCATATGAACAAACACAAAAAACCCTAGCCCTAGAAACAACCAGAATGGATAGTGGCTGCCAGATCTGCATATATCAATACTAATGGCCGTTCAGGACCTTCACGTTTTTGGTGCTCTGTATTCTGTCTGGGCTCTTCTCCTGCCAGCACAGTAAGTTTAATTGGCACACTATTGCGTGCCAGGGGCCATGCTGCTAATCCACAAGAATGCGGCAAAGACAAGAGAGTTGAGTTCTAGCACTACAAGCAGTAGCTTTTATGCATTAGACGATTTACAGCCAACATTGCCTGAGTGAAGGCTCATTTCTCACAGACCTGCGGCACAGTCCTATTGCAGCACAGAGCAAGCCATCCGACTGGATCCAGTCACATGCGATCAGAGCAGTGCATGACTTATACACAACCACTTATATACCAGGCAGATCTTTAACACTGGGCAATAACATTACCCAGTTGTCTCTTACCACTGTTGTGAAATTCATCTGTAAAGACAGAGGCCCCTGTGGTAGTGGGAATCATGCCACACAGATGCTGCTCTATGCTGTTTCAATCCTTTTGTCGGTCTTTAATGTGCCTTTGTTCCTCCACATGCTGCAGAAGAGAACCGAACAGCTGGTGATTGTCTCCAAGTTTATATCTAGCTTTTATTTAAAAATTTCACAGTGCCTCCAATCTTCCCAGCAGACCGAAACACAGAATGAAAAGCCTTACTTACAATTCACACTCCTCCTTTGTTTCTGTACCTGGCATTCTGAGTGCAGGTTGCTGGATTCCCTCTCTCCAACTTTATTCCCCAGTGTCCTTGCTTTCTTGCTAGATGCATTTAGAAAGCATCCAAGTGGACCACGAACAGATGGCCTGCTGTGACTTCAGGCACCTGTTGAGCCAGGTGTTGCCATATTGAAGCTATTACAGATAATTCAATCCATGCTATGATGCTTTTTGAGATGCTAATGATCATTCTGATTTAAAGTACAGCAGCATGAAGTTTTTAAAAGCCATATGCTATCACTGTTATGTAGATAAGGGCAACTATTCAGATTGGTGTAAATAGACATACCTCAAAGGAAACCAATAAAATAAGATGATTTACATGAGTATGACCCACAGTCTGCAAGCAGATTTTTTACACTGCAATTTATTCCTGATGAATAGAAAATTATTAACCTGTGGAAGTGGCTGCTCTTATCTCCTGAAGTTTCATTTGACTACCAGAGGGAGCCCCAAGCTATTAGACAACTCTTTATAAAATCTGCTATGGGCAATTTCTAATACTGGATACACTGGAAGGCATCACAACGCATTGCACAGACATTCGATAGACCACTTCCACTTCTCAGCGACCCGGGAAATATCAGCTTTATTCAGTGTGCCTTGTACAATAAAGCAAACATTCCAGTGAAGGGAAAGAAACGCTGTCTTTTCCCAGTGTGTGGATTGCAACTAGCCCTCACATACAATGTCATTAGTAGCCTCTAATAGGTGAATTCCAGCATTTTGCAGATACCTGGGAGGAAAGGGGATTGGGGAAGAGATCCCGCTGCCTGTTTTTCTGGTCCTGTCATGTTCATTTTCCTGAAAAGTTCCTGGAATTTACCAGCCCCTAGATTCTGCAAGGTCACAGGGAGGCAAAAAGACTCTCTCCGTGTTGGGTTTAGACCTTGGCAAGTACAGGTGGCTCTCCACAATCAAACATGACTCAGAAAGAAATAAGACATTCTCTGTAATTTTCTTTGCCATTCAAACACAGGCAAGTTTGCTTATAAACTGAAGTGTACGCCACAAGGTTTGACAGCTGCATGAGATTTACATGAGAAGCTGTCTTAGCAACACATGTCGCATACTGTGTTGTATGGTTTTCAGTTCCCTGAACATCATACCCAGCATTTAGGTTCCCAGCACCATTTAGGAAAGAATTTGGAGGCCAATAGAGATGCCGGGGGCCAGCAGCATTGACAGCAGGTGGTTTTAGCTAGCAGCCAGTGCTTCTAACCATACCATATTTGCACTACTTCATTCAGTGCCTCTGTGTCAGTGCATCAAACTGGTTCATTACAAGGCAAAGGGGAGACACTGATCTAGCTGAGAAAACAAGGTATTTCAGTTGGTACTTAGTAGCCCCTGTCCTTGACGTAACTAAACATGGCAAATTTTGCCTATTACATCATGGTGTGGAAGGCCAAAAGTGGAAAAGAAAAATCATCCTCTAAATACATGATGAAAATAAGAATGTATGAAATTACTCAAACAAAACATTCAGATTCCAGAGGGTCAATGGGATTCGTATCTGCTTGTTTTGCTTTTGCTGTGGGAGTTTTGTTCACCAGCCCTCCTCCCCAACTCACATAATCAAAACATGATGGAGCAGCTTTTCCCAAGCAAGGACCCTTTCAGCCAGCTCTGGTTTGGCAGCCATCGGCGTATTACCAGGGTGGCCAGATTGTCGCTGTTGACGGAGAGCGGGACTGACAGGGACAGGGTCCACAACACCTCACCATCACTTCTACTCTATGGTGACACAAACTGAAAACCTCTGTTCTCTCTCCCATGCCTCTCTCTCTACCTCTCACTCTGTTCCTGCTTGCTTTCAGTTAAACTGAAGGTTTATCCCTGGTACATTTTCCCACTTCCCATNTGTTATGAGAATCCTGATCAGCCCCTTTAGGCCAACGTTTGGCCCATTTAACACCACTGGAATCACATCAACCAAGCAGTCTGCACTGAAAAATTGGCCCTTTAAAAATATTAATTCAGCTAGAGAAAGGTAGTCTTACAGAAAAATATTCCCAATTGTTAATTTTTGCTAGAGCTGTGTTGTGTTAGCTCATTGAAATTTAATTGCTAAAGGGTTATAAGAGCCTAGAAACAGACCTAGCATCTGTCTTTTTTTAATGTCTCAATTATCACCACAGTAATTTAATGGCACCGTGTTAGAGAATCATCATTGACATGCTAATGAATGGCACCATGTTCACTTACATTAGCTCTATTTTTAAGAGGTTATAGGTTGAAGACAGGCATTTTATGCTTCAGATATCACTAAGGCAAGCCGTATTACATTTATCTCATTTTGCTTTTACAACTGAAATTACGTATCTTAAAAATGTTCACTGAACAGTGCACTGCAAACGGGTTAAACTGTGGTCAATTACAATTATGTACTTGCTTCTTTAGATCAAGATAAGTAACACAAATCCTTTCAACCCATTTATTACTTAATTTGTCTGTCAGCATTTACTGTTGAAATTCTCTTCAGTTTGTTTTGTGGGTTTTTTCCACAAACAGATATGTCCTTTAATATTGGCTTTTTAATTGAACAGCCTTGCTTTACTATAAATGTTTCACACTATTCTTCTCATTTTGCTGAACCAAGTTTACCTATCAATATTTTTCTTTCATCTATTCTGCAGAAACTCTGTTGCTAACTAAAAAGTCCCAAATCTATTACATCTAAATGATCACAGCTATTTCCATAACAAGAGATGCAATGATGTACACCGAGCTATTTATCTGCAAGCTTTTCAACACGTCGTATATGAATTTCTATAGACAAGTAATAAGGGATTGACTTCACAGACACAATGGAACAGCCTTCTGAGATCAGCTAAGTGCTACTGTTATCATCAGAATTGATTTTGCATGGAAAGCTGCATCCTGACAATAATGTGAAAGGATTTCTCACTTCTGCAAAATCAGCAGAAGACTGGAGAATAATCCTATAATATGTGATATTAACCTATATTTAAGAACCTTTTACAATTAATTTTATTCTATCATCATGCATGTTTTCAGCAGTTCCATAGAGGTGATGCTGCAATACTTCAGGTGTAGGAATCGACTATGATGTCTCAGAACGTCTCTCATCTCTCCATCTCTCCTGGCTTTTCAGTCCCACTCATGTTGCCAGATACTCAGAAGAGTATGCTTGAAGTTGTATAATAAAAAATTAAGTTTTCTAAGTGTATTGCTGGCAACACAATTATTACTGAGAGTGTTTTGTTACGACACATCTCACAGAATAATCTCTCCTCTGTTTAACCTACATAGAGAGAGGATGTAATTGCGTCTTGGCATCCTCAGCGCTTCAGCCAGTGGTCATTGCACCCCCTGGTGTCCGCACCTCCCATAGCAGCATCTAAAAACGTAAAAAATTTATTATCTCTGCAGCTTTCTCTGCTCTCCCTGCTTCTGGGTTAAAACAACCCATATCACAAAAGCCTCTAAATCCATGCACAGTTTTCAGGTTTTCTCCCATGTGATGTTTACTTCGTTTGTGCCGGGATTGTTACCTCCACCCCTGGGGGAGAAAGAGAGAATCCAAACCTGGGATCTTCTGCAGGGGCAAGTCTATGGGGTACGGGACAGGCAGCCAAATGCCGCTCTTAATTTCTCTGTCTCCCATCGTCTCTCACAGAAAAATATGACAGTATGTGGCTCTAATCTTCTCCTGCCTGAGATATTTCTCTGGCCAAGAGCCAGGCTGTCCCTTTGTGACTGGGCTGCAGTCTTTTAGGAGAGCTGCCACTAATTAGCTTTGTAATCACAGTGAGGGAAGCAATGAAGGCGGAGGGAAAAGGTGGTCATTCCATTAACTCTTTCTTACCTGCAACCACAGGAGGTTATAAATTGCCTCACAGTTACAATTATCAGTTATCAAGCAGATTAAATTCCATCAGGCAACTTGTGACATCTATTTCAGTGGAAATCCTACGGACACTTAGTTTATCTCCCCATTTGCAGAAAAGCCTATACTGCATCTGAACTTGTCATTCTGACAAACTGATTGAAGAACTTCACACAGGAATTGTAGCAGACACTTCCTCTTCTCTCCCATGCAGCTTTTTTTTAGCCAAAGGACATAATTTGCAGAGTAAGTTACAACTGAGAAATTAAGGGAAGTCTGCCTGGATGAGTTTAGGGCATAGTCTGGCGAATGTTTTTTTCCCTAGTACTCTGTTGATTGCTTGAAGGTGAGCTTGTAATACACTCAGTGGCTTACATTTGCTCATGTTACTCTTTTATTAACCTACTACAACTGTGAGGAGCTTGATATCAATCATTAGAGGGATTGCAGCCATCCTCACACAATTTAAACCTGAAGGGTAATACATGGCCCTTAAAAGAAAAACTAATTATTGCAGGAGGAGTCCAATTTATCTGTAGGTATCTGTAACTGGAGACTTTGAGAGACAGGACAGAGAATAGCAATGAATTAAACCGTGATCCATGTAACGTTGATCTGAAAAATGAGGGATGATACAGCTGATTGCCACTTCTTTAAGGGTCTTCCTACTCATGTTTTGCAGGGTTAGATTTACATTGCTACTCATGAATATTCATTACATTAACCTTCACAGAAACCTAGTTAAAGGTCCTCATACTGATTAATTGATGCAGTTCTAGCTAGGTAAGGAACCTTTCACCTCTAGGTGACTGATTGGGATTTCACATAGGTCAAGAGGAACTGAAAATCAACAAGAATGTTTCTAATTTGGATCAATAATCTCATGAGCAAGAAGAAGTAAATCACTGTTGGATCACTGAACAGTGCCTGGTTAAACGAAGCTCAGGGCCTCCTCTTGTTCCAGACACATGGGGTATACACATGGCTAGTTAGGATATTTCTAAGCAAAATTTTGGCCAAAATTCAGGTCATATTTTTTCCAGTGAAATTTTTTTTAAAGTATAGTTTTTGTGAGGCAACATAACAAATGCAAAATATAAGCAGAATTACCCCAGAAATTGGTTCTCATTTCATAGAAGGTAGTTGATAGCAGATACCTTTCTACAGGATCTCTATCAAGCATGGACTACTTTAGCTAAGCACTAGAACTGAGTTTGTCACAGAATCCAAGTTCACAGAAGTCACTGATTTTAAAAAAGAAAGAAAGAAAGAACAAAAGGAAGAAAAAAAGGGAAAAAACCTAGACAAGCTCCCAGAGCATTCTCAAAAATAGCCTTGTTACTATAGCGCACCATAGGCGGCCACAATCCCAAGAACTGATGGATGTAGTTTTTTGAGTCACACCACATGTAACGTAACAAACAGTGTCAGGAAAATAATTATACTTTCAATGTGAAATTAATTTTAAAAATACTTGAATCTATAAAAGAGACACAAGTATGCCTTATTAAAGTACAGCTAATTTTAAAATTTTCTAACTATACATTTCTAGGATAGATTTCATATTTCATCTTCTATGTCAAGAAAGTTAATTCTGACACACAGCCCCGCACAGCTATAAATTTCCTTTTAGGTTTGGTAGCAAGCTATTCATGTCTCTAGATCAGAAAACCTGGATGAATTATATATTCAAAGCGGTCACTTTGTGATTTTGTGTCTTATAACCAGGCACCACCAAAACACTCTCTAGAATGTTTGTCTTGATATCGCTTTTGAGAAAGGATGACTCAGAAGACTTAGAAAAAAATAAATAAACAAAAAGAAAACAGCAGCACAGTATCTACATTTATTGGTGGCAAAAAGAAATGTAACTCAGCTCTCTGAAGATGTTACATATTTAAAAGACAGAAAGAAATTATTCTAACTTTACATTAAGGCACAGTAAGGTCATCTTTGGAATAGCATATATTTTCTACTGGTTTAGATTTGAATATTTCTCTTCAGTGGAATTGTACCAGTGTACCCCAAAGACCTTACTCCTGCTGTCTCCCACACTTTTCAGAGATGGCAAACGCTTACCACTCCTTTCAATTTAGGAGCGAGTACATAAAGGATTAAAAAGAAAGAGAGATTTAAAGTCTTGCACTTCCATGTGCAAAACACACATTCTATTTCTCAACTTTAAATCTAGCAAAGCCTGTCATAAATTTCAGTTTTCATGACCAGAGCTCATTATCAATTGCATCATCAGGTCTACTAAAAGAAGGTCTCCTCCTGCACATGAGCATGTTCAGCTCCCACTAGCTCCAGCAGGAGTTGAGCAGCCACGTTAGAAGCCCCAGGTATCTCAATTCGTCTGAGTGTTGAAGTCCTGAATCAGAATCATCAATGATCAGAAGCTTGAATTCAACTCAACAATCACTCTTTTCTCGTTTCCTTTGAGAGAACATGTAATGGTTATAGTAATGTGCATTAGTAGGATTCATTGTGCAGCTTCTTGTCTATAAGGATATAGTACAAATTCCGTATTATGATTTTATATGAATCCAGACTGTACATGTCTATGTTCTATAGTTAAATTAAAATCCAAATCAAACTCAAATATTTTCTTCCAAAAGGAAAAAGTACTGCAGTGTGGCAGTGACCACAGCAACAGCGGCCTGGCTGCAAACTTGGAGGCAGGTATGTATGCTTCGGATTGTTTTCATTTTCCTCTGCAACAGAGTGTGGCAGCAGTGCCCTCTGCCCCTGAGGACCAACCGTCCGACACCACAACCCGCTGCTGAGCAAAACCCTCCCCAGTTCTCGCAGTTAAGGAAAAGCCTCCTGCAAAACAGTTATAGGTATCGAACTTCACGAGTTCAGAACTCCTTGCCATTGACTCCTGGTCTGCAGCTCTGGCTCTTAGGATGTTAACTGTACAAGTCCCCTTGCTAGAGAAGATTAATGCATATTTACTTTTATAGTATCTCTGAGAGTAATCTAGTGCCAAAGGGTGAATTTGGCTCCTTGTGCAAGTGTCTTAATTAAAACAAGTCATGTAACATTCAAGCATTTAAAAACAAACTAAACCCAAAGCATTAAAGCCGAGCAATCATCACCGCTAGCAGGTTGGCAGGGGGCTGGAACCCATGGTGCCTGCAAGCCACGCTGCCTGAGCAGCCCTCTGAGCTTTGCACTAGCCAGCACCTGGCTGGGCTGTTCTAATGCAAGTACCAGAAATTTCACGTTTCATGGGGAGCGCTTTAGGGGACTGCTCTGATTGAAGCCAAACGCAGTTAACTGGAGGTTCAGAGGTGGGTGATTGCTGGACCAGACAATATAGGAGAGCTCTCAATGCCCATGAACATCCAAGAAGACGCAACAAAATTTTAGACCTTCGTACACAAAAGGCTTCAAAAAACCACACAGGTTTGGGGATCTAATCTGCACACCAGGGGCTTCTATTGATTTCACTGGTAGATTTTTATAAAGAATCAAGAGTCGTATAAGCAGGTATCACAAAACATGTATTTCTTACTGCTGCTTTCCTGCCTTGTTGAAATGAATTTTAATACTTAAAATGGAATTTAGACCACATAAAAAGCAGAATGCAAACAGAGGTAGTGAAGAGCACTACAAAGGAGAAACAATTACGCATGATAAACACTGTCATGTTTTGAGCAGAAGTTCCGGGAACTTGAAAAGATTAGATTAAATCCAGCTCATTTAGTCCAATAACTTAGGCAGAGTCACATTTAATGATAAGAATAAGTATGTAATTTTCTGCACTTGTTTTGTGTAGTGTTGAACACATTTAAAGATTAGCAGGTTCCAAATTTTAACACTTCAATTAAAACATATTTGTTATAATACCACCATAAAAAAGCTGTGAGTAGCCTACACAGTGGGCTTTTGGACAGAGATTTAAACTCTTATGAAGACTGCTCTCAGACTGCCTTGAAGACAACTATAATCAATTGCTACTGTTTGTCCAGTGGGCTTTGGAAGAGAGAGTAAAGCCTGAAGAATGCCAATATTTATATCTGAGAAATTTAATTTTATTTGACAGTGACTCTAACCACAAAGAAAGAACTAAACTAAACCAAACAAGCCAGCATACCTCAGTGGTTAATTTTTCTTTTCCCCTCTGTTGCAACTGCTCTATTAAATTTAATGAACTTCAAAGCAGTGAGCTTTGAAGAAACAAAGAGAGGAAACAGCAATGCATAAGGAATGATTTTCCTAAACAAGCTAGCGGGAAATATGTAAAAAAAATTCAGCATAGGCAAGTTAATGCACAGTTACAGTCGTATAGAAAAGTCTACATTGTTCTAATCAGATGGTGTTTCTCCTGCAGTCCATCTGGTCGAACACTATATTTAGGTCCCTTGGGGTAATTCCACCACATGCTCTTTTTTTGCAAGACAGTGTATTAATTTTTCTTAATGTGTTTATTCCATAAGTTGCGTGGTAGCCACTACTGGTGGATTTGTGAATGTCACTGTGTCCTTGATTCAATAAAGGCCTTTCTATATTATAGCCATACTATGAAGCCAGTCATTCTGCTTCACCGCGGAGATCATCAGGTATTCCACATAAGACTGGAATTATAGGCATTTTGCTCCTATATTTGACAGTTTCACGTTCCACATGAAAACTCTGTAACAGTCAGAGTCCTGGCAGCGCGACCACAATAATTCATTCTTCCTGTGAAAAGGGGAGTTTTCCTTGAGAATAAATCTCCACGGTAATTTCTTACAGATAAACGAGCAGTCTCTTTTTCTATCCTTTGATTTAATGGTGATCTGTGTTCATGAACTATTTGACCCACAAGTATTCCCTGTTTAGTAAGGATGACTTGAGAAAAGCATGCACCTTTTCTAACAGACATTAATGAATTAAAAAAAAAATCATGACCAGACCATTCAGTGATCCAAATTCCAGAAACAAGCAAGTGTGGCTCAGACCTCCCAACGTTCATATTTGTTGAAAATATCACAGGAATCAGAGGAGTTAAACACGGTTGAACTTACCCCAGTGACGTCTCCTAGACAAGCTAAGTCTATGGGGCATTGCTTTTTGACAGCAGCTTTAGTTCACACCGATGCCATGGGTAACTAGTACTACAAAGAACATTGCCCTGTCAGTTCTGTTTCGTTACACCTATCTTTCCACCCACATAAAGTAATACAGTGACCTGATGTATGCTCATCAGTTGGCATTAACAGGCTTCACTCATGCTGTCAGACCGTGCCAGAATCGGGTGCAGAGTAAGGAAAGTGCGCAGACTCGTTTCACATAAATGATGTATCATGTCTCTGTCAAAGATGGGTTCACACGCAGGAGTGTTCCGCTTGTTTCTTGAAAACTTTTATAAAATACCAATGTTTCTGTGCCTGAATCCAGTGAATAGAAGTGTTGAACATAAAGTGATTATAAGAACCCAGCTGAACCCAGCTGATGCAAATTAATTGGAACACCAGCAGGCTCAAGACAGAAGTACTCACCTAAATCTGTACAACTGGTCATTATCTACAGATCAGAATGAAACTGTTTTATCTTTCACCAGGCAGTGCTGGAAAGAGGCAAAATTTCTGCGGGTTATGCTTAACTCATTCTGCAGCTCGAACTAGCAAATTCCACTCCCAGTATTCAAAATATACTTGTTTGCCTTATGCAAATTGCCCTGGAAGGCTAATACCTCAGACAGATGTATTTTAGGTAAAAACAACTGATATGTTACGTGAAGACAGGCTTATTCTGCACAAAAAGTTTTGAATAATCACAAAATACAAGCATTGCTTTCTCCTTAAAAATTAAATACAGTGACTTTGAGAAGTTTTATGAAACAGTGCAAGTTCTATTAATTTCTGCTGTAATTTGTAATTACAAATTTTGTAATTTGTAAATTACAGTAAAAATAGCAAAAGTGTAAAATTTCTCTTGTCTCTATAATGGATAATTTCAGTAGAAGTTAGACTACTGACAGAAACACACTTAAAGGGGCTGCATGCTGGCGTATGGATAGTGAGACAGAAGACAGAGGTTATTCTTAAAGTCATCCCTGACCCAGGTACACTTTGAAAATAATAAAAGATATTATGATTTCATCTTGGAGCAGCTGTTACTTTTACAGAAACACACACACATTTTTGGACACATGAATTATTGCCAGGTCTGAAATAGAAACAGCTATCTCAACTGATGAAGGGTTTACATGCCAAAAGATGGCCAGCCTTTTTCAAACACATTACATGCTAATTTGTAGCTTTATTTGCATGCCATTTATACCCTTAGATCATCATAAACAACTCTCCTGTTACAATAATTCATCCGTATATAGATTTGGCATCACAGGCATGTTTTGGATAAACAGCAGACTACTTGATGTATTTATATGGGTTTTCAGGATTATACAGAACCTCATCCATAATTTTTTTTTTCTTTTGAAGGGGGGGAGACAGAGGAAATAAGCATTTCCAGTGTATCGTGTTTGGACCTTCCAAATGTAAACCAAGCATTGCTGATCCAGTACTGTCTTCCTCAGTTTGCCAAGAGACAAACAATGCCAACAAATGGATGCAGACAATCATGTTTAGCTGTGCCAGTGCTCAATCTGGTGGATCATGACCCAGCTACGGTCTGGAAACTGTGCAGCCACATCAGTGTGGCTCTCTGCCCGCTGAATTTAGCATGGCTTATTAATTCAGACACAGCACTGTACTGTGCTATGCACAGCGGTTGGTGGGCTCCCAAATCAATGTTAACAAGCAGCATGAATACATGGCTGTCCATAGCCATCTCCGTAGTGACACCTGGAACATAACGACATAACCGAGAGTAGCAGCACTAGGTCACAGCACAGTTTAATTTAGCTCGGTACCTTGCCTCCAACAGCGGCTGGCTGAGATTGCAAGGAAAGAGGACAAGAATGGGGCAAGCCTACATAACATTTCCTTCGTAAACTCTCACACCTGCAAGGACACGACCTGTTCTTTAACGCCTACTAATCCACACACTAGTGACATTTCAAATGACTGATTTACTATTGCTCAGGTGGGATGCAGCAGTTGATACAAACTGGTGTCACTGTGGAACACTGAATGTTCTCAAGCAGTTGTAAATGCATTGAGGTACTAAATGTACTAAAGCCAAGGGCCATATTTTTTTGACAAAGAGATGAGGCTTGACATAATTACCCCTAAAACATACTTCCTGGCTGTTTATTGGCTTCCTACTTTTGCATGCAGGACTTTGTCTATGGGGAGGAAAAAGTCTCCATAGTGTGTTCCGGCATCCCGGTCTTCATTAAGACAGCATGCACTGCTTCTAAAGGGCAGCACATGTCTGAGAAATGCAAAGCACTTACTCATTCAGCTCTGAGAAAGGCACTCTCTCTAAGCTTCATTTCTAATTAAACTAGATCATTCCACCTTATAGACAGGAATATCAAAAAATCTTTGTCGTGACCTATACGTAATGAAAAAAATAATGATCTATGTGAAGTTGATACTAACTGAAGTTAAAAAAATAAAATAAAAAAATTACATTTTTACATGTTAGCCGTCAGAATAAAAAAACCCAAACCCCAGAAATGAAGAAAAACAGTCTACAGCTCAAATTGTATAAAGCGTCATGTGTTTGCCATATTCCCAATATACGACACACCTGTCTTATGTAGTTAAGTGCTTTTCTAAGCTCTTCAAAAGGAAAAGTTGGCATCTGCAAACTAAGACATGGGGGACGTGATCTCTTGCCTCAGCTCACCATGTTTATTGGAGACAGATCTTTGAACTGAATCAGTTTGCCCCATCATCCAATTCAGTGCTCTTCCCACGAAGTTACATTATCCACTGTCCATTACATTTTTAACAGAAAATATTGCATCAGTTCCTGGAATTTCATCAACGTGCTTGTCCACTAAAAAGCGTGTTTCACAAAGGTTAGGTATTGTACACAGCTCAGAGTAGCTACCTTTTGACTGCCACATTACTGCACCCAGGATACACTCGTTCAGCTCCACGCACAGCTCTTGTAACTTGTTGCTTAAATTGAGTAGAGATTGCTCTGTGAATAACAGCAAGGTCAGTCTCTTGTATCTCTCTAATTAGTGATAATTTCCGCATACTAATTGGGTGAATGCCAGTAAAGAATCACTAAGCTTACTCTGGTAGAGAGTCAGTAGATGTAATTCAGATGAAAACCGTATCTGCCTTTTTAAAATCAGTTAAAATTTGTTTCTAGTAGGGTGGTAAATGCTACCTTAATTCGTATTCACAGAGGTCTTCATCCTCTGAAATACTCTTAGTCCCCACTGCAATTGCCGACCCTTTTACAAGGTCCAGTCCCCAATAATCTGAAGTACAGACATACATCAGCTGCATTTCAGCTGCTGTCTAAAGGCAGCTCGCTAGAGTCACTGTTGTCATTGCTGTTGTATGGTTCATAACAGATAACTAGAGAAAATGGCTGCATGACTTTTAGGGATACTGAATATCCGAGAGCTAAAATAAACCATCTTAATTACCAGAGGCTGGGGGAACACAACAGACCAGTTGACTAAACTCAGATTAGCAGAGTGAAAACTCTATATTTAGTACTCATTCCGTACTGGTTACATTTCAACTTCAATCTGATTTGTGTGCAATGGAATGGAAACAAAGATCATATCCAGATACCATACACATCAGCAGATGCCATAAGCATCTAACACTTTTGTATGTCTCTTTCCATAGCATGGAGTTGACATACGCCCTGACGAATGCCTCTGCCTTTTCCTGTCTTCGTGCAAACCCCCCAGGTGCCCCACAGGGAAAAGGAAGAGCAGCCCAGAAAGTGGTGATTTCATTCATCTGTGGTTGTCAATGGTCTGGCAGAGATAGAGCCAACATCCCTACCTACTCATTCCCCCATTCTTGCGCTATTCCCCTATGCTTCTGTGCCACTGATAATGCTCAAGAAGACAAATGCAGGGGAGTTCCTTGTCCCATGACACGGACGCACAGTAACAGAAGTTCTCTGTGAGAGGTAACAGCTGTTCTTTCTTGCATGCTCCACAATAATGGCTTCCAGATAGCCCCACTAAACAATGTTCTTTATTCTTGTTCATGCCAAAGCTCACACTGCACAAACACCAGTTGTATTGATGGGAACTGACATAACCATTCAAGTCAAACTACAACGGCAAATCTTTCAGTGCTTCTGGGTTCAGCAATTGGTAAGCATAAATCTAGAGCTTTTAGTGCAAATCTCTTTTAGCCATCTGTTCTGTAAGGGCAAACTCAAATTTACGGAGGCATTCAAAGTGCATGTTGTGAAAACAAGGAAGTATAAGCATGACCTCACCACTTCATAAATGTCCACAAATCTCGCACTTTTTTTGAGCTAAGACAAAAACTGTTGACTATGCCTGCTTCTCTGTTGGTTGCTTTCTTGATTTTGTTGTCTTTATCAAACTTCAAAACTGAAAAGAAACTCAATGTGCTTATCTTGTTGCCATTTAGAATACATCAGACAAAACTTCGTGTGATAGCAAGTCTACCAACCCCATAAACACTGCCTGTATCTATCTGCAGGCTTAGCAGAAATAGCCTGAAGTAACAAAGACCACCAGTAGTCACAGTAGCACTGGACTCCACAATGAATACTTCATTCAATATACCTTTTACATTTTATATTTTCTGCTTCAATTTGTGCCTAGGAAACATTTTCCCTCCAAATACCTGGCCTTTGTTCTTTTGTACAATATGAGAGTATCAATTTCCTTGGCTGACTGGCAGCGTTTCTTCCAGCATGCCTTTGTGAAGGTTTGGATCCAAAATGGGGTCACGCACCTTCACCTTTGCAAACAACCTCTTCTTCCTCAGCTATACCTGCTATGCGCAATTTGTTTGAAATAATTCTTGGCTAAAGGTTTATTCCAATTTTCACATACTTATGATCCTGCGTGTAACGCCTCTTCTATGCACTTATCTATCTTTTCTACTTTTGATCATAAAAGCTCAATGTTAAGGAATAAATAGAAAAAAAATCTGCACACTACTAAAAATCAGAAAAAAACTTCGATGGTTCATACACAAAATCACATGAGAACCAGATTGCAAAATGATCCTAGTGAGAAATCAAAGTAGGCAGTTACTACAGCAGAAACAAATAAAGGAAAGTTTTTGCACCCGCTGCCTAGCCATGAAAGCTGTGAGTTCAAAGTACGGTATAAACTACTCTTTTCCTGAGACTTTGGTGAGGAGAGGCCAGGCTCCGAGGCTGGATACTTGAGCTACCTTCTGCACATCAGATAGAGGAGTAGTTCCCTTCTTTGGCACCACAGGGAGTGTCCTGGCTCTGGCTTTTATTTTGGTATGTTCAGAAGCTACACACAATCTCTCAGTGTTACAGTGACACTGAAGTTCTGAGATTTAAAAGCTATTTCATTTTCTAAAAGAAAAGACATGAAGATATCTACTCCGCTCATTGAAAAAACAATGGCTCTTGCAACACGGATCTTTCAAAAAAGTGAAAAAAAACCCAAACAAATGCTCTGTGTAATTAATTAGAAAACAGAAATGTAGCTTTGTCAAATAATACACATTTCCTTGCTTCCAGGAATCCTGTTAAATGGGCTTGTTTTATTGATGAATTTTTATATGCTAAATTGAGCCTCATCTTTGATACTTTCTACTTAGCTGAAATTGTTCTTTCCTCCTGCATACCTTCATTAAAAGGTACTTGGAAAAAAACAGTATATTCTAGGAATTAATTCAGCATGCTTTTTGTGAGTGACTGTAGGGTACTGAAGGAGCATAGTCTGTGTTAAAAAATATTTAGTAAAAAAGACTGGTAATCTGCACACAGCAATGCAACTTGGCAGCAGCACTGCCTGCAGTATGCACAAATACATTTTCTCTACATTACCACGTGACAAGAAGTGAACTGGAACTCTGTTAGCTACTTCCCAAAGTATATGAGCTAATCTGATCACTTGAAGAGTATGCTTTTGCTTTAATGGTTCTATGGGCAATTTCTAGACTTCACTACTCTTTTGCCTAGACTCCCTGTTGTAGGCAATATCTGGGGATGTGAACGTGCAAACACCATAGTTTAGACACGACAAATGTCCACCTTCCATCCTTTTTTCATCCATTTCCTTCATTGTGAAATACAACTAAGTTTTGAGGTTACAATTCCGGCAAGCATATATTCTACAGCGAAAGCAGTTTTGTTTAAGGTTTCCTCAGATGAGCCTATCTGAAAATTACCTTTTGTGTTCTGCCCCTCAGCATGATAGCTTAGATTTCAGCAGAGGACAACTGGAGGACAGCACAGTAGAAATTATTCTATTATGCCAGCTGCTAAAACAAATGGAAACACTGAATTACAGTATATGATACTAAAAGGGAACATTTTACTAGCATGGACTTGTCTAATAAAATGTTGTGAATGTCAAATCTTTAGCCACAAGGACACCCAAGACATAAAGGAATTAAACAGATGTTTTACATGCTAAGCAGTAATGTTATATTCTTATCTGCTCCTCAAACGAAACACCTTTCCTATTTGGCCCTTTTATTCTGCCAGCTCCCATTTTGACATTGTCGCAACCATATGAGTTAACTTGTACAGATGTGGCTTATTAGGCTGGATTGTAGAACTTGCTATCCCATTAGTCCTTTTGGCAATATGCGATTGACAGAACACAAAGGGCACAGAGCTCAACTTCTACTGAAGTTAGTGAGAGTAGCTATCTATATCGCTTTGAAAGTCTGGGGTGAATGACTTCCAAACTTTTCGTAAGTTCCTCCACAAACAATGGTGATCTCATTCTGGAATGCCTCATTTGAGGCAAATGTTTCACCCGGTTTTGCAGTGTTGACTACCTTGCTTTGAGCAGACAGGCTAGTTTTATTTGTTCAGCCAAAAGTACGATCTAAGTTGAACAGCTTCTTTCTCTTGCCTGCACCCACAGGTGGGATCACACTACTGCAACATGACCTACCAATGTTTTTCAGTTTTGATGCATTTTCTTTCACAGATTTGCAGCAGTTCTCCATTGCTTTCAACTTCGGCATAGAAAGCCCAAGGCGCCTCTGTGTCAGAGGCTTGACAGCACAAATGGATGTACGAGATGCAAGACCTGAAGACACGGAAAGAGGCAATACAGAGAATCTCCTTTACTCAGCTACTGCTGAAGCTCCAGTAACTATAAAGCCTCGCTCCACAAACCTGGAACATTCACATGAATTAGTGTAGTTATTGTCTCTCATCATCTCTTCTGTTGTGGGAGTCTAGAATGAATCATACTACCTTAGCATACACTTGCACCAGTGTCTCTCTGAATCTTTCTATACAGACTTCTTAACAATATGGAAAAACCTCTTTGATTAATTTTCTGATTAATTTATCTGATGCAAAGATTGAAAGGGGATATTAAGAAAGATTTCAAAATTCTTGTGTTTTAATGAATCACAAATTGAGATAAAGCAGTCTTTTTCCAGACGTAAATTATACCTTGAGTTCTGCAGAAGTTTGACTATTAGGACATCCTGTCCAATTAGTCAGAACTGTGTAAGTGGAGCCTAACGAATTAAAACTTGATGAAGGGAAAATATATGTGGTAAAATATCTCAAATTATCAGGCAATTAGGTAATTTCACTGGCTGACAGGAAACAGAACTTTGAGGAGTGTGTTCCAGAGTTATTTTCAACTAAGTGACGAAATAGTTGTAAATATAAAATACCGTAGAGTATAGACAGGTCAAAATGCTTTGTATTTAATGGAGGATGTCGAGCCACAAGGAAAGTCTGTCTGTACAGTATACTTCAGGTAGATAACAGCAAA
The DNA here is from genome assembly GCA_013398815.1 of Ibidorhyncha struthersii. Lineage (NCBI taxonomy): Eukaryota > Metazoa > Chordata > Aves > Charadriiformes > Charadriidae > Ibidorhyncha > Ibidorhyncha struthersii. The sequence continues at coordinate 1,104,350 of VZSZ01001999.1, read as the reverse complement.
CACTACTCACGTTTCAAATAGCCCATAGTTCCATTAACCCAACACTGAGATAGTACGTGCTGCATCTCGGCAAGAATAGAATGGCCTGAAGTTAAGGACCTGCATATAAAAGCCCAAGCATATATCAGGGGAATTACAATTTAGGCAAAGACATATCTGACTTTTTGTTACACATCCATTTTGCTATTGCATTCTCAAAAGGAGTTTCCTGATCTGCTTTATTTTTCATAAACACCTAAGGCATCCCAAATCTTTGTCGTGGTTTAACCCCAGCCAGCAACTATACATCACGCAGCTGCTCGCTCACTCTTCCCCCCTGTGGTGGGATAGGGAGGAGAATCAAACAAAAAGGTAAACTCTTGAGTTGAGATAAAGACAGTTTAATAGGACAGCAAAGGAAGAGGGGGAAAAAAGTTAAAAATAATAATAATAAAAGAATATAAAAAACAAGTATTGCACAGTGCAATTGCTCACCACCTGCTGAACGATGCTCAGCATGTCCCCAGTCAGCAACCCAACCCCCCCAGGCAACTCCCCACCACCACCCCTTTTATATACCAAGCATGACATCATATGATATGGAATATCCCTTCGGCCAGTTTGGGTCAGCTCTCCTAGCTATGCTCCTTCCCAGCTTCTTGTGCACCTGATCGCTGGCAGAGCATGGGAAGCTGAAAAGTCGTTGGCTTAGCATAGACACTACTTACCAACAACTAAAACATCAGCATGTTGTCAACATTATTCTCATACTACATCCATAACACAGCACTATACCAGGTACTAGGAAGAAAATTAACTCTACCCCAGCTGAAACCAGGGCAATCTTTTAATCAAATAGACTGCCCCAATCATGATATTCTGAAGCTCTGACACACAGCAAAGTAATTCCTAGTGCCTTGGTTTTACTGCACATAGATTACAAGCTTGTAAGAGGTTCATGCATCTTTTCTAATGAAGTCAGCAATGCAGTCCAGTTATAAATCTCTAGTCTTTGCTAAGCGTTTGTTGAGACAACAGTTAGTAAAGACTCATCCTCTGAGATTAAGATCCTCGTGGCATGTGTTTACCTGTGTCACATAAAACAAACTATGCATCTGAGATGGACATCTGGATGCCTGCCACCCGTGAATGGAAAGGTGAGCTAACTCTTACGGCTTATAGAAGGGACAGATACAGAGTAAGAGCAGAGCTTTGTTTTGTAATTTCTTGCACACATGTTGTGAAACGGACTGGAGAAAGCTGGGGCTAGAATCAACAGGGGGCTAGCATGCACGGGTCATCTTAGCTCCTCGTAATCATTAAGATCTGCATTATGTACATAGCAATCTGACATCTTTGCTAATAAAATTCCCACTTTACTAATTGCTGCAGGCCAGATCTAGTAATGGATTAGAGTCACCTGAGCTAGCCATAGCTTTATGTCTGTCGTACGTGCTTAGACTAAGGTGCAGTAAATTCTGTTAGGCATCGAGGTACCCTTTAAGTGGAGAGTTAAACTCCTCGGACAACATCCAAAATCCAAAAGTTGGAAGCTGCCGGAATCTAGCAAATAAAGGCTCTTGACAGAAGTGATTGCACAGAGGATAAGAGACAGGAGAAGAAAGCTTTCACTCAGTGCTATGAGAAATCATACCTTCTCCTTGGAAGCTCTGCCTATCCTGCCCTATGGGTATCAAGCAAACCCAACTAAATATAGTTCTGTTCTGAGAAGCCATGCTTTTAAATCCTCCAGGCAGACAAGGAAAACAAATTCAAATCTCCCAAATTTCCTGGTCAAATCCTCTAGCCACTACACCAGTATATAGAAGGAGAGTAGCAGTTCCTCCTTAGGGTGCAAATTAAAGAATGAGCAGTTGGAGTTAAAGTCTGTGATCCTTTACTAGATGCCCTCTGAGAACCTCCACCAGGAAATGTCCACGGGGATTTAAGCAGGACACTGGCTGAGCTTCTGGCTAGTCATCCCCAAGAAACGTGAAGTAGTTCTCAGCATGACTGTAGACCTATTAAGGACTTAATGGAAAAGTGCTTTTGCCACCTTCAGAGCCAGTTATGCCATAATGTACAGGATCATGTCTTTGAAATGAAATACATTGGTTCTGCCAAACTGTCTTTGTGGATCTGGCTTAGCTTCTGAGTTGCTCTTTCCTGAAATAGGATATATGTTAACATACATCTGGCTTGGCCAAAGGACTGAAGTGGAACTTGCATTTTACCCGACTAACATTTCTATTCACAAAACTGCAACTCTTCATGTGATAGCGTGTGATAAAACTGAATTTAAAAAAGTATCTAATTAATACCATTGGGTTAAATGCAATAATTAAAATAATTAGCATATTATTTACCATGACTGATTATAAACTTAATTATTTTCCACAATCCATATCAGTGTTTCAGGTGCTCAAGAGACATATTCAGGTAGGTTAATTTGACAACATCTTTGCTGTTTTGTTTCACTCATAGTAATTAACCTCTTAACATCTGTAGCTGTTTCCTCTTGTGTGGTTAATGCACATCTAAAGTGTCCAACATGCGGTATTTCCCCAAAGTGCTATGTTACTTCAACTTGGCCACAGGCCAACTTTTTAATATCTACCTTTAGCTTTCGCTTAGCATTTCTGATTGGTACTGAAAGAGAGCAAAGGCAGTAAGCAGCTCCACCTGGGAGAATTAAAAAAGCGACACTGCATAGCCCACTTACGGATATTTGCAAAGGTGTTAAAAATAACAGAGATTTCAAAATTGTCCAGGGAAAATCTGGCCCAGCAAAAGCTCTGAAAACCTTGACCTTTGATGTTCTTTAGGAATCGCTATTAAGTTATTTCTGTTCTATCTTACATTCTATGCTGTAAAAAAGGGTTAGTCTGCTCATCAGATTAAATACTTAATTTCTCAAAAAGGGTTTAATCCAAAACCCACATCAAGGCTAAGGAAGCCTTTTTAATTATTTCACTAGTCTTTGGATCAAGTTCACTTACTTTCAGGAGGATTTAAAAATTGAAATGGATTATTCCTCTTTGCCCAGGGGTTAGGTTATATGAGGATGAAGCATGGCACGATAACTGATTACTTGAGCAGTCTAGGAGTGAAATATGAAGTGTTAGCTGGATTAGTTGATGAGTTCTTTATTGCTTCTTTTTTTGTGTGAAGGAAAAAAGATTTCTCTGTAAAATTATATCCGGTTAGGTTTTACAGATGATAATGGTGACAAAACTTTTCAGTGATCTGGCATGCCTTAATCATCTCCTGATTAGTCAGGGAATATTTATGTTAAATAAAATAATCTAGCAATAAAAGAAATCAGACTTCCATTCCCCTCAGACTCTCTACTTCCTACCACATTAGCTTTGCTCCTGTGAAGCTCTACCCATCTTCAGAGTCAGGGCAGAAAGAAAGGGTCTACTGATTCTTCTTAAAGCTCAAGGGATTTCCTGTTCTAAAGTTTGAGAAGAGGACTCATGGAGTTACCACTGAGGCTATTACAAAGCAAACCAGTTTTTAAACAGTGGAACTGCAATTTAGTATTCTGCTGAGGTTTCACTGAACAGAATCTCTATCACCTCCCTGCACATATCACAGCAGCATACCCTTTTCTCAGGATGATGCAATTTGACAGACACCTCTATGAGGTCTTTCCTAGACCAGTCCATCTTGGTGCACAATGATACATGAGGGAAAGAAAACCACCAGAAAGCAGGATCTAAATCACACTGCATTCCTGCCTGAGAATCAGTGCAGATGAATAATTACAAGGATGCACACAATAAGAAATGAGCTCCTAAAGCCAACATTCACAAGTGGCATGTCTCTCCTATGGACTACACGCTGTCTTTGAAATGATGCCTATGCTCTTCCCAAATACGATCAGTAACTCTCTAAAGAAACCCATGTACAAATACACACACTTTAGCCTTCAATCTGGTGTCAGTCCCACTGGCACTGAGGGCAAAGTTTGCGTAAGTTTAATTAGCACAAACCCATAAAGGACAAGATATCCACTACCAAAAATAAGCAAGTGAACAAGTGGCAGGTCATATTAATAAAGTACACAGATTTGTAGGCATGAAACTTGAAGCTATCTAAATTAAGAAATCGACAGTCTAGAAAAAAAAAAAAAAGTGGGATTTTTACTGAAGATCTACAAGAGCCTGAATACCATCAGTTGTACAACTTTCCCCTTCATTCTGCACAAATTTGTCAATGGATTAACTTTCAGGGGCAGTGAGCATGGTAAACATTCATCAAAGAGTACACAGTGCTACAGATTTTAAGGAACTCATGAATTTAAGGCCACAGGGGACTGCTATAGTTAGTGTTTGACTTCCAACTTAACAGTCCATTTAATTTCACCTAGCCGCCTCTGCACTGAAGAAAGCTAGAGACCTTAAAAACTAAGACCAAGGCTCCAATATTGAGATTTTTATATCAAGAAATGTGAAGGTTCCACATTTTTCAGCATGGTTTCATTTTTCATGCGGGAATAGATAAACTTCAAATTTGAGAGGAAAATCTGCAAACCTACCCCTAGAGCAACAATTAAGAACAACCTTATGTTCTATTACATGGTAAAGGACAGAGATATCAGCAAAATACAATGCAGAGTTATAGCAAATAAGGATTCTCAGAAGCAATTTTAGATGAATCTATGTCTTTTAGGCTTAGTTAATGAACTTGTTTTGCATTATTTCTAATTGCTGTAAAAAGCTGCCCCAAGGCTGCTTTCCCTCCTTGTTCTTGTTTTTCTTCCTCAAAGAGAACTTTAGGTGTTTTTAAGGCAAAAATAGGAGCTCCCGCCAGATCTGCCATCCTGTTATGCCCTCACAGGAACACATCTATATATCCTTCAATATGTCACTAATCATAAATCTGAGTAGCTGGAGATCAGGTTGCCATGACAGAATGCATTGAACAGTGCATTTTTGTTGTACGTGTGTGTGTGTGTGTGTTTGTATACATATACATGAATATATAATAGGTATAGATAGATATATATAGATATAGGTACAGGTATATACGTATATGAAGAAGTATGGGGCCAAGATGGTTCTAGACATAAAACATTTATTCTGTGAGAAGGGATAAATTTGAGTATGACCTTTCATTTTCATTTGACCTTTCAAAAGACATGATTAAACTCTATCCCCTGACATTGTAATTGATTTTCCCCAAAGGACCATTTATCAGAGAATAAACTGGGTTTGGACCATGAAGTGTATATTTTGTGGCTTTTACATATCAATTGGTATTTTAAAAGAACCCTTCCATTCCAAAAGCACTTCTGAGAATACCAGAAAAAAAAACAAACAAACAAACAAACAAACAAAAACCCCTCAGGCTTTTTGTCAATACATCATTCCAGCAAAGCTTGTCAGTTGAAAGATTAACTTTTGAGAAGAGCTAGATTCAACCAATAAAGCAGACTTAGATACAAGTTGTCTCGGTAAAAGAAGGGACCCAAGAAGATCTTGTTTAAATCACTGCACAAAGAGATGACAGTTCAGGTAAAGTTTGGGCTTTAACAAACAAGGTACAAACCCTCTTTCCCCTCTGTCAGAGCAGGTGGAAGACACTTCACAGTATTCTACCAAGCTCACTGGTACACTGAAACTTTTTCTTTCCCTCCAACACACAGTACCACAACATAAAGGCATACACAGCCGTATTCCAGTTAAAAGTCTCTAATACCATAAAGATCAAATGTTTGATTTTTAACTGATGCCTGGAGATTACCATGCACACCAACCTGCTCGTGGAGACACACCTGTTCTTAGCTCCAGTGTGAGCAACTCCCCAAAACTGCTGTGAGATTCCTTGTGTTTAGAGTTATAGACATCTTGTTTAGGGACAGGCAAAAAATGTTCATAGATTCCAACCCTGAGCCAGAATTCCTTAACTCTGAATGTTTTAATTCATTCATTTTTACACTTTTTTTTTAAACAGAGTACTTCCAGTAGAGGGAATCACCTCATTTTCATAAACAGTCCAATGCTAGAATGTACAGGATCAAACACAGGATTCACTAGTCCTACAAACAAGACTTAGTACTCTAGACACATTAAGAATAACTTCATCGTTGCAACTGTAAAGGAACTTAAGTTAACCAGAAAGTAATTACCTGTGCGGTGCAGCAGAGGTAAAGTGATATCTAGATTTAACATTAATGTTAATTGAATTATACATCTGCCGTGGGAAAAAATAACTCCCTGAAACTCAAATTATGTTCTCCCAAACGTGATTACACATAACACATTTGCGTATTCTCAGACAGTCATAAAGCAAATATTATTTCATCAGAAGGCAGAGTTACTAGGAATATTTACTGTAATAAAATACAAGAACATACAGATAAACAAAAGATTGGGGGACAAATGCTAACCCTCTGTACTGACCTTTACTTGATTCCAAGACAAACAAGAGGACTCAGGAAGTGAGCCAACACATCTGAGCACATCCTCAGCCCTGAGCTTATGAGTTGTCTCAGTCTCATCACGCTTAAGAGTTTTGGCAGAACCAGGCATTATACAAGCTGTAGATTCTCCTTTGGAGACAAGTGATATCAAGGTATCAGTTTGATAAACCATTCATTTAAGAAGCTTTCAGGGCAATAATAAATACACCTTTGGTATCTTAAGCCCATTGACTTCTGGGGAATACAGGAACCAGAGCTTCCTGTCATGCCAGGACTCCAGATCAGCACTGATGGCTGCTTGTCGGGAGCTACTCATAGCTTCTTGCAGTCCTCTCAGATCATGTGTCATGCACACAGTAGAACAGAACCAGAGTGTAGAAGGAAAGATACAGGTGGATTTGCGGAGACATGTAGCACGCCAGATTAGGGAACATTCCATTGTTAAATAAAACTTCAGTTTCCACCAGGAGTTCTCACATTAGTGTCAGCTTTGCTACTCTTATTAACAGAAAGAAGAGCCAATTTGCTGGAGTACAAGTGACCTGGTGATGGCTATCCAGCAGACTTGGGGCAAAGCCTGGAGCAGGGCCTGTGTAAGAGTGCTATAAACTATACTGAATCTCTCACAAGCACTCTAAAGGGGGAAGGTTATAAACCAAGGAGAAAATCTCAGAAGACTCTACTTATGGAACAGCATTAGTTTGAGGCAGATTAGTTTTCAAACCACATAGCAACTGAGATGAAAAACACACTTTAAAACTTGCCTTGCTTTCCAAATGAATGATGTGTATAATTTACTGTTCAAATACACATGGGAAGGATTACTTTATGGGGTACACTGGCCTGCCACGGTATGCATTTCACTTGTAGGAGCCCTTGGGCACTGCTCAGAGTTGGGGACAGCTCTGATTTAGCAGTCATTGACTGGCAATAGGGACAGCTGCACCAGAGCTGATTCTCAAGCACAAACATTTGTGCCGATTAAGCTAATTGAGGTTAAATTCTTCTTCTAACTCAATATGCAAAAAGCTCTATCTTGCCTGGCTTCAGCCAGGGGATATCATGGCAACAGCTACTCCAGTAAGTTGGCACTAAAATCAAGCGAGAGAAATGAACTGGGTGGAAGATAAGACGACAAGATTATTTGATCCCTAGAGATATACAAATAAATCTGAAAGAATGTTAAAAAAACACTGATTTGAAGGGAATGTGTTTAAGGAGCCCCTTGTTCCAACAAATTCAAACCTTAACTCTGTTCCTCCATCTGGCACAGTAATTTACAGGGTGATTTGAGAATTAATGTGCAGATTTTAGAGTGTTTAGAAAAGTCAACATTTCAACATAAGGGTTTTTCAACTAACTATAGCAGAACCGGATCTCTACTGTAATTAAACGTCCCCGATGAAAGGAAAACATAAAACACCATCTTCAAAGTCAGAGTGATAAGAAAGTATCAGTAATGTGCACCATACCTTTCTAGTTTGGATGAGAACAGCAGTTTTGTCTGGGCACCCTGTGGCCTCTTACATAAAACAATCTGACATCGACTCTGTCCAAACAAGGAAGTGCTCTTCAAACCATGTCTTCACCGATGTCACATCACTGTTCTCACTATGCACACCCACCAAAACAGAGTATGAAATAATTTCCAGAAAATGAAAAGTTACTACACAAGTACAACGAAGGCACTGCCAAGATACTTACACTTGCAGTGCAGTAAGGAACCCAGAAGAAACAGGAGATAATCGGTAACAATCCTATATTATGATTGGATTATGAATGAATTGAGGTTGTTCATTCTAACAAGTGTGTTACATGCAGTGAATACAAGTGTGCAAAATTATACTACTTCTTAGAGAAAAACTTAACCAAATTGCACATCTGCTAGGAGAGAGGAACATCTAAAAAGGGGATGACATATTCAGTTAGTTCAAGTTAGTAGAGCCCTGACAGAGTCAGTGCAGCTGCACTGATTTATACCAGCTGAGCATCAGTCTCGCCTATCATCTAAACCAGCACATTGAATCTTTGCAGAGAGCCACTAGCATTTCAATAAGACTGATGACATTTTCCACACCTCAAAGTAGGGATCCCAAGAGTACAAGCACAAGGTGATGCTAGAGACCTTGAAAATACAAGGCCAAAGGCCTCCAGCATCTAAATACAAATGGTCAACTACTAAAGGAAGGTAATTTTGAGAGTTGGCTAGAACCTGGTTTAGGGCATAACAAAGAAAAAAGAAGCAGTATCCAGCATATGTAAAATGACTTATATGGTAAAAACACAAAGGTGATAACAAGAAGGTATAAATGTGAGTCACAGCTGTCATAAGAACAGAAGTGAAGTATTCCAGCATCATCCCCCAGGGTTAAGGACACCACAACTGATCAGTGCTGCTGCTTACAGGCAGAAGGTCCTGGCACAACTTTGGTGGAGAAAGTGCTGCTTTTTGATTTTCCAGTCACCATGTTTTCCTATTTCAACTTTTCATATGTAATGTATTATATTTACTAAGTAATTGAGTAGATTAGAATTTTAGGCAGTGCTGTGTATATAGATACATGTCTTTTCTGCTCCAACCTTATCACATGACAATGTGATTAATACCAGCACACCAAGTCAGAGTAAACCTTGTAAATATTTAATCTTTGTCCTTATAAATGCATTAATAAAGTAGCATTAATAGGTGTAAGAATGCTGCAACACTCCACCTCTCTGCTATTATTATCTTAAATTTTTTTGTATAATCAAAGCAAATAATGCCAGATGAAATCCGGGAAAATTTAGAGCAACTAGCAGCAAACTTATCATCTTGTAGGATTCCCCTGCACCAGAGGGCAGGAGTCTGAACTCAAAGACCTGTGAAGCTCTTGTATGTGCAGACAATCTTTTATAAAGTTAGAATTCTAGTTTAAAGTTCCCTTTTCCAATCCTCCACAGACTTATTTTCACTCTTAATTAGTATTCTGCTGTTCTACATGTGAGCACGGATGTTTAACTAGTGGGCTAAGGTGAGAACAGACTGCCGTCAACAAAAGAACCCTGGACCACAGCGAGACAAATGTGGTTTCATAATTTAAGTGTAAAGATGTACAGCCAACATCTTCAGCAGCATTTTGACTTCTAGCTCCTTTTAGCTAAATTGGCTTCAAAGGGAGTTGTGGTTCTAAACACCTTCGTGAACCTGGGCCTTTCACAGGGGGCTGCAGTTGTCCCCACCAAGATCCCTTAGCTGGTCAGCAATAGAGGGAACCGGTGTAGACTCCCCAGATCAGTGAGCAGTAAGTGAACCAACCTGTAAAACGTCACCTTCTGTTCTTCTCCCTCATCCCAAAGACAAACTGACAGAAAAACCTTCTCTCGTTTTGCTTCTAAGCTGTGCATTGCAGCCATTCAGCACAGCAGAAAACCTTCTACCCTTTCAAACTTAAAACCACACTACCTTTTGTTGCCCTGTTATCATTTGGCATATGTCATACTTCAGTGAAAATGGTTTGGTCTTACGGAGGCTAATGGGACATAGCGGGCCTGTTGATTACAGTACCAACACATTGATGACAGCAATGCAAGCATCAATATCCCTAGAAGTTCTCTGGTGCTAGTTTTAGACATTAGCAATTTTTGCAAGTTAGCTGTTTGCTGCAGCATTTTGGCATTTGATTTTTTTAAAAAAAATATTCTTGTTCTTGTTCTGCATCAGACACTCTTCTCTTAGGAGAAACGCACAGGGGAAAGAAAAACCCTGCATGCTTTGATATTAAGAAGAAGCAGGGAATGTTCAGCTGTTCATACTGCTCACTTGGTTTCACATTTCTGTACTCGCTTCCCTCCAAAGAGAGAGATTCTTCTGTGCTGGAGGATTTGATACATTGTTCTGCACTGCTGCACTCTGGATAGGGAGGAATGCTTTAAAACTATCGACTAATGTCCATAGGCAGCTGGGGAGCCATCCTTCCCTTTACGGAATCTTTGCACACAGATCCCGTTTGGGGAAGATGTGTGGCACAACCCTCAAGGCTGCCAGTACGCATAAGCCTCCTGTGACGTATAATCAAAGCAGCAGTGTCCCTCAGCAAATATTACACACTGCCTTAGTGTTCCAGGCTCTAAAATTCAGCTTTAACTCTGACATCTACTCTCCCCCGAGCTGGCTTGATACAGCACTTGAGTCTCACAGAGGCAGACAAAATGACCTTGTGAATAAGAATCTACTACACAAACTTTCTAGTTAGAAAAACTCCACTGCCATTTGCCTTCCAACCCAAATATTACTCCGTGATTTCCCACTGCGGCTGAACCCGCACTCAAAGCTCTTGCCCAGGAGGCAGATTGATCTGCACAAAGTTTGTGGGACTTACCCATGTGAACCAGGGAAGGGAACTGCCTTCAGGTGCTAGTGGTTCCTCTGGCCCCATAAAGCAGCAGATGAGGAGATTCTCCCCCTGACCTCAAGAACGTTGTTCCTCACCTCATCCTACCTTCATTCTGCCTGCCATAAAACTACCATCCTCACTATTATGCTGAATCAAAAAATAATTGCAGTATGTATAGTGACTATATTGTCATTCTGCAAAGTAAGAGTTAAATGTATTCATCCTAGGAAGCATATGAATTTCTTATGATGTGAAAAGCAGGGAGGCATGTGATATTCAAAGCATTAGGCACAACAAATAGTGCATTTTTAGAGGATTAAGTCTATTCTTCAGGTATGTTGTCACATGGGACTGAAGGTCAAGTACATACAACCACCTGATCAGTGAAATAATCCTCCAGAAGTACCTTGCCTGCAGAGACTTATTATACTAAAACAGAAATTAAGGAAAAAAAAAATAAGGAAAAAATTTCAGAGCCCTCACTTTCTCAGAGATTAATTCTATAAATATAACATCATTCAAAGCCAATCAGGAAAGTAAAATATTTCAGCTATTCTGAACATATTCTATTCCTGGATTTCAGATATTATTCCTATCACTAGGGTAGCACTGTGGATTTGTTTTAGCTGATTACATTAAACCAATATTGTTTAAAAATTCAAGACTGTAAAAGCCTGCATGTGTCTGCCGCCTTTGTGAATAAGTTTGAGGTTGCTACCGTGGAATGACTGCTGAAGTTGACAGTTACGTCTGGAAACTGAAGATACTGTGCCATGGATCCTTGAGGAATACTGTGTAAAGCATACTTGATGCAAGTTGAGGAGATGAGGTATCATTTTGTATATGTGAATCTTGTTCTTGTGAGAGCCCTTCTGCATGCCTAAGTTATTTTAGTGAAAAATTCTGCTTAACTGAACTTCTGTGGCATGCATGATGGAACTGTCCTTCAGGGCAGCTCCCAGTCAGGAGTAACCCCAGCTGTCCTAAAACACCAAGATTTGGCAGAGAAACAATTAAGCTTCTAATCACATGGTCAGCAGACCCAAATCTACTGTGCAAGTATCAGTTAAATCAAAGAGGATACAATTCTCATTGTCTGAAACAAAAATTCCTACAGAATTGCTGTCAGAGCCCCATCATTTTCTATTACATTGCTAAACCACCACCAAGATAAAAAGCACTTGAAAAATTGTGAAGGATGCAACATTCATCTCATAGTTTTCTCTACAGTTCTTATTAGGCTTTTTTTTTTTCCTCAGAACACAAATCAAATAAAAGGGGCATTGAAGTTAGAAAAGAACATTCACTTGTTTTTTTGATTTCCCAAGAATACCAATTGACAAGAAAAATGGCTGCATCACCCTCTGAAACAGGACAATCAAAGGCCTGATCCGAACTCACCGAGTTTCTCCAGGGCTTAAAGAAGGGCCAAAGAGTATGGCGAAGAGAAAGCAAATGGGGGTTCTGGATATTTATGCAACTCTTTTCAGCAAATCCTCACTGCACTTTTTCATGAAACTCTTTCAATTACCAGGAGCACAAGTACATCAGAAGACATGGCAATGTCTATTAAAAATGACATGTTGTAAGGTATAAACAAGGTGATTCAGGTTGAATGGGTTTACATTAACAAACAACTGGCACCAGCTGAGGATCAAGTTCAAAAAACATGAAGTAGAGTCGGTTAAGAAATCAAATCGGAAATTACCATCCTTTTATGAACAGTATTGAACACCTTCTCAAGTATGCCAAACAGCAATCCAATTTCCAGAAATACTATTTTTTGGATCTCTGTATTCCAGGAATATTGCACAGGCAATGTCTCCCACCGCCTATGGAAACCACTTCTGATAAAAGGCTTTGCCATAACTACAAACCGCTCCCAACTCAGGGAGGCATGACCTTTTAAAAGGGTACCTGCATGTCACCTCACTATTAAGTACTGATTTCATAATCTGCCCACCATTCTGCAATCTAAAAATATTGCCTAAGGCATTTGTTTCCTTTTCTATTCTCATAATTGCAGTCAATTTCTGCAGCAGATTCTGACATTCTCTTGTTTGCTGGCTGAACTCATTCTGTCACGAAAGGTCAGAAAGCAAACTGCTTCAGAATGTCAATAGGTGTTTAAAGTATTCCACCTCTGCCTGAATTCCTCATGTGCTAAACTATCAAGTGTTGATTTAGAGGTCATTCACTTCAAAGGCACTTTACAAATATAGTTCAGGATCATTATTTCCAGTAAGAAAGATGAAGAAACTGGTCAAAAGCTGCTCGGTTTGCTAGTACTGAAGACCGGAACATTTCCAGCGCATTTCTGGTGCACGGGGTCAAACAGACTCGGTTGCCCAAGAGCAGACTGATATAGGCCAAACAAGTGATGAATGTATGGTTGCAGCATGGTAGAAAACCAGGGAATTTGTGAGGAAATCACAAGACAAGGAAGTAGTCGTGATTCTCAGAGCTATAACCATGTAAAATTCTGAATAAAAATTAGTTTCTGCAAATCACTCTTTATTTAATATAATAAAAATTAAGAGGAAAATTAACGTTAAATTTAGATCATAATTGAAACTTAATATTTATTAAACTTAACTCTGTATTACCCAAATTAAAATTATTTGTTGACAGAGATTTCTTAACCTTTTTGTTTGCATTTAACATTAGGTTTCCTTTTTCCTTTAAAAAGAGAACAACAAGGAGAAACAATATTATTTTTCTCATAGTTTTAGACTGGTTATAGCATTGTCTTTAACATTTCTTTGAAGTTCAATAATCTTTGATGGAACAGAGTTTTGAGAGCTCATTTTGAATCCACTCTATTCATCAGAATAGCTGCACAAAAATATACCATATAGCAGATCACCTACAAACTCCATCAATTTACAAATTTAGTTTGAAAAAAGAGACCTACCAGAAAAATCCCACTGAGAATATCATAAGAGAGTGGGGGAGCTGAATATGTACTATTTTAAAGCTTGTGAGCTTATTTTCTCTAAAAACAGTGAGCTCTCTACATTGTTTCTCTTCTTTTTTCCAGTATGAATGAATAACAAAACAAAACATTTGTTTTCATTTTCTTAATCACTTAGCGCATGTTTGTTTTTAAACACTACCTTCAAAAAGGCTGAATAAGACCCAGTTTTGCAAAAACAAACAAGCACCAAAATGTCATGATCAAAGAGAGGAAACTTCAACTCAAGAGGACTTCCTGTTTGCAAAGTGAGGAGCAACTGAAAATGGAGTTTGCAGTGAAGCTGCATTTCCAGTACAACTTTCTATTTGATAGATAAATGGTAGATCTCTCAATGTACACTACCGTCGTTTAATTGAAAACAAAGGAAAAAGCTAACTAGTCTCTGAAAAACAAACCGGAGATTGAATAATGAAGTAGTCTCTGAACACTGCTTCAGCCTGCTGTGCAGTGTCTGCTGCTTTTATCCAGCAGCACGCAATTTAAACATTTTTGCTTATAACCTGTTTCTTTTCTTTGCAAGAACAGATAGACAGAACTGACTATTAGCCTCCTCCTCTATTAGTATGCCATATGCATGCTGTACTCCAGCTGTCATGTTAAAAATGCATGAGGTTAAATTAAAAATGCTGCAAAGACTTTTGGTGGTAATCAGATAACTCTTTATGTAAAATATGATTTAAAATGATAATATTTTCCACACATTTCATATCAGTAATACAGCTGAAGGATAAAAGAATACTACATTTTGATAATTATCCTTTATGGACATTCTGTGTCATGCTATAAATGAACTGTATTTCCTAATAGCATTTAAAAGTGCAAGTACTGAGTCAGAGCTTCAGCTGGTACAAACAGTAGTGAATCCAGCAATTTTCACCAGCTTGAGTGTCATGATCAAACGAGAACAGCTTTTCTCTTTGGAAGGAAAACAAACCCTTGAAAAATAGTTATCTGACTACTCAATAAATGCAGTGAACCGAACTATGATGTTCAGCCAAAATCAGACCAATTACCAAGTGGAAACAGTGGAGTAAAACCCTCAGTAGTTTTGGGGAGATCACAATGCCAGGACAGATCGTTGCCTTGATCACAAGAAGGGAAGAGCAGAAGGAAATGGAAGCTGGCAAATTTAAAGTGTATATCGTACTTGATAGGGCCATGAGCTCCAGAAAGTTCTCAGTCCAAAAGTGAGCAGGATTTCTGGAAGCTAGTTGACCTCAGAGGGAAGATCAATCTTACAGCCGAGGCACTATAATAAGACTCTCCTACATGCATTACACTTCTTCAGGCAAATGCAGTTTAACTGGCTTAGTCACAACCTTGCTTACCCTTCTGTCCACAGCAGGGGGACAATGAAAGAAGTATGCCATGGTTGTTGGACTCCTTTTGCCATATGTCCCCAATGTCCCATTGAGGGCACACATGGTTGCCTCACTTTTTGCGTGTGGCCTTGCCTGAAATATCCCTACACTGCTTCTCAGCATCCCTCAGATGTTTAGTGGGAAGGTCCGAGAAGCAGTGCTAGCTTCACCTGAGATTATTCTTTTCAGGTAATGCAACAGCAGAAGCTGCATTCTTTTTCCACAGTTAGTAATGCAAGTTTTCAAAGAAGCACTATGTCACACTGCTGCAAAAGCAGGAAAGAAGAACAGCGATAAGGATCAGACGCTGCGCACTCGGACCCACTACTGTGCACAGCAACGGGTCCAGCTCCTTTAGCTCTCTAGAGCTGGGTGTCACTGACTGTACAGGGCTTTGTGTTTAGCAATCCGCAGACACAGAATGTCATTTTATTACTGTTATTGGATTCCCAAAGTCCAATAGTGGACTTGGGACAACAGATCTCGTAAAACAGTACTCTGTGAGGGATTTATAGAATCTTTCCTCTGCAGATAAGGAGACTATAACCTAATCCATCACCCCAGTCTTTCTTTGGTTTTGTTTTTACCCATAGGAAAGAAACCCATCAAAACTACTGTTCAGCTGAACAGATTTATTTTTTAAAGCAGAAAATTATTATTATGGACCGTATGTCTATCTGCACAGAGGTTAAAAATTATCAAGTCAGAAAATAATGGGCACATCTAGATAATAATTTTAATTAAAAAAAAATCTTGGGCTACCGCATAGTAAAGTTTAACAATTCTTCTCTCCAACTACAGGAAGTAAATTTCTAAATATAGGATTATCCAATTTATTATAAAAAAAAGATAAGTACTGTAGATCAACCAGCTATCAGAAATGGATTAGAATGAAGAAATTCATGTGCTATGCATAATGAAACCTTAGGTAATTTTTAAAAGACATATAAAATTAATTTTATATTGAGTAATAGGGTAGCTTCATTATGCATTTTATAATAACAAATATTAAAGTATCTACATTGTCCACAAGCTGTAGCTTCAGACTCAAGAAGAGAGTCCACATCATTCTGAGGACCACACATATGTAACACAAATAGAAACTAAAACATAGGTGTTTTAAATATGTGAGTGTAATAAAGCAGTGTTAGAACATTAATCATTTCTGAGACGTGAATGAACTCAATGTGCGGCAAACGTGTGGTATTTCAACAACACAAGAGCTATATTCTAGTGTCAGGGTATATCTAACCTAGGGTACAGCACTGGTGCAACAGAATGAACTGAACAGTGCATTGCCAAGAAACATCCATAAAATGCCCCAATTGCAAATAATACTGTGGTAATTCTTTATTACTGCTATCCAATGCTTTAGATGCCACTACGAATAGTATGAGCCCTAAACATTGGTTCTGTTTTACCTCAAACCAGGACAATATCCAATTTAAAACAAGGGATACATTGACCCTTCTGCCTGTCCGCTCCCTTAGATAACAGACAATATAGAGTTACATGAGCTTCCTCGGTATCTGCTTTTCCTTCTTGCATTGAACCCTATGATCAAGAATGAAATTTTAAATCCTTTTATTTAAATTTATGGATTTAATACATGGTGATAAGTTCCGCAAGTCTTGAGTTGGGCCTTCAGTGCCAATGCAGATTGAATTTATACTGTATGGGATGGATAGATGACATACCCGAGGAATGTAGTTAGCGTAGTGTGGAGTTGCACAGCACAGGCAGATGTGGACAACATATATACTCAATGGCCATGTAGCCAAAGCTTCAAGAGTTCTAAAAAAATCACTGGCTCAGCACTGAAAGCAAGAGACAACCTCATTACATTAAACACAGTGGGTTAATGAACCTGTAATGAAATTGAACATCAGCATTTTATATTCAACAGAAAACATTTAAATTTGCCTTGAAAGCAACAGATAGGAGTATGTGGGACAGAAAATGAGTATTTCATAGTAATTTAACCCAAGCAATGATCTGGACAAACACAACTGCAACATTCAGACTTGTAGTAGTTAAACTAACCTTGCTAAATGTCTGGAGGAATCATTATGTGCCTATTATGTAAGGCAAACTTGCTTCTAAACTATGTTAAAAATAAGTATGTAATTTCTTTGACATGATTGACTTTGGCAGCTTTTTTCAGGGGAAAGACCAATTCAGGGAAGTCTCCTGAGCAAAGGAACCCAGCTGCTTTTTGCAAAGAGGAACTCAGATGGAATAGAGACTCAGATGGGACAGGAACATGGCGTCAATCCTACAAGCAAACCTGTCCCTTTTACATCAGTGACTGACATGCCAATTTCTAGGTCATCAGAAAATTAAATCAATCATTGCAGTAATATCCTTCTCCTTTTCTTTTCACTGGGTGCACTCCTAGATTTCTTTCTGTAATATGCCCCAGAATCACCCCATTATTAAATTTCTAAAAGAAACATTACTTTCTTATTCATCTATGTAATATAACACGCAGCATAACACAGCCATCTACCTTACACATTTTAGAGAGTACATTAGCTCTCAATGGTACCTGAAGCAGTCCAGTCCAGCTAAATTTGCACTGCTCCTTAGCCAGATCATAAACTGTATGCAGTCTTTCAGCTCTTTTTTCACATGGGAACGAAGCTCAGACCTGCTCTTACAGATCCATCAAGGTTTCTTGCCTTCTTTCATTGCACAGAAGGAAAAAACTGAGCATTCTAGGAATGACGTTCCCTTTTCCTCCTCACCCAGGAATCTACATTTGGCAAGACGACAAGAGCGAGCTGGCAGCTGCTGTGTACTTGGTGGTTAGTCAAGGCATCTACACCATCACAAAAAGGAAGGAGTGCCTAGAACCTCAAACTGCCTTTCCTTATAGAGTGTAAGGAGGAGTTACCTCAACCAAAACATCCGCAGAAAGGAAAAGTTCCAGAACAAATCAATAAAATGAACAGTAACAATTTGCTTTTACTGATTCAACAGTTCTGTCTGTTTTCTAAACTCTCATGAATTCACTGATATTTGCTACATATGGGGACCACCTTTCATTTTAGTTCTCTTCCTACATCCAGGAAGTCTTCTTTCTAATACAAACATCAGACCTTTTTCCTGTCTCCTAATCATTCCTTCAGATGCTGTGTAACCTGTTTCATTCTCTGAAACTGCTTGTTATTTTCAGCCTTCAATTGATGATCTAACTAGTAACAGCAACTATTTTATTCGTTTTGCTTGAAAAGATGAATCATGGAATAATGATGCTGATTTATCTTTTTAAATTAAAAATAAGAAGCTTGGGAAACAGTGCCTAGCCATAGTAGTGCAGTATTGAAAATTGGAAGTAATTTAATTTTACCTACTGTTTGTTCTACTGCTGCTACATAAGTGTTCTTTCCAGCCATCAGCTCTCATACCTAAATTCTAATTTCAGTAATATAATTAGAAGCCACAGAAATGCAGCTGAATTATTTCATCTCTAGGAAAAGATAAGTAATATGATTACATTGTATGTATCTATGATTATTAAGCAAATAGTTGTATGGTGTAAGATCAAGAACCAGAAAATTACCCAAAGTATCTCATTACACAGTATGATTTCTCCAGATGCCTGATTCAAAGTCCATAAAATGTCCATTTTCTAAGTCTTAGAATATGTATCATATACAGATTGTTATTCATTGAATAAACAAGTTTAGCTGTGCTGCATCTTCATCATATTTTCAATGTTATATGCAAACTTATTAATGTACTCTCTTCACTTCTATTTTTAGAACTTGTGCTTTGTTAAATGAAACTCACTTTGCAGATATTTATTTCATCTTGTTTCCTTGCAATACATCAGAGGATTGCAAGTAAATCAGTAGCTCTACTGCTTTTTCAAAACTTGGAAAACACACAGAAATAAAATCTTTGCACTTCAATAGAACTTGATGAAGTAACGTTTCTAAAAGATCCGACTGGCACATTTTTATGCAGGAGCTCCACAAAAAATTATATATGGATAACATAAGTAATAGGAAATAGAGGAAAATCATTACATAGGCTGCAAAGAACCAAATTAAAATATATTCTACATAGTTTACAATGAAAACAATGACAGAGAAAGAAATACTTTGTTGCATTTCACAAAACCCTCCAGTTACAGGATTTTTATTTTTATTAAATCCATACAAAATCAACAAATATATGCTCAATTATTTAAGACAAACAATTGTTTTATAGTGAGTAGAGGACCTATTGCAAAAAAATGAAAATACAAAAGACAAATTAAAATAAAGACAAGAATTTTTTTAACAAAAAAGGTGAAAAAGCACATTATGACGTCTACAAAGAAATTTCCCCAAGGCAGTACTATGTCATATTATTTTTAGCAAATTCTTCATAGAAAGTTTTTTTCCAGGATGGAAGATAACCAAAAATAACATTAAGAGAGCTTCATCCTGGTGTCTAACTCATGACCTCCAGCCCCAAACCATACACTGCAACAACACTACAACATATTCAGATCTGAGAAAAGGTAGTTCCATTAAGCTTAACTTCTTGTATAAGAGCCTAATGCCAAAGTCAGGGAATATTTCTGGTTCTTTCACCTAATGTCATCGAATGACTTCAAATCAGAGCAATGCATACATTTTTGGAACAAGTACTAGATGCCTGGTTTTAGTAAACCACATCTTATCCCACTAAGTAAAAGAATTAAAAACTATAAAGATATAACCTCTGTCAAAATAAGACCATAGTACAAGATGATCCATTTCCAAACAGGAGACTGTATGGCAAAGAAATGTATGTAGCTCTTATGTTGGTGTATCAATTTCCAAATATTATGAATAGTAGTCTCAACTATTATAAATCATCTGAAATTCTCCTTAATCATTGGCTAATTCTTTATGAGCATTTTGCAGTAACAGTTTTTTGGAAAAAAAAAAAGTTCAAAAGAGGGGTCTCCTATGGAAATCCCACCCGTTGTACTGAGGAATTGCACAGGGAATAGCATATTAATTAATTAACAGGAAAGGATATTTTTAAAATTAGCAACATCAAACATGGAACAAAGTGTTTGATTTTGAGGTTCTACTTTATGGGATTCTTCATAACAACAAAAATATGTGACAGACTGTAAAATATTCATTGAATACTTAAGTTTCTCAAAGCCAAAAAGATGTGAAATTGAACAGTCGTGTGTACATCAATAATCATAGTATCCATGAGATACTGTTGAGCAACTCTAATGTTAAAGATTATGTGTTTTAAGTTTGTTGGTAGTGAATTAATTATATTTATTGCAATTAATGTATCTTGTTAATTCATAACGTGGGCAAAGATTTCTTTATTAAACTTGTGAATTTGGCTGTTCTGACACAAAGGTAACTCAAACAAAATACAGAAATAAAACCAAGCAACTGGAACACATAAATAAATTTGGCAGGGGAAGAATTTTCATCAGTTTCCAGCATGCTTGAGTTACAGCTTTGGTGCTCAGCATGTGATATTGAAATATGAGATTTAACAATTCACTGAGATAAAAGGGCAATTCACAGTTCCTAGAATTACCTCCCTTATAAAACACCACCACCCTACTTATTTCTGAACATAATCTCTTCTTAAGGTTTGCTACCACTGTGATAGGTATTTATGCCTTCATGTAGATAGATACTACTCAGCTGACAAAAGGGTGAAGTATTACTGAGAGTTTCCTCATAAACAGCTATAATTCTGGTAAATAGGTCTTATAGGTGCTGTGGACAGCCCAATAATTCTAATAATTTTCTTACTACCAGCTGCTCCTTGCCTTCACACCACCTGGATCTCTAACATTCATTTTCAGTCTTCAGAAGTGACAAAGAAGAGGAAAGACTATGTTGACAAATGACAGAAATGACTACGATAATAAAGGTAAATTAATAGATTAGATAAAACAAGAGCTCTGCTGTTATTGATATGATACATTTTGTTACTTTAAATAACAAGACAGATACCACTCTAAGAGCACTCTGAGCATCCAGAACATTAATAAGTATAGACAGGATGTTGCAGGGTTCTAACTTTTTCATTTATAAACGCGTTTCATGGGCTGACATTAGGATTTGGTTACACTCATTCAGAATCTTATTTGAAAATAGTCCTATTTTCAAGAAAGAGCAGATGGTGTCATGGTTTAACCCCAGGTGGCAGCTAGAACCACGCAGCTGCTCGCTCACTCCCCCCAGTTCGGACGGGGGAGAGAATCGGAAGAGTAAAAGTGAGAAAACTCGTGAGTTGAGATAAAGACAGTTTAAGAGGTAGAGCAAAAGCCACACATGCAAGCAAAGCAAAATAAGGAATTAATTCACCACTTCCCATGGGCAGGCAGGTGTTCAGGCATCTCCAGGAATGCAGGGCTCCACACGCGTAATGGTTACTTGGAAAGGAAAAACGCGATCACTCCAAATGTCTTCTCCCCCTTCTTTTTCCCCCAGCTTTACATACTGAGCATGACGTCTCATGGTATTTGGTCAGCTGGGGTCAGCTGTCCCAGCTGTGTCCCCTCCCAACTTCTTGTGCCCCCCCAGCCTGCTCACTGACAGGGGGATGTGAGGAGCAGAAAAAGCCTTGAGAGACTGGCAACAATCAAAACCACCAGTGTGCTATCACACTATTGCCATCCCCAATCCAAAATGTAGCATTACACCAGGTGCTAGCAAAAAGTTAACTCTATTCAAGCTGAAACCACAACAAGTGGAAACTGGGGGATTTGAATTGATCTTGAACAAACCTTGGGATGTTGGATATATCAATAGCCTTGGCCTATTAAATGCTAAGCCTAAAGCTGATTTAAGCCAAAAACCCATAGAGTCAGTGAGTATACAGAGAGCATTCCAACATAGATGGAAGAAACAAGAAAAGCTTAACACCATCTTTTAGAGATCTGCTGGCAATTTGTGAGTATAGTACTAAATTTAAAAGAGTCGGTTGATGAGGAATTGCTTCATAGAGGCAGGAATTTTAGATGGAACATATTGGAAACACAGCTAAGAGGAAAATCATGCCCTGGAAACTATCCCCAGTACACTAAAAGGGGACACTAAAATCAGTTCTCCCCATTGATGTTAGCAGAATGGGATCTTTTCCTCATCTATAGTAGTCTGTGCGTCTCTTGAATGACAGAAAATATTTCTCTAATGAGGCCCCATCCATAACCTAGTGATGCCAGAAAATTTCCAGTTAACTTCAACAGGTTTCAGACCCAGCCCTATCTGTGGAAAGGTTTATCTGAACTTAAGAGTTCCAAAATATACCGAGACACATTGTGATTATTCTTCAGTTTGGCAAGGCTTCAGATTTCCTATAATGGGCCCAAGCAGGCCTTCAAGTCAACTTCAACAGGCGAAATTCCCTTCCTGTTTGGAACAGTAAGAAAAAAAGCCTGAACAGCCACAGCTGGTTTGCACCTCTCATCCCATTGATAGTAATAATTTCAACTGCTGGGGGATCTTTTCTCTTCCTCATGTCATGCTGCTACTTAGGGCACATGCATAATGTTTTCTTTTATTTTGGTTAATGCTTATTACTAATGTATGTAACATGTGGTAGCCTGTTATAAATTCAATTAAATGTTAATGTAAACATCTGCTCAACTTCATTTGTATACTGATATATCAGGGCAAGAACTAAAATTGTTACCCTGTGAGTTGCTTTTGCATTATGTGCCCCTTCAAGGGGAAAGAGACAAGGGAAAGGAACCTGTTAAATTGACACTGGGCAGCTAAAAACTTCTCTACGTCATTGACACTATAAAAGATACCTGTATCAAAACAATTGAGATTAAAGGTACAACAGTTAAAACATTTCTTGCATGGCTCAGGAGTACCAATGACTATTAAAAGCATAAATAATAACCTCAAAGAGAGTGCAATCAGAAGTATCACAGTTTGTGGAAACAGGAGACAAGCCACTTGTACAGGCAGGAATGGTTACACTCACTGGAAATGTTCAACTTGTCAAAAAATGACACAATTCTCAGACACAATCAAAGGTCACTCATAGAAGAGTCACCCTCAGGAAGCAGCATTTGAGAAAGGCACGTAAATAATAGTTTCAGGTTACAGCACATATAAGCAGAGACACAGATGGCCAAACGAACAACAGCAATCTTGGACTGTGAAGCATTTTTTAAATATGTCCCTCAATTCGAGAGAAGCTAGGAATCATTAGAGAAAACGTGCTATTTTCTACCATACACCAAAGCAATTCTCACCTTCCTCTGACTGTAATTTCAACACTTGAGTTCAGCCAAACCATCTAAAAATTAAACAGAACTTTAGAAAGTAGAAAAATATTCATCTGGACTAGTCATAGAGGGATGATAAGAATATAATTAGTCACATCAAACACAAGAGCCATCCACAACTACCTGGCATGCTGGAAAGCAAGAAGGGTTTCCACTACACAGTGTAGTCTGTGAAAGCAACAAGTTGAAAATTAAATTGCTGACAGACGCATACACACTGGCTGACTTGCACGATCAGTGTAACCCTACAGGTCCCATGGAGGCACCACCCTTCTGTTAGGTGAGCAGCTGTAGGGCACAGACCTACGGGCTCTCTAACAGTTCGAGAGTGCACGGGGCAGCACTGCCTCAGAGTTCCTCATGCTAGCTCAGAGGCAGCTGAATACCTACATGGCACTATAAAGAATCACTAACGCACCCCAGAAGCATTATATCCACATGAACACTAAAGTTCCAGAAGTCTTGATATCAAACAGGTATGTGTGGGAGGTTTGCTTCTCCTAGCTACCCCATTAAGGGGCTGGAAGGTCTGACAGCAAAAGTCAGCTCAGAAGCTCAATCCTATTCTTCCCTTTTCTAGTACTGTGCTTTTGATTGGCAATCTCAATTGGAAGTGGTGCCACACAGTTCTAGTAATTATTGCTCTGCCTAATTCTTGTTAAGTCTGAGGCAAGTTAAGATTGGAGAGAAGTTGGTGAATCAAAACAACCTGTGGGTTGTCACGGTATCTTCTGACCTGTTGTCACTGTAGCATGTAGACTAACGAGATGGAACAGGTCAGGAGAGATGGTAAACTAATGGTAATGGACAGCAAACTAAAATAAGCATTTTAGGTTTCATGGAGTATAACATTTAGAACACTATCATAACTGTACTAATTGTCTCACTCTTGCAAAGCTAAAATGGGGCATCAGTGGTCTCTAATGGCAATGCTATAGAGGCTGGTGAAAATGTTGGTGGAATGTCTTGAGGACTTCTAAATTAATTGGATTAGTGCTTATATAATTAATAGGGTTGCTCTGACTCTGCAAATGAATAGCATTTTTCCTTATCAATTCCAAGCTTAAATGCTGTGAAACTACATTTGTATACCTCCCTCAGGAACTGCATGAACCACGACAGTACTCAGATTCATAATCACAAAGTGGTTTCTCTGAAAGCCCCTTTCTGAATACATTTACCTGGTGTTTTACAACATCGTCTAAATAAAAATATACACGCAAACACATAAATGTTTTCCAATGTCTTATGTACACCTTTACCCATTCTAAACTGAATTCTCCAAGCACATACATACAAGCCCTGAAACAGGGCTTTCACTGAACACATAATACCAAGTTCTCTCCAAGGCTGCATTTAAGATTACTCAGTATTTTTTGCCCTTCAACCAATTTCCAATCCATTAAGCTGCTCTACTTTTCTCTTTTCTGCAACTATTTAACTTGGACATTAACCTTTGTGGCTGGCCACAATCTCTTAAACGCATTTCTTTGCAATACACTTTCCTAGGTTGTCAGAAACATTTTTCTTAGAGAAATATGTATGGGAAACTAATAAGCCTTAGTATGGCATCTTTGCTGCTATTTTTAGCTTTTGACCTGCCATGAAGCTCTCTGATAAAATAAAAAATATTTTAGACAAAGTACATTATCAAATCAATGGAAATAAATGCACATCAGTGCATGACTTTATTTACAGCATCTATCTATATGGCAATTTATATGGACCAAGCAGACCAACACACACATCCTTGATGTGGTACAGTAATTCTGCCTCTATTTCCTCAGCAGAACCATCACTGAAGTCTTTTGAATGTCTGCTTTAGGAACCTATGTCCTCTGCCAGTGTGTCCAGGGACAAAGCAAAACCATCAGTATCAGGCTCCTCTTTTTCCACCAGATAGGAGTCTTTGCTCCTCATCCACTCCCCATCCTGCCCAGAATCTTCCAGAGATTCTTTCAGACCCTCCTTTAGAAACATTTCCTATGGACCAACCAGGTCTGCTCTTCTTTTCAGTCATCCCATACCCAAGCAGCAATTTCTGATTATATCTTCATTATAAAGATGCATGATTTACTATGGGAGTTCAAAACTTGAGAATGAATTAACCCACAGACCGTGCAAAACCTGTGAAAGTTAAGAAAGGATGAACATCACCCAAATCCTTTGAAATAGAGAGTATTCTTTTTTTCTTGAAAAAACAAAGCCAAAAACGATTACTGAAATACCTGTTATACCTTCTTGATCATAACCGTGGAGAAGAAAACAATTGTTCCAAAATGTTAAAGGCAGTTTGATTCAACCTATGTGCTTTTTTTCTTTCTTTTTTCTTAATTTAAATCACATGATGTATTCACACACTGTTAATTCTGTACTTTCTTCCTATAGTCTAAATCACTAACGATATTCAGGCAGTATCACGTTAATTAATGTCATGGCTGTAACTAATAGTTCCAATTTTTCATGTAGAATTGTTTTCTGTTAGAAGTTTTGTACGTTGCATATTCCTCTGCATAGAAAAAAAAAAAAATCCTTAGCCAGGTAAGCTATGTTATACCAAGAACACTATCAACCAAACACAGAAAACTGCAGGTTATGTAGGTCATTCTGTGTCCAGTATACTGAAGTGTTTCAATCAGTTAATCTTACTCTACAGTCTTGCACTTTTCACTGACTGCTCACTTGGCATCCACAGTTTCAGTAATTCTGAAATCCTGTTACTGGTCTTCAAACACAACTCCATGGATGAGTTTGAAGCTTCTGTATCCCCCAAATTCAGTACATACAAAAAGTGAATGTGTTAACATTTGTAAGAAGGTAATTTTCACTTTCAGTGATGAAAACGGTTGTGCAGATGTTGAATGGCAAGCAAATGAGTAGTTTTACTGTAACTACTGAGATTGTTTATGTGAACCTGATTCACTTTTTCTACTGGTTAGAACCAACTTTGTTAAAAAATCAATTTAGAAGTCAAATTAGAATCACACTACTGGTGACATATATTGTTAGATATTTAGTCAAGTTGATTATGAATGTTAGCTAAGAGTCTGAAACACCAGAAACATCAAGCTAGTTCTACAAAGCTCAAACTAATGACAGAAAATATTTCAGGATGATTTAAACCATCTTCCTTTATAACATTTGTTTAAAAAGCTTCGTTGGACTCCTGGGAAAAATAGAAAAAAGTTAATAAGCCCATATTTATCATTTCAGATCCACCTCAAGCAGCCTAAAAGCTGAAGTGCCAGGGAAATCAGCCATCTCATCTTATTCCTGTAGAATACGTCTCGCTAATTGTCTAGAAGAGGAATGAATGCAGTAAGGGAAATGTCTCTTTTTTTTTTTAATTCTGTCAATAATAGCATCAATTCTTCCAATCTTTCAAGAATATTTGTGAGGTATCAAGAGACCCAAGCGTGATCATGAAGTTAACTCATGTAGCTTTTTCCAGTTCAACTAATTGCTATTGAAGTGATTCCAAATTTCTTGCCCCTTCCTTTTTCTCCTCTTGAGTTCTTTTGCACAAGTTTTCCAAAGATTTAGATCTGAACTCTACACACTCTTTCAGAAACAACTCTTTTTCAATTTGCAAGGTTGTGGCAGCCACTCTTTCTGGTAAAAGGGAGGAGTAGAAATGATTTCTTAAAGACTGCTTGACCTCAGCAATAAGACCACCCTAGAAATTAAAGTTAGCTTGCTGCAGAGCTGAGTGGCACAGGACAGTATTTGCTATGCTTTGGTTGAGGCCTTAAAAGCAAAAAGAATGTGATCCAGTCATTCAAATTACATAAACAGCAGCTGAAGTTTGCTTGATATTTTATCATTTGGAATTAATTAGGGTCCAAAGCTCATAATTTATGCTGTAGTTAAGATCCAAAATGCACTGCTATGAAAATTTGATGTGAAATTAATGAATGAATAGGCAAAATCCCAACCCCAAGCTCTCAGAACAGCACACTCCCTGGAGTTTTTCTTTATTAAGCACCAATGAAGCATAAATCTCAACTTAAGTTTTTTTTCTCTGCTCTTCATGTTCCTTGGGTTTCTCCATAGTCTAATTTAAGACTTGAGTAAACAGCACGTGGAGAGGTTTAGAGGCTGCTGCTCAGGTTAGCAAGAGTTGAGCAGGAGCCCAGATTCAATTCAGCAGAGGGTGTTTGTAGGAAAGTAACGGAAGATTGGTGAGGACGATTGTAAACATACTCAAGTGACTTGCAGCTGAGGTGTTGAAAAACACACACATCACACTAATTTAGTCTTGTGTGCTTGACAAGTAGAACATCTGCGCATAGATAACATAGGCTGGCAATAGACTCAGAGGCAGCCTATTGAACATGCTTGAGATTCCTGCTCTGCTGTCAGAAAGACCAAAGCACAGTGGAAAACTATGCCTCTGTGAATCCCTGATATACAGGTGAGAATAGCAGGTTCAAAAAACACACTCTAGCAAGGACTGAGCTCCACGGTGCCTGTGTTCCCACTTGTATGCCTCTGCCCAGGTGCTGCTTCAGAGATCCCCCAGTTCACGAGGTATCAAGATTACATTAACTCTTTGCATTTCATCTGTGGGTTTGTGTTGTTTCTGTGCCCTGCCTGTGTCAGCTCACACAGTATCTATATGCCGGGCACCGGGCAGATAACCTTTTTTTCATTAGAGAATATCTGGATGAGTCACAAGAATTACTAGTTGGAAAAACACACTGCCCCACAGAAAGGAATAAAGGAAAAAGTAAATACTTCATTTCGGTCCAGGAAGATGAGGTAACTACCCCAATATTCACAAAGGAAAAAAAATGGCTTTTTATAATTTCATTGTCAGGGTAAAAGTAATTTTTTTCAGGTAATACTACAAAAGGACCATAGCATTCAAAAGATGCATTCAAAGACAGGCATGAAGAACATACTCTTATTTACAAGAGAAGGCAGAGAGCTCCATGCAGCTTGCCTGTATTTGCCCCTTAGATTTTTCATTTTCTCAATGTGCATTTCAATCCATCTCTTTAGCACTATCGTGGCCATAGACAGAACCTACTCTGCTTGCACATGCTTGGTTAAAAAAAAAGAAGCCAAATGT
Source organism: Ibidorhyncha struthersii (assembly GCA_013398815.1). NCBI lineage: Eukaryota > Metazoa > Chordata > Aves > Charadriiformes > Charadriidae > Ibidorhyncha > Ibidorhyncha struthersii. Next base: position 1,075,890 of record VZSZ01001999.1, on the reverse strand, counting down.
ATTATTGGCACTTTAAAAGTTTTCCCTTTTGATGTATATTTTATCATATTTCTGTAAATAAAGGCATTTTAAAATTCATTTATTGTTCTTCTCATGTGTTTCTGATTGAAAACTGTGGCTTGAAAATTGAGTTTTCCAGTTTATTTTTAAGTAGATACAAAGCAAAGCGCTGCTGTTTCATGCATTTGTCTACTGAGAAATTGATTTGACTTGAGCAAAAACACATTACAAAATAACATGCAAGTAATACAGGAAAAGAGAAAAAACGATGTGATAATTGCCACAGATCTATATTGACCCTATTATTAATCTCTGATGTTACTCACAAGACTGAGTAGCAACCTCATTAGCAAAAACATAACCTTATTTTTATTTGTTACAATTATTATGCACTTGTTTGCAGCAAAGGCATGACAAAGTAACATGGACTTTGTACATCTGTCTTATGGTTTAGGTGATTAAATACTGGGAAGGCACGAAGGCACTAAGCATGGATGGATTACAAAGAGTTATAAAAATACATATTTGATCTTGTATTACAGTAGAACTTCTAAAATTTGAACCTCAAATACTAATTACATATTTCGTCTCACTACAGGCTGGAAACAAAACGTCATCATGTGGAAAAAAATCTATGACTTGTAAGTTTGCATAATATTCTGGTTTAATTTCCATTACTTCTGGTGTTGCTTCATAGATAAAGGTAATAATGTTTAGTAATAGCAGGAAAATCTTTGGAAAAAACTATCCCAACAATCATATATGAAGTCATTTCCTCTTGTTCCCTATCCGAGCAGAATTCAGTGCTCTCATTAATTTTGAAAATGCAAGTACCTGTGTCCTTTTCTGTCAAAGCTTCTGTTGGAGCACTCAACCATTCGAAAGCACAAACCATTTGAGAATTTCAACAAATAATAGGTTTGATTAACAAGAGAAAACAATATATGAAATTCAATACAGAAATGACTTGTTTCAAACTAGCTGTTAAAACAGCTAGCGCCTTGGGTCTCTCTAAGGCAATTCAGTGTACAGTTTAAACATCTCCACTACTGATTTTATATAGATTTCAACATACATCTTGTAAGTACCACAGGTCATTGGTATGGTCACAATTTCTATTTCAAATAATCGTATTAAATCCTACTGCTTAGATTAACTAGTTTGGCCAACTTGTACTATCTGCAGGTATAAGAGAGCCATAGATCCATAATGCTATCTAATTATGCTGAAAAACAGGTGTGAAAACACTGCCACCGAATCACTAACAAACACATGAGTCTTCCACTGACAACAACTTATTTTAAGGAAAGCACACTGAAAGTAAACTGTGTGTCCTGGACTGAGGATCTTGTGATGTCTGAGGAACATCATCCAGTGATACTTACATCCTATACTTGAGATGAAAAAAAAATTATACATTCTTAACTTTTTAAAAAATTTTCTATATTGGAGGTGAATCACTTTTTAAAATTTAAATTAATCCACTTTTCAGACTTTCTCTGTCATACAGCAGAGTTCCTGGTTCTAGATCTGTGCAGTAAGGAACCATACTGAAATGTTTTGATGTTCCAAATTGACATGACAATAACAGAGCAGCAATACTGTGGAAATAAATAAATGCAATAAAAACATAAAATGCTGTTATATATAGTATAACACCTTTATTCCTAATATATTAAGGAAATCCAGACATTTTTACCTGGAAGTGTGGCATATCTTAATAATGAATAAAAGTGGAAACTTTTTTGAAACTAGACTTCTACAAAATAACAGAAAGCCTGCAACGTACAGGCTTCCTTTTTCTCCCTTAGATTCTACGCAACAGTGTTTTCTTGGCATAGTGCCATCACTTAAAATCAAATACACGTTGTGTAGACTTAACACTTTTAAAAACATTTCTAAAAGAGCACAAATGAAAAGATTCCACATCTTCTGTTCCATACAAATGAAAAGATTTCACAGTACAGCCGAGCAGGATTAAAAGCAACACAAGGACATTGCTGGTGCCATAAGCAATAATAATATGTGCAGTATAACCATCACATAGGCAAACTGTTTACATACAGCAGAAAAGAAAGCTGCCAGAAAAATCCTTTAATATTCCTAGCTACTTTTCTAAACCAGCTCTCACCTCATTTTGGTCGTGTTCAAACATCTATCCTTGGCACAGAGTAGCAGATGATAATTTGAAACTGTCATATAAAATAAGTTTATCATAATAAAACCCTAATTAGTCATTTTTTAGTTTTTAATTGTCAATTTGCCCCTCAGGCCTCCAGGATCACATGTTACTCTAAGCTTTTAACACACAGTCTCATATTACTTTTTTCTTTCGATTCAACAGCATTTTAATTCGCTTCTCAGAACATAGCATTTTTTAAAATGCTACTTCCTTTCCTAGCTGGTCATTCGTACTTTAATAATGAACAACTGTCAGGTATGATACATTTTTGCTAACTTTTATTATTTTACTCTTCTTCAATAATTAAAATGCCTTTCAAAATTACAATTGCTGTATTAATTCCACTGGCAGAAAATATTGATGCAAATTTTGTTTCATGCTGAAGATACTTTCTGTGACTGCCAGCAAATGCAAAGAGAAAGAAAGCTCTTCAAAGAGAAAAATAATTGCGCATACAGATTGTGTTCTGCCTCTCCAAAAATCTCCAGATAGGCTATCTCAGGAGTCACGTCTTTACTCATTTCCTTTTGTCCCCATCCCGGAAGAATATAGTGACCTCACTTATATAGAAAATGCAAGTCTCTGCGGCATTTATGAACCAAGTTTCTTTTGGAGCACTGAAGGCCCGTTATCAGGTAGATTCAATGTCATGTAATCAATTTTTAATGTATTACATTACAAAATCACATAACAGAGGACAAAACCCCAACTGCTTGGTGCCAGGTATAATTTTGGATCATTGCATGGAAGTTTTTTCTCTTCATGTGTACACTTTCCCATAGGCTGATGAGCCACACGGATTTCAAATTCAGTAGATATCACCATGCATGAAAACGAAAAATAGCCAACATTCCTTCTCCAAATCTTAGGACTCAAAACATGGTAATCACAAAAACTTTTCTGTCCCAGAATCTTCATGATGAAGGCCAACCTTCAAGCACTTGGAATTCAGCTGATGTGGTGGGATATAAATTTAGCATAAGGTACTCAGGTTGTGTTATATTCAGTCTTAAATACTTTGGAGTGACCCCAGGAATGCATTAGCAGAGAATGTAAGATAAAGACCATTACTGTGATGTATGAGTGGCTCTGGAAAAGGAAATCAAAGCAAACTGAGCTGCAACAAGCTGTAACTGCTGAGAGGCCATGAGAACCACTTTCAGCTAGACCACAGTGCAACAGTATAGGCTTCAGAAGAGGAATGAGGTGGCTGCTATCGTTACATCCCCACCTACTATGAATGAATTCAATATCCCAGCTGAGGCTAAGAAACCCACGGGTTTCAATTTCTATAACCTGCGAACTTGAAAGATGTGATTAAATCTTTTCATTTACAGCTATTATCTGTGACAGTTGCACCATTTGTTCTTGCAATGGTTATAAGATTTTGAGCAGCACACTGGTCACTAGGAAATCCAGGTATATTTCAGACAAAATTGTGTTGGTTTATGAGCGCCAGGACACACAAGCCAGTGCTACTCCTTGGCATTTTTACTTACAGAGCCAAGTTTTCTTACTTGTCTTTTAACCTAGATATTCTGCAAACTATATATGAACACCTGAGTTTAAAAGTGCATCAAAAAAACAGAATGTGTGTTTAGTCTGGCCAAAATCATCTCAGTGCACACCTACGCCAGCTAAGTTCCCTTTCTCTATCCCGACAATCAACTCAGTTATATCTACTGAGTGCTGTACTAAAGCAGAAAGATCTGGCTCCAGACTCACTTCTCGTGGCTCTTGGACACCCACCATCTTTAAGAGTGTGTCTATTATGAAATTCAAAGGCATAATGACAATTTATGTAGACATACTGGTGCTGGCTTCAAATAAGCTATCTTTGCTGCAGATGGGAGTGTTGCTATGGTAGCATTAAAGTCAATGCAGGCCACAAAACCTGCCTAAGTTCAGGGATCTAGTGTCCGCTAAACTCCTTGTTGCCATGGCTGCACTGCTATAAGTACCAGCTAATTTAGCAAGTTATAATGTGACTCTATGCATTGGAATCTGTTTTTTAAATTGCTCTATAAGCCTATTCTGAGATTGCAAGTACAGTCTAGGAAATAGTCCTGCCTACTATTCCCCAGTCTTCCTAAATGAGATGCTGGTTTGGAAACAAGATCAAAGTGGCATGATCTCCCAAAAAATAAACAAACACCATTCATACAACTAACGCACTTAAATGTTTCGCATATTTCTTAATAGAAGCACTATCAAAGTGTTCAAGGCCAGGCTGGATGAGGTTTTGAGTAACCTGGTCTAGTGGAAGGTGTTCAATGATTCTGTGATTTTATATTTAGAAAAAGCCACTGATGTTTACTTCCCTCCATCCACATTTCATCCATGTTCATGCATTCATCATGACAATTGGTATTACCATGTCTCCTGACCAGCTGATTTCAGTGAAATAAGTATCAAGATTTAGTACATAGAAAAAAGGGAAAGTTTTCTTTGCTTTAACCAAATAACGAAATAAGCCTTCGGGAAGTCAAGAACAAGATACGCCACATTCCACAGGATCTTAGAAGGAAATAAGGCTAATCTCTGAAAACTATTTTTTGGTTTCTTTGGTTTTAGGTGGAAAACCTCAAACTCAACGTGCTCCCTAATATATGGAATTTGCTATCAAGTTCAGTATATTATCAAAACATCCATACAAAGCAGACAAGATCTGTAGTTTTTCAGACTGCGGACTACAGGAAAAAGGGGGAAAATTAGAATAATGTCAATATTCTTCCCTACCAGATGATGATGATAATATTCTCCAGATAAGATTCAGATGTACTACAAGATATAAGAACATCGAATTCAGTTGACCTCCCCCCAGTTTTTACTTCTCACATGTTCACAGCACTACTGTATTAGTCATTCCTGAGTGCACTGGGTGACTTTGGTTTTTCAATGAGACAGGAATAGTATTTTCTTTGATACATTTTAGCAAAGTTTCGGATGCAACGCACTGTGCTCATACAGTCCTGTATCTGTTTAGGGAGTTAAACAATGGCTCTGCTGCTAGAAAAATCCTCCTGAATAATGGGAGTCTCAGTCTTTCTGATTGATGAGATTTGAGTTTGAGATTAAATTACTTTCCTTAAATACCCGAAATTACTCCACTAAAAATAGTTTGTAACCAAAACCTCCATCCGTTTGTCTACTTTGTCCTTCCTCTCCCTAAAAGATGATAGTTCTAAATCTGAGGAAAATCATTCCTAATCTAAATGTTTACAAAATATTATTTGCTTAAAGATAATGTGCAATTGTTTTTAAACATTTCCTTTTCATGAATATCAAGACAACCAACTTTAAAATACATGTGTTCCTAGAACTACCTATGCTGTAGAGAATACAAACTCCTCATAAATCTTCTCTTCTTGCTAAAGTTCAGTCAAAAATTCTACATGACAAATCACTGCAGAACTGCCACTTCCATTTCTAAGTCAAAATGCAGTGTAGAGGGAAAGTGAGGTTAATCCTTTTAGAAGAGAGATGGTCAGTGTTTGCTGTTCATGTCATAAATGCACTTGTTTCCATTAATTATGCTTCCTCCCTTGCTTAAGCATCATGACTATAACTTTGCTTTGCATAGTATGCTTAACAAGCATGAAATGTCTTTGTAGGGCACCAGGAAGGTCAATTCCCTGCTTGCACAGTTCACTATGGACTTAGATGTAATATAGCTAACATACAGTAGCTTCTGAAATCATAGTCTTCTATGAAAAGGAAAATCTCATTATCGACCCAGACTCCCTCTTTGCATTTGGGATAATTACACTTTTTCTTTTTACAACCTATCTTTCTGATGCCTCTCTCATTTACTGGACCATATACTATGGCAGAATTTCATTTCTTGTTGGACAAGAAAACAATCTCAGCTTCCCTCCCCTAGGACTGAAGCTCAAAATCAAGAAAATGTATTCACTGCTGTCTACATTTATAACCTAATGCTGCAGACTATAACCATGGAACACTAAAACAAATGCAGCATTATAAAACACATCAGTTTATCCTTCCCACTCAACAATATGAGATTTCTTTTTCTTTACCAACACTGGCAGGTAGAAAATTTACTTAGATGGAGCATTCTTTGATGTATCCACAGAGGCCAAAGCAACCGCACACCTTTTGCTTAACTTAAAATCATTATGGGAAAATAGATCAGTGTATAAAAATAATAGATGAAATGGTGAGCTTACTTCAGGTTTGAGGTAGAAAAATTTAGAGGCTAGTTCAAGAGGAACTGAGAATAAGGATATCCATATCTAAATTCTTATTCTGCTGCTGCTTGGAAAGTAGTAAGAGAAGGCTGACTTTTCATGTGGTTCTCTAATTTCCTGCATGTAATTTTCTCCACTTTCAAAGCTACATCCAAGACACTGACTTCCTTGACAAAGCCTTAGGCTATCTAATAATAAAAATTGTTGTATTAAACCAAGGTTTCATTGTTAAGAAGTTCCTAGAAAGACAACTAAGAGCTTCCAATTTCTTACACAAATAAATATATATTGGAGTTCATATGACTACTACTAATCTAAGTGGATCTAACACACAGACACTGAACGCAGCTCATAAAGAATAATCTCTGAATGCATCCACTTCTGAAGTAAAAAGGCTTATTCTGAGGGCAGCAGGAAAGCCTAGACAAAAGAGAGGCAGTGGCAGAGCAAACGTAAGGGTAAACTGGAACTCAGCAACAACATTTCAGTCTGTAAATGTAACTGCTGTTAAAAACAAATTTCCCTAAGTTATTTTCAAAGTCCATTATGAGCTTACAATACACAGGAACAGTAGACAGAATTAAATTAGCATAAGACTACATGCAGGCTCAGTACTAGAAAGACATAGTATTCCTTTTTTTCTGTTTCAGAACTGATAATGCTAAGCAAGTTGAGTCAGAATTTCTACCCTGATTTACTGATTTCACTTTAATTAGCTACGTTACAATAATAGACAAATGATAAAAAAAGAAATATAGCTCTCCTCCTGCCTCATGCCATGGGAACAGGTAAGCACCAGTGTACAAAAACACTTCTGAGACAGTCTGCTTCTGTGACGTTTACTTTTGGTTGTCCTTACATTAATGACTAAAAGAAAGTAGGTGAAAACAGTCCTTCTGTCCTTTTGTAAAATTAGAAGGAAGCCCACATTTGTTAATTCTTCTCTTAAAGAGAGCTGTTAGGTGTCCCAAACCAGATCTGGTGAAACCTGGTCCATCAAAGCTTTCCTGATTTTCATCTGTTGGAGGATTTTGTTCCTCACAAAAGTTGCTTCCCAACAGGGTGGTTTGATGGTATATTGACGGTCTCAAAGTCCAGCTTCAGGCAAGTGCCTGATGAGAAAGCCTAGGGTACAGAAAGCAAGGAAAAAATTCCTGAGTACCGTACTAACCTTGCTGTCCCTGCTCCTGATTCAGCACTGAGCAGCTGACAGAGGGTGTTTCACATTATACAGCGTGGCTTCCTCCTAGGCACGGTCCCCTGCTGTGCTCAGCAGGGATGAAGACAGGTTTGGCATGCACCCTGCCTTTAGGGCTCTGGGGATCTCTCTCGCTTATTCCCCCAGTATAAAACTAGTTCTCCTGCCGGGAATGGAAAATAACAGGAACAGAGCCATCCTTATCCTCTTCTCTGAAGTCAGTCTATTGCAATCCTAGTGGTGGCCAAGGGATCTCACTAAAATGACACCTCTGCAGCTCTCTTACTGTCTTTTTCTGATGTAAATCTGGTACCTGAAAGCTGTACACGAAACAGTGAGGTGTAAAATTTAAATATTATGTGATATAAATAAATTAAAACAAGATAGTGGGCAATATTTATCACATCCTCACCTTGCATAAGGATTGTGAATGTGCCACTTTCCAGTGAATATCACCTACCCAAAACATGTGGAAAATAAGATCCAGTTTATGAAATGAAACTGAAAATCTTCCTGACGGTGACACGTGAGAGGCCTTACCGTTTGGAGTGACTTTTCAAGTTTGCACTTATTATCTAGCTACATATTCTCTGTACAGAGGAAAAGTCTTTCCTCTTTAGAAGTGACAAGGATAGAGGAGGAAATCTATAAATCAATGAGGTACAAGACTTATCTCAATCCAGTCATGTATGGATTAAATACGACTACTAGAACAAAGATTGTCTCATTTTCAAGGTCTTTTCTTATAGTAAATCTAAGCAAACATGAATTAGATTTCCCCAAAGTAAAGCTGCAAACGGAGATATGCTTTTTCACGGTCTCTTTCCTTTGTTCCTTCAAAGTACACCTGGATTTCATTATTTAACAGAATATTCAAGATAACCCAATAAAAAGTTGATGTAATTATTTTGCTGGTTTTATCCTTTGTGGTAAAGTTTCTGACGCATATTGTGTTGTACATATCCCTCAAGTTCTTTTGAAGAGTTGCAATACGTAATTACCACGACACAAGGGACTGATATCTCCATTACAGGTTACTGACTCTGCCATAGGTAATGTAGCAAAGCAAAATCTTATCAAGCAGCCTTAGCTGGCCCACCTAACCTCCTGCTACTGCACAGAATTAACCCTTGCTGAAAGTAGTTCTTGGTCAGATTCAGTACTCTAAATACTGGACTCATTACATTAGGACAAGATGTGCAAATGGAGCAAACTCTTTGTAAAAGGATACAAAATACAACAGCAGAGTCTTGCTATCTAACCTTACTCGTCATGACAGCCAATTCTTTCACCTCCTTGCCAAATTAGCAGGATCTATTTATACTATTTTATGGAAATGTGATATACCTGGCTATGAGTGTCTTTTCCCAATTACAGCAATGTAGTTCTTCCTCTCAAGATGCATTGTTCTCTTCTTTTGGGATCCAGAACAAAGTCTACTTAAGATAAATGCAAAGACTGCCACAGATGTCAATATGCTTTCTATCAGGCCATTGGTAAAGCCACTTTCTTGGGAAAATGGAAAAACAAATGTATCCTTTTTTCTATATTTATATCTGTTGTTAAGCATTGTGTAAGCACTTGCACCAACACTGTCACGAAAATGAAGGAGAAGATGGATGTGAAAAATTATACTTTGGGAACAATAATATCTCCTTCTATCCCAAGAGCTGAGGCATGTTGTAGATCATGTTTAAATTTAATTGAAGAAAGAACTGCTAATGGTGATGGATGTTGACGTTCATTCACATTAAAAAAATTCATTCACCAGAAAAAAAGAAAAAGACAAAAAAGTGAATTTTAGTTTTGAAGGGCAGGAATCAATAGGACACAATCAGAATTACAAAGCACGTTGTGCCCAGTACAGTGGTGCAGAGGAGTACAAACCTTGACTGTAAATTCAGATGAGCAGGAATCAACTCTGGATTTACAAAGAGCTTAGCAAAAGGATCTCCGTATGTGAAGAATCTCCTAAGGTCTCTCATGAGGTAAATAATTATCTGCAGGCGATGGAAAAGAAAAGCAGCAGCCATAGACACCACACTGCCTTCTACGCATAACAGCAGAAATTGGGCAGATTATGTTAGGCAAACAGTAGATTTATGCCCAGCAGCAGTGAAGTTTCCCTGCTCTCTGTACGGACTCACCACAGATTCTGTATTGCTGGCATGGCCAACTCAGGAACCAAAGAGTGACTCACAGTGTCACAGGGCAATCCCATGCCCATTGCTGCTGAGTCACCGATTGGCATCAATCTGTTCCTCTCTGCCAGCCAGGTATGGGAGTTTACAAACAGATAACTAAGTCTCACAGGTGAAGATTTGAGAATATCATGTTGAGATGCTGTAGCAACAAGGAACCTTACCACTCCTTCCTGAAAGATAAAAACAAACTAAATGAGAATCGTGCACTTCAAAAAATTCCTAGAGGGCAGTGAGACGCATATAGTCACAAAACAGTGAATATTTGGGGGAGTTTAAAAGCTATGTGAATTGGATATCATTCACCAGTTCATTGATGATGTTTCCTCTTTTGCATTTTCATGTGATAATACCTAAGGATTAAAGCTATCTTGCAGAAAGATGTCAATTCTAGTTGCTTTTACTTTTTTTTTTTTTTTAATTATGATTCCAATTCTTCATAAGCTGGCATATAGCCTGCAAATTAATATCTCACACTTTGCCAGAAAACAGCACAGTGCTCATCATCATTGCCTTTCACTTGCATAAGTGTTTCTTCCCTAGTATGCAGCCTTCTGGTTAGACTGGTCCACTGGTCAACAGCCATACAAAGAAATCCATAGGTGCAGGCCTGTTTAAACCAAAGCAAGAGAGCTAACTATGATAAAGTCTACCATTCACTACCTCAAAAACAAACCCCCAAACTCTAAACTCTTATTAGGTTTGGTGAAAGAAAGAAGTAGTTTTCATCAAAAAAACACCTTATCTAAGCTATCTAAAGCATATCTTGATCATTTAAAACAAAAAATCAGCAGCAAATTAAACCAACCAACCAACAACAACGAAACCTATGTATAAATCAAAAAAATAAAAAGATTCAAACAAAAATATGGTTGGATTTTCAGCACTGACACCTCTGGCTTAATTTCCTCCCTCTGGGCCAGCTTCTCAGGTGGTATGAAATATCTTCAGCAGCTGCCAGACAGCAGTAACAACCATTAGGCAAATGAAGAGTTTTTCTGAGAGTATCAGCCCTTATGAAAGACTTTTCATTTCTCTCTGCTATCTGTTTCTCCATCATTCACTCCTATGGCAGTTGTCATACCAGCCTGCTCAGCTGCAACTTCATCTTTCCATTTTATTGCCTATGCCTTGCAAATGACTTCCTGGCAACATCTTTGTCTTATATTAACTGTAAAATAATGACTCAAAAAGCAGCTAGAGCGGTTTCTGGACGCGATCATATTAGATGCCTGCATGTTTCCTCGGAACAAGATGCATTTCTAAAGAAGTGAAAAAAACTTTTAATGAATAGAAATACTGTGGCATGGTTGTTTTTTCACAGATGTAATTACTGTAGGTTAGCACTATGTTAGCAAGTAGTAAATTAGATGTTGATTCTGTAAATAGGAAAAAAAAATATAGCTTTACAGTCTCCAGGAACTTGGAACTTTTATATTTAGTTTTAATGACAATTTCATCTGTACCACGAACGGTACAGTCCCTGGGTATGTGGGTGTGTGTGTTGTGGGGTTCTTACTCAAACCCTGGTACCAGTGGGAGAAACTTGCAGATGACAAAGCTATATCTTACTCATTTTGCTCAGGCTCTCCTGTTGCATATTACACACTGTGAAACGCACATTTTCAAATGATCAGCTATTATGTAGACAAAAATGTGTCACGATTTAGCTTTCTCACTGCTTTGTCTCAGTAATATATTACTGTTAACTACAGGCTTTATCAACATTTAATCCCGGTGGTAGCAAGTTTTCCTCCAGAAAGGGAGGTTATTCATTAAGTGTATGTAACAATTAATATAGACATCATTAGGAAGAAAATAATGTTGGCTGTTGATTTCCACAAGAGACAGCATACAGCATGGCTTACAGACTGTCCCCATAAGAACATTTTTATAGCTTGAAGAGTATTTCACCAATATGGCAAAAATTCTGAAATACTCATGACAGATTGACCAGATATCCTTCCCAAAAATACAGAGCACAATGCTACAACCACTTCTTGGCTGTTGTGATTTTGGCAGTTCTATTAAGGAATTCCATTTTGCCAGAATATTCTAAATTATTTTGCTAGTGTTCAAAATTCAGGAAGCCAACTATGGAATCATTTTCTCCCACTAAACAATTTTCAAACAATAATGCACATTTGAGCATAAACTAAACATTTCATGATTTATTTACTGACAAATGAAATTTCCCTGTTCTGCATTACTCAGGGAGGAGAAGAATGGCAGAAATATGCCGTAGCAGTGCAAATTCATCATGATCGTTCTGCCTTAAACAAAGGTCTAACGTTTGCCTTCAAATTATGGTCAGGATGCTTCCTTGCCTGAAAAACGGAAGCAGAAATGATTGGATTGTAAAGATTCTTGATGGGATAAGACGTGAAACCTCTCTAACTCTCTCAAAAGGAAAAATGTCATTGCACATTTAAACCCTGGTATTTGTTTTGAGATAAGTGTTTCCTTTGAGGACTTTTAACCGAGTATTTTGTCTTTTGCTGCTCCTATAACACAAGCATAATCTGCATTCCATCTTAAAATGGAGATGTGGCAAGTTTCTCTTTAAAGAATTCATCTAGTTAAATCTCGTCCAAGTTTCTCAGTAACAAAGCCAGGTTAACCAAGGCAACGTTAGCCTTGGGCTAACATTTTATTATAACTCGACACACATTCTACATCTGTCTGCCTCTACGTTTACCTTTATGGAAAAACAAAATATATGCTGTACCACCAGTGTACAGAACATATGGTTTGGTGCCTGATACTCCACAGCATGCAGTTATTGTATGATGTATACTGTCCTCTGCTGAAAAGAAGAGCACTTCCATCAGAGAGCAGCAGCACGTAACTTTCTTGCTTCATTTTGTGGAAACACTTCAGTTTTAGTACCTGTATGGAAGACTGTAAAAATGTTTTGGCAAAAATATGAGGTGTTTCCAAACCTTGAAAAAGTAAAGATGAACTTTTCTCATAAACTTTTTGAAAATTCTTGTCCTCCTCAGACTTTCAGGTCATTAGCTTCTACTGCTACCTGTGCTGATGTCACCCAAACATACTGGATTCATCAAGATCCTGAACCTGAAGACAAATAAGATTGAAAACGAGCTAATTGCAAAACAGTTGTTGTAGGTCAAAACCACTTCCGTTATGATCCTGATTCACTGGGACAAACAAGTATATGTCCATCAACTTTCTCTCCAGGACTCAAACAGTGTGTTTAGCTTCGTGCATGAACTGCTGTTGACATGTGATACTTTAGGGAAGCAAACATAGTGAGATACAGCAAGTCACGTTTGACTCCTTGTATACATGTCCTTTTACCATTTCTCCTACGCTCCACCAGTGAAATTTCTTGTCACAATTTACAATAAAAAATTCAGACCTCAGATATCCACAGATTGTCCAGGTGCTTTACTGAAGAATGATTAGCATGCAACTATCTTTACAGAAATTCAAATATAGGTTATGTCTGCTGCCTCCTGTAAGAAAACTATTTGTCTACCAGAGCATCCAGTGACAGGGCATTTGCTTTTCAGATATCATATTTCAACACAAGTTTTTTATGTATTCTACACCATTGCCAAGGAATATCTCAAAGTTCAGTGCATCAGCAACACAATAAGATGTTCTTTTTATTTATAGGTATGTGATTGTATACTTTAATTCCAGATATGATCAATCTCACTGTAAAGGAAGTATACTATGTTTTATTAAGGACTTCTGGAGAACATAATTCTCACAGTGAGCAAAAGTATAAATAAATATTCTTGCAAGTGATATATAAATCATTCTAAGTGAGCAGCAGCATGTCAGTCAAGGTTGATCAGATTCTTTACAACATAGCCTTATGAAAAGAAAAATGTTAGATTTGGGTCCAAATATGGAAATTTTCATGACTGACATTTGTGGCACTTTTAGGATCAATGAACCTTTTGTCAAAACCTGAAGCAAAGTTTTTACTGCAGGACAGGGAACTTTTTCTGGAAATTCAGGTTTGTCCATGTTATGACCTGAATCATATCAGTACCTGGAGAGCCCAACTGAAAACAGCCCTCCTTGTAACACCTGCTAGATTTATACATAGCAAGAGATGCACAACTCCATTATCCTACTATCAAAATTGTCCAAGTGCTAAAGGGAGGAAAAGAGGTAAATGGCAGTCAAGTTCATGTATCATTCCAGGCTCAGATGCTGACCTGACACCTGGTTAACACCTCTTCCTCTGCTGTGCTCCACCCTCTGGCAGCAAAACCCATTTGAAGGAAAACAGCAGCACAAAGAAAATTTATGCAAGTATACGTTCTTCTAGGAAAGACTTATAACTTCAGAAAAAAACCCCACACATTACCCTAACAGCAAGCTCAACAATATATGGACTTCAAAGCATAAAATAGTAAGGAAACAATGTTTCCAGTTCTCATCAAGATATATTTAAAAGTATATACAGAGTATATATATGAAACATAGCAGTACAGGGTATGTGAATACTGTAAGAAAATTACCTGACAATTTATTCTCCATTTCTCTCAGATCAAGTAAAGTATTTTCTTAAAGAAACAGGCAGACAATATTGCCTATTATTTTCAGTGAAAGTTAGGAGACTGTACACTTTCAAAAACATTCTTGGAGAAAGTGTTTCCAGTTATAACAATTTAAATTCAGAGTAACTGAACTAATATGTATACAGCTGTTCAAATTTACACAGATGTCACTAAGAACTGATTTAACAGTTTTCCTCTGTAAAGCACAGTATAGATGACTACAAATATTTCAGGGACACTCTGGTACATTATTCTGTATTGCAATTCCACCTAACTTGAAATAAAGTAATTACATATGCTCTAGAATGTTGCTGCAAAATTGATCACCACTTTCTTGTGAATAGCCATGCATCTACATATAAAGATGAATGTTCCTTTCTAGAAATGGATCATTTCCAGATTAATGGTTAAATTGCTGTTCCTTGGAAATTAATACAACTAGGTCTACTTCTGCAGCGACTTAAATATTCACCAATGAAATTGAAACGCTTTTGTCTTTTCTCTGCCCATTGCCTTCCTGCTCTGGTGAAAAAGAAAAAAAAAAAGAAATGTAATGAACAAATTGTGTTGTCACTTCTGTGGGAAAAGTAACTTATAGTTACCATGTGGTGTTGTAACCCCCAACGTTACAACTGTGTTAAAAAAATTTTGTGAATCAAAGCACCTCTTATGTTGATATGCCATGTTCTTAACAAACAGTATCAAGCAGGGTACTTTCATTTCTTTGTTTGACCCTCTAAAGATTAATTCCTTCAGTTTTCTTCAAAGAAGCATAAGGGCTAGGACCTTTAAAGAAAAAGCTGTCTTTTTCACATAATCACAGAGTGGGGCCGTGACAAAAACCTAGACGTAGAAGAATTTAAGCAGTAGGTTAAAGTGGTGTCTTGAGAGCTGAATCTGACCTTAAGTTAGTCGCTTGCCATTTCATCCATCGTGGCCACTATTCATATATAGTTTCCCTCCATTCCCTCCCCCTGACTCCTCTGAAACATGTTTTGATAGCTTGACAGGAAAAGTATTCACTAAATTTTTTGGGACATTAGCAATACTGAGTAAGAATGCAGATCTTACCCAGGCCTGCTTACCAGTCTTAAGCCCTATTTATACAGTTTACCATAAGTAAAGATTGTCTATTCAGACAGTAAAATCTGCCAGTAAAAAGCAACAGCTGGTAAAAAGCAATCCCTTTTTAAAATCTACTTTTTCTCCTATTACTTAGGTTTGCTATGAAGTGTCATGGAAACTCAGCATCAGTATGGTGTGGTATTTGCAAGCATCTACAGGTTTAAAAGGAAAAATCGACAATTAAAGGGCATCTGTGAACCTTCCTGTTTCTCTGATATGTAAGTTTTATTAAATAAAAATTTCTGGATCTTTAAGCAATTAACCTATTCTTCCTGTTCTAAGTGAGGAAATGACTAACGATTTATGTAGTTTCAAGAAGCTAGAAGGGAGAGGACAGAAAGACTATTTTTAATGGCTAAGGAAAACTGACAGCTGGGAATCAATAAGGAAATGACAAAAAGCTCAATGGACCCCGGTGGCTCACCAGGACAGTATGATAAAACTTCCCCCGTTTCTAAAGCCAGCTGTATGCATGTGTTGCATGTGAGTGGTGACACGACACACCGTATTTAATTCCCCAATCCCAGTGGTCAATACTCACATCGATACACATGGAATGGAAAACAGCATAAGTCTTATCTTCCCAGGATACCTGTCCCTGCTCCACTGCCTGTGCATTTCCTTCTTGCCCTTTAGTTGACCAGCAGGCCCTGCCTCAGCCATGCTGGTTTCTTGCCCTCCTTTCTGATCTCTGACACCTGGGGATTGAGAGCTCTTGTGCTCTGTGGAAAGCATCCTTAAAGATCTGCCAGCTCTGTTCTGCTCCCTTGTCCCTGAGGGCAGTTTCCCAGGGAGTCCTATTGACTAACCCCTTGAAGAGCTGGACATTTTCTTTCCTAAAATTCAGGGTCCTGACTTTACTGTTTGCCTGACCCATATCCCTCAGGACTGTGAACTCCTGTGCATGATCACTGCAGCCCAGGCTGCCTCCAACCTTGACGTCACTTGCGTTGCTAACCAACATGCCCAGTACCCAGCACTGTCCCCTTTGGGGCTGCCTATTACCTGGCTTAAGAAGTTATTCTCAATGCACTCTAGGAGTCTTCTGGATTGCCAACAGCTCGCTGTGCTACTTTTCCAGCAGATGTTGGGGTGGTTGAAGTCCCCCAGCAGGACGAGAGCCTGTGAGCGCAATGCTTTCTGTAGCTGGAGCAAGAAGGTGTCCGTCAATAGGCTCCCCTTGATTGGGCAGCCTGTAGTAGACACCAGCCACAAGGTTTCCTTTCTTGCCTTGGTCTCTAACTCTTACCCATACGCTTTCAACCTGCTCGTGGCTATTTTTCAGAGACAGCTCTTCACAATCTATCAATTTCTTGCTGTAATGGGCAATGCCTCCAACCCCTCCTTCCTTGCCTGTCGCTTCTGAACAGCCTGCAGCCATCGATAGCTGCATTCCAGTCCTGCAGGTTTCAGTAATGGTAACTACGTTGTAGCTTCCTAGCAGCACGGTGGCTTCCAACTTCTCCTGTTTGTTGCCCATGCTGTGTGCATTGATGCAGAGGAACTTCAGCTGGGCTACTGGCTGTGTCACCTTCTTAGAGGAACACAGCTTAAATCCTTTGAGGCATTTCACTGATGTTTCCCTGTTAGCTTCTTTGACCCTCAAGAGCCCCTGGCTCATCTCCGTAGGACTTCGAGTGTGCTGCAGTGTACACAGCACGTCTCAGAGCAACAGACTAATGATGTGGCTTTTATTATTATTTTTCAGGAAAAACTGATACAAATTAAGAACTCTTTATCCCTGCATAAAGTCTACAACTCAAACCTGTGATTTCAGCATCTTAGCTGTTACCCAGTAGTGCAATACATACCAGTTCATCAAAATCCGCATTTGAACAACCTCCTGTCCCAGCTTCAGAATGCCCATTACCACAAATACTGGAAAATATCTTTTGTGGGAAAACAAAGTAACTAGATTTCCCCTGGATACACGTGGTTCACAGCAATAAATATAACCAAATTTGTTTAGATTTATTACAAAAGAGAGCACTTCACCTTACTTTTGCTGGTACAAGTCAGGGTCTTAAACAGAGCAGTTAGAAAATATTTTTGGTTCAATTATCCAATATAAAGCAAACTGGTTGCAAGTTTCAGGACTGGATTTACTAGAAGAGAACTGGAACATTGGGATACAGTAGCCCTTAGGAGTCTGCATACTTAGGAGTCTGCACACTTGTACTCTCCTTCCCAAACTCCTCTGATTTCTTATAAGTCTGGTCTGTGCAGAACCAGTCTTAGGGCTTGTTTTCACAAGGAAACTGAGTATGACATGAATTTGAAACGTAACAGTTAACCTTGGGTTAGCTGGTGACACAAGAATGTTTACTCTGGCAAAAATCACCTCTCTTACTGTCTCTTCAAGTCTGGGCATCCACTGGTGACTCAATGTGCCCTGAAAGTGATGTCAGAAACTTCAGCATAGCTTTTCCAAAGCAGGGGATTAGCATGAAAAAAAGAGCACCAGCATGAGGACCCAGTCCAGAACCACCATGTCAAAACAGCTATTTCAAGACTTTTCCTTGCAGACCTTCTTAGGTTTCTGTATTTTTCCCCAGACACCAGAATGGTCTCTAAAGCTTGCCAGAATGCATGGGATTACAGAGGCTTGAACATCAACTGAGAAAGAAGATTAGTTCATTTTATTAAATGAAAGTGGCCAGATAACTATATGGTACAACAGAACATTTGGTCTTAATAATACAATGTTCAGGCAAGGTATGATTCTTCTTTGCATGGAGAATTTGTTTAAATTTTAAGAAATTGCTGATATAGAGATGTCAGTTAGTAAAAACTTAGCTCGAATCAGTTCCCTGCATTAAATAACTTACATAGCACAAGGACTTACTATATTATTACCAGTCTACTTCCATCTACATTGAGGTATTTGCAGCAAATTTATTATGTTCTTACATATTTACTACACTGTACTACTAACAATTTAGTGTAGACAAAGACTAATATCACCTTCTACTTACTGCTTTGATACTAGGAAGGTGATCTGAATGTAATTTATACCATCTCCAAGACAAGAAAAGTTTGATACATTAGAGTAAATGAGATCAGCCTACACAGCCTGAAAAAAAGAAAATTCAAAAAAGGGTGGTCTGAAGAATTTGCACTCTGTATACAAGAAAAAAAATCATACTTAATATGGTGTGTTTTTTCCCAAGATCAGATCAATAATCTTAACCAGAAATTTAGAATTCAGTCTTTGAAATAAAAAAGCAATAGTTTTTTTTTTAATTAAGAGCATCCAGAAAGTGTATTTTTGGATTTCACTGTTGAGAAGGCCAATATGTTTTGAGTGATCAACCAATGCCACATTTATTTAAAAAGATTAAGAAGTACAAATGTCTTTACCAAGCTATGAGCTATAGAATCCAAACCATTCCAAATAAAATGGCAACATTCATCACCTAAATTAAAAACCAGTAATTAGTTAGGTCTTAGTTAGAAGATATTTTTATTACTGTCCCCTCCTCATTTTCTATATTATTCCGCAATTGCTTTGTCATCTGAGCTTTCAATGTAGATAGATACTATTTAAATTAAGAGCTCACATTATTCCTATACTTTCATTTTTCATAATATAAAGAAATTACGGAGAACACATACAAATTAAAAACTGCCAGCAAAGGTGCATTACTTTGCTTTTATAAAAGACCTTTAGAGTGCAATATAACTAATGAGGTATTGCTCTGAAATATAATGCAGATTACCGTGTAGTAGATTGATTTTGCTGCAATTTCAACTAACTGCAAAGTGCCTACTAATTAAAGCAAGGCAGAGCTCAGTCTTGCCCTCCAGCATCTACAGCACAGTTTACCTACTCTGAGAATGAATAAAGCCCAGTGTTTTTTTCTGTAACCTCAAGTTAAGAAAAACATTTGAACAGGTCCTGACTTACTGTTGAGTAAGTGAATAAACGAAGGCTGGGATCCAGTGCTGCTTTTTTTCAGATCAGCAATTGCTTTCATTTTTGCTTTTGGTGAGCTGTATGCTTACACCAGTATAGCTTTTTCAGTGTAAAATGCAATGGCTTATTATATCTCTATTTAATGCACATGAATTGAAACTTTAAAAAAGAAATAGAATTCCCCAAGAATTCCTCAAGAATTTTCCTTCTTCTCTTAGACTAAAAGTTGATGAGACTCTTAAGTGTTGTACAGAGAAATCAACTGACATGAAGGCTTTTAGTGAGGTGCCCTGTAACACGACTTCCCAGAAGAAAAAAAGTAACCCCTGGGAAAGGGACACATTCTCTTTCTGAACAGATATATTCAAATACTGCCTGAAAATATGTGTGCTTCCTTTCATTTGGAAAACACTGAATTTGGGTCAAAGCAACCAATCCCTGTGAAGGCAAAGCCTTCTCTAACTGACTGACTTGCACACTAATTTTAGCAAAAGGGTACTAATCAAAAAGGAACACAACACATCTGTTTCAGTTCCTAATTTTTATGAACTTCCTCCACTGACTCTATTACACACATTTGAGATAAGTCCTGCTGCTACTGAATTCTGCCTGTAACTCCAAATCTTAGTTTTTAGGCAGTCTTTCTCAAAGAAGGAAAGATCTATACAACCATACTCAGTGCATGTGACTGCCTCTGCTTACCAGCTCTCTCCCACCACCACCCCCCTGCACCTCCCATCCATTATGACTTTCAAATCTGTCCACCAATCTGTCCCCCTTAAGGAAAATGGTGCAGCGTACTTTGATCTATACTGGACACCAGAGAATCATAACCGGATATATGTATTATGAACTCGCAAGTTCAGAAAGAGCACTGATAAGGAGTTATACTGTATGAGAAACGGGGAAAAGGTCAAGGAAAAAAAAAGTGTAATTTTTTCTATCACTCATAAATGGCTTGGCTTTTTTGTTTGTGGTATTCTGTTTATTTTCTATTTCTTTTTCTAGGTATTTTTCTGTATTTCCAAAAGGTTTATGAAACAGCCCATCATTTTTAGGACACACAGTGTTTAGGACACACAGAATGAAAGCCTTTCTGGTAAATATATTACTGATGTAGCACCAAACTGACAAGTTTTTATGTAGAAATCTTTAAAGAGAGATTTCTTTAAATAAAAGCTTTCCTTAAATGTACATTATTGTGTGCTATGGGAAAATATGAAGAAGGGAGCATTGTCCTTTATTCTTCCCTCTCCCACCATAAAGCAATGTCAACATTACAGTCAAAGCTCTTCAAAAGGGGCAGAAGTTTCCTCACCTTGTAACTTGTAACACAGTACAGTGTTTTACGAAGCCTCGACCAAAAGCAAATCTAACTCCAGACATCTTTATTTAGGCCATCTATCCAGGCTCTGTGAAAACCTACCCTGCACAATGAGAGATGTGCTGAACCTTTGACATTTCCATAGATATACATCAGCGCCTGAGAGATTTATGCGAACATTTCCATTCCACTAGAGTAAACAAATAATTCTTATTGATTTTAACTTATCTAAATGAAGACTGAAAACACTAACTTCATCATGTCTAGTTTAATGGTTGGCTAGGTGATCTTATGAACCACACTTACAGTCCCAACAATGAATCTAATCCTCTAAAAGCCATGAAACTTCCAAGAAATAAAATGAAATTTAATAGCACTTCCAACTCAAATATATCCCTCCCCAGCAAACTTCTTGAAATGCAGATTTCAGAAAAAGCAGAAAAATGAAACCCAGAATAAGCTACTCAAGAGAATGCTGCTTTCTTTTCACTAATCCCTTGAATTCTCATGTTTAAAAAAAATCACAAAAGAAGTAAACCATAGGAATCATGAATGACTGGAATATCAAAGCTCACAAAGGCAAAACCCCTTCACATAACAAAACAGGATATAGATTTCATTATCCTTACAAATGAACGATAATTCAAGTAGCTTTTTTCTTTTTTACTAGTTGAGAATTTTTAAGGCATGGAGTGATCTGACCGAAGGATAATCAATACTTTCCAAAGTTCAGTACTTGAAAGAATACTCAGTCAGGGAAAAGGCTAATGCGGTTACAAACTTTGCCATCTAGTGCTCTTCTCCATGGAACGCATGCAAAATAGCAGCAACAAACACAATTTGTCCTAAGAAACTTTGGGTGAGAATGGTTGATAGTTTTAAAGTAGCTTTCAATTAAGGTTTTCAGGAAAATCTCCTATGAGGGTGTTGTTAGATACTTGAGGCACAAGGTCATGATGAGTTGTTCTGCCATTTCCTTCCAGAAGAACTGCATCCAGTTTGATTCTACTTAATTTTTGGCACCTACAACGAGGTAAAATAAAAATAATAATATGCCTAAAATAGAGCACAGTTCTCTTTCAGTCCTCATTTAGTCAGGAGAGAGAAACAATGATCTCTGAAAAGTAATTCAGATCTTTTTGGATTTGAATGGCGGGTTTTAAACTGAAGGACCCCAGGGTCAGGGTCAAAAATGGCAATGCTCATGCCATCACATTCAACTGGGGAATAAGCCAGGACAACCACAGCAGTGTCAAATGTTCCTTAGTTGCCTCCCAAGGTGAGAAACAGAAGGCCAACCACCTCAGGGGTGTGGGTCCAGTCTTGTTCAACATATTCATCAATGAACTGGATGAGGGGACAGAGCATACCCTCAGAAAGTTTGCTGATGATACAAAACTGGGAGGAGTGGCCCACACACCAGAAGGCTGTGCTGCCATTCAGCAAGACCCGGGCAGGCTACAGGGTTAGGCAGAGAGGAACCTAATGAAGTTCAACAACTTGTGTAGGGTCCTGCACCTAGGAAGGAATAACACCATACACCGGTACAGGTTAGATTGACCTGCTGGAAAGCAGTTCTGCAGAGAAGGGCCTGGGAGTCCTGATGGACAACCTGACCATGAGGCAGCAATGTGCCCTTGTGGCCAAGAAGGCCAATGGTATCCTGGGGTGCATTAAAAAGAGCGTGGCCAGCAGGTCGAAGGAGGTTATCCTCCCCCTCTACTCTGCCCTGATGAGGCCGCATCTGGAGTACTGTGTCTAGTTCTGGGCTCCCTGGTTCAAGAAAGACAAGGAACTACTGCAGAGAATCCAGTGGAGGGCTACGAAGATGATCAAGGGAATGGAGCCTTTCTCTTATGAGGAAACGCTGGAGACCTGGGTCTGTTTAGCCTGGAGAAGAGAAGGCTGAGAGAGGATCTTAATTAAAGCTTATAAATATCAAAAAGGGTGGGAGTCAAGAGGATGGGGCCAGACTCTTTTCAGTGGTGCCCAGCGACAGGACAAAGGGCAACGGCCACAAACTGGAACACAGGAAATTCCATCTGACCATGAGGAAAAACTTCACTTTGAGAGGGGACAGAGCACTGGAACAGGCTGCCCAGAGAGGCTGTGGAGTCGCCTTCTCTGGAGACATTCAAAACCCGCCTGGACGTGACACTGTCCAACCTGCTCTAGGTAAACCTGCTTGGGGGGGGGGACGGGATGGGACTAGACTGGACTAGATGATCTCCAGACGTCCCTTCCAACCCCTGCCATTCTGTGTGTTTCTGTGGATTCAGTCACTTTCTACAGCGACTTTTCTGTTTCTTTTTTAAAGGATGGGTCAGTACTTTTGCCTGACATTATGAGCACTTTGTATAAACACACACCTTGATCTTACAGAGATGGAAATGACTGGAATGCATTTGTAAAATACTTCTTAATAAATTTGAGACAATCATTAGAAACTCTCTCCCCTTCTAAATTGTATTGTCAAAGTTGAACTTAAACATTTAGAAAGCTCAGAGTTACTGCAGATATGCCAGAAGCAGTAGCTGAATTTCTTTGGAAGGAAACACAAAGACATTTCCCTCTTGTTTAAGCCTTACAGTCCCATTTCATTGCATTACTAATTTAGTTTTAGGGACTAAGGGACAAGACTTAAATATTGATTTAAAAATCTTTAGCTATGCTCTCAGCTACATAATTACAAGCTTTCACCACACCGAAGAGAGTGATAATGGCTAACACATATGATTCATGAGCCGAAGTGCCATCACACCCATAAGGGGGTTCATTTACAAGAGAGTTTTCAGTAGCAGTCAGAAACCATCAGGCCTGCACATGATGATCAGCAAGGACATGATCCAGCTCCCACTGAAATCACTGTGAATGTTTCCATTTGCTTTAGCAGGTTTTGAAACAGAGAATAGTCTGCTGGAGGAATGCTAACTATAAAACACTCAACTGACAGTCACTACTGTATCACTGGAGAGCCTGCCAAAGATATTTCGTGATAAGGTTTGGGTAATCTTGTGAATTAACTCAAACTCTTGTGAACTGACTCCTTATCTGGGCTCTAAGGAAAATCAGAAGAAAAGCTTAAATACTTATCATCTCCAGCATCCTCATCACCAATCTTTCATATGCAAGAACAGTATGTCAAATGGAATCTCACTTGGAAAGTAAGTGGTGATAGGGTTGCCACTGTTTTTATCACAATGTTCTTACAGAGGCCAAAAACCTCAGCAGGGGTGAATATCTTGCATACAGCTTCTTTAACAGTTCAATAGGGATCTTTCATTAACTAAGCTACTATTAATCCTACCAGCAGTTTAGAGGAATCATACTGTCTACAATGGAGATGGAGTGACTCCAATGGTCCTGTCCAGTTACAGCTCCATGTTGACTTAGATGAGATAGATGCACAAATTAGGTAGTCCTCTGTCTACTGGACACTCTGGTATGCAAAAATGTCACTTCAGGAATTGTCGGGGTCTCCTTGGCTTGCAATCTTGCACGTTTTGCTCTTCCATATTTCACAGAAGAGGAAACTCCTTAACTTGGCAGCCAGTAACACAGGAGTAAGAAGACAGTAATTTGTAATTACTTCAGAAACAGAATAGGGAGGTTTGCTGCCCTTGTGTGTCTTCAACATCTAGTCAGAAAGCTTAGCATACTGAAATAACATCCTCTGTTTATAAGCCGAAATATAGTACAAAGCATTAAGACAACAGAACAGAACTGGAGAGGTAACTGCAGGTCTCATAGAAACTAATAACAGCATCCGTGTTATCCATATTATAATGCAAGGAAATTCTCTGTTACCCAGGATGAAATGTCAGCCAAGAACCCAAAATAAAAAAGTAAATGCCAAGTATGAAAAATGGAGAAGCAGCTTACATATGGAAATCTTACCCTCAGAAATACTCAAACTCAAACCAGATGACAATAAGACATTAGTAGAGATGGATGCAATAGAATAATGACGAGAAGGCCTGGTGAAATCACCCATCAATTTTGTTATTTAAGGATTCCAAGCTCTTGGTTCTGTACATGACATTTTTTTTCAGGACATCAGATTTAAACGTACACTGAAACCCAGAGGACATAAAATGGTATCTAGCTCATCTCACCACTAAAATGCTGTTGTATTACTAGTGTTGTGTCAGTAGATAGAATAATTAAAAGGAAGGAGGAAAAGGGATGTATTAAATGGAAAAGTGAGAATGATAATTTGGTTCCAAATTCTCATTTTTATTACATAGCGGCATGATTATAACACGCCATAGTAAGGGCGAACACAAGACTCTTCCTATTAAATTGTATTTAACTGAAGAAAACGCATGTAGAAGTAATAAGAAAATACTAATGAAGAAAGAGTATTTGTTAGTCCAGTATCTTATTTCCAACAGAAGCAATGACATCAGCTTCAGAAGGAATTAGAAAGTGAAATCATTAGTATGGAAAAGAAAGATGAATAAAAAAAGCTTCTTTTTAGCTTCAGAGGTTGGCTTACACCTTGGAGTATGAGGGGTTTGACTTCCTACCCTTTCTGGAATTGTTTACTTTTTCATAAAATAACTGTGAATATACACTAGACACTGAAATTTGTAATCTATTCTGCACATTTACTTAAAATTACTTTGATCACAAAATCATAGAAATACAAGGCTGACAGAAACTTCCTGACATTCAGCTACATTTACTCCTTTCACTGAGGATGAATCAAGTATAACTAAACCATTCTCAAACAGTGTCTAACTTGTCTTCAAGTTTTCCACAAAATCCCTAATGGGAAAGAAATATTCTTTCTTTATATTCAAGAAGTTACCGGAAAACATTCTTTCAATGCTCTGGAAATTTTAAAGTAAGGATATTAATTTTCTGACTATGTTGTATCAAATATTGATTTAAATAATTATTATAGGCATATAAGAGTCTGATTGGTTAACAGTTAATATTGTTTTAGAGTGAATACCTCACTATTTTAGTCGAGGAAACCCAGAAGTCATTTCATGAATGAGTTAGAGAATGGTAACCTCTACTTGGATCCAACAACCTGACACATAACTCATATTCCTATCTCAAATATATATATATTTTTAATAGAAATTTATAGGGTTTTTTATTCTACAGTGTAAGAAACATTGCTGACATGATACATGAAGGCAATCTCTTTGCCTTAATTCCAGAAAGCGAGTCATATATATTTCTTCATTTACTCAAAATTCTTTGTGAACTTGTGATATCAATTAAGGCCGATGCTGTAGTAAGATAACAAATGTGATAAATTTGACGAAGAGCAACATTTCATTTGAACAAAATAAACAGGTATAACATAATTTAGCCTTCTCATAATTTATACAAATGTATGACACGTTATAAATAATTGCCCTTAAGTTACTATGATGATTTTCTAATCAAAATGTAACTAGATTCTTTTCAAATTTGGAATATGGTTATCCGTAATGTGAGAGGAGAACACTGCATTATAAAAAGAAAAATATTACACCTGCTATACTGGAAAAGTCTAGGAATCTCCTCCCTCTTAATTACTGCATGTATAGCTTCTGCTTTTATATTGCCTTAATTGAATGCTAATTCACTGTCTACATTGCATCTCAATGAAGAGTGGTTTTCTTGATTGTAGACAGGCATGTTGTAGGTTTTGTCCCAGAAACTCCAAACTTCTAAAAGATCTTCACCATCATTTCACCAGTTTTTCCCCCTCTGACATTCCTGTCAGCTATTAGGTCCTTCATTACATTTTATATAAACAGAGACAAATTTGCCTCCTTCCACATAGTGGTAAAGCCATGCACAAATTGCTCACATAAATTTACTTGTCATAAGACATTTTTTAACCTGATTCTGAAGGGCCTCGTAATACCTACAGAGAAAAAGCGGAACGGCAGCAATGACCATGTATTTATCAAGCTCAATGGCAAGCCAAGTCTTAAAAACCAGATAAGGTCAACACCTTAAAACAGATAAGGTGTTGCACAGATCAAACAACTGTGATTTTCCATGCAGCTAATCACTACACTTACATGCATTTTGTGGTCCTCTCTTTCCAGTATTAAGCTCAAAGATCTCTTTGAAAAACCTTTAAAAGAACCAGCAGAACTTTTTCCAGACTCATCAATTTTTTACTCCCAGTCTTCCAGAAACTTTTTCAAAGTCAGCGAATATTTGTAGTTGAATAAATAGTTTATTTGTTGAGCACTTTTGATGATGGACACGATCACTTACACCTTTTCATTATATTGTCTATTCTATACAAAACTAGTCTACATCTTGCTTGTCTTAATGTCAGCAACTGTTCAAGCTTACATTTCATCTTTAGAATAAGGCTCTTTCCTGGAGTTGACTCTCAGGTTGCATTCATTTAATAGTCCCTCATGGGTATATCCTTTAAAAAATCTTATCTGCTGCAAGATGTATTTGGCATGGCAAGCAGATTGCACCCTACTGTGCTGTGTAAAATATTAAATCCCAGTGATACTTTTCAGTGGAATCTCTGCAGTATGGCAACTAGCAGAGGACCATAAGCAAAAGGGATTAAATAATTTTCATTCCATATTTCAAAGCAGTGGGTTTCTTTTTCTTTTTAGACAAGCTACTTATTTTTAATAAGGTAGTATAGAAATACAATGCAAACTTGAAACAAAATGAAGAAACAGGCAAAACAGAATTGCTAATGAAAACCAGGTAAGCATTAGTGTGGCACATTAACAAATCCGATTTGGAACTAAAAAGGTACCTTCATGCTAGGACTGGTTTCTTAGAATGCCTCATGAGATATAGAAACTCAAAGGATGGATTGCTCAGCACATCCAGAACTCACTATGCCACAAGGGGTGTAGACTGAGATTTCTGGACAGAACTATGCTATAATTATGTTGCAATTAAAACCTGTGTTGCTGTTTAAGTGTTGCCTAAATTCTCAGCAGGATAAAGATTCACAAGTCTTCTATTAACTATTTGAAGGACCCTTCCAACAGGATTTCAAGGCTCAAAAAATCCCACTAGATGTTATTTAGTTTATAATAACGCCTAGAGACATTAATATAATTATTCCTGACTAATGCACAACATAAAAGCCAGTCCCTTTGCCAAAGATGTCTTTAACTAGAGAAGATAAACTTCTGGGAAAGAAAGACACAGACAAAGGAGAAAACTTTCTTGAGGTTGTAACCTTGTAAGGCAAACTCATGGCAAAAATCTCAAAACATGACTTGGGCCACATGAATCCCTACCCTCCACTGCTCTATCCACTGGGCACATATTAGTCACACTCACAGTATCGCAGCTTTTTGTCTTTTTTCTTTTCTTTTTCTTCAAATAATTCAGACATTGTATGAATTTAATTTAATTTCTTTACCGAGAGGGTGGTCAAACACTCCAGTGCTTCCCAGAGAGGTGGTCGATGCCCCAAGACTAGCAGCATTTAAGAGGCATTAATAACACACTTTAACTTGGTCCTCCCTGAATTGGTCAGGCAGTTGGACTAGATGATCATTGTAGGTCCCTTTCAACTGAATAGTCTATTCTATTCTAGTCTATATCACCTAACACATTTTGCAAGGAAAGCGATATAACATTGAGAAAGGAAATCAAAGTCTTGCCTTAATTTACATCATACATTTTACAATGTATAAATTCTCTACACCCACCATTTTCCCTTTGTTTCCCTGTTCAGAGCTCTTCTGTGCTCTACAGGAAGTTCTGTACCCTTGATTGAAACTGAGTAAGTATATTCTGGGGGAGAAAAAAAATAAATCTGCCATAACTGAGAATCAACCAATGCACAATTCAGCTATCTCTTTTACAAAAGCGTAAAAGACTAGTAATATGGGAGATCAACAAAGATGCTGCTAAGAACTGACAGAACGATCATCTGTTTACTCATAGCTACTGACAGATCTGACTGGTACAATTTCTTGCAGTTCTTATCTTTATTGCAAGAACAGAAATTAGAGGAAACACTCTCCCGCAACTCACCGCAACTCTTGGACACACTCCTCTTGGTGAATGCTGTGTGAAGCAATCATAGACAGGGACACTAAGAGGACAAGCAGAAAAAAAAAAAATATATATTCCTACAAAACTAGGTTCTTACTGGTAATAACATAATCTTTTTGCTGCCCAAGTGATACAGATTTATGATACAGACAATATTTACAGAACTCAAAGGAAAAAAACATTTGTCAAGAAATCATTACCAATAGAAAGATTTCTAAGTAGCCCACTGAATGGCTTTGAAATGCCATTATTATCCACCACATTTTGCAATTGTGAATCTCCATCTTCCAGTCTCCTGCAACATTAACACTCCCACCTTCAAGTCACTGATGCTAAGGCACTTTCTTTTGGTCAGTCAAAAGCCAATATCTTTTTCTTTTGCTTACACACACTAGTATACATGCATACACACGCAAGGCAACACAATCATATATGCCATATTTACATGGGATACTTCAACCGGGCTTGAGAGAGCTTCCCAGCTGGCCATGCATATTCCAAGAATATTCTTTTTGTTGCTAAGATTGAAGAATATTTTCTTTCTAATTATTAAATGGCATGGAAGGAGAAGAAAAAAAAACAAAAACCTACCAGAAGAATTTCATCTTGTATTTCCTGATAATAGGAAACAAGTAGACATGAGGAAAATAGTTTGGTATTAGGCCAACATGAAGACCTTGGACTCAAAGAAAACACTGACTTCTGCTTTGTAAGACAAATGAAGTCACTGCTTATGCAACAGAAACAAAAAAAAAAACACCCTCTGTCAGACAATATTGTTAGGAGTTTCAGTTCCTTTATGCATGGATATTTTAATCTTGGTACTGCGCTGGCATTACTGGAACATGAATCTTTTGCTTAGCAACACCTTCTGGAAACTCTCCTTCCAGCAGTCCTTGCACTTTTCTCTGGGGTCTTTCTGTTTCAGCCTATCTTTCACCGTAACCCTACCAAAGGTTTGAGTTTTCTGCTTTGACTCTGCACGTAGGATGATAAATATGGTTCAACATGATGTTGATGTTAACTAGAGAAGCCTAGAGAAGAAAAGGATTTGGGGAGACCTTATAGCAGCCTTATAGTGCTATAGTACTCAAAGGGGGCCTATAGGAAAGATGGGGAGGGACCCTTCATCAGGGAGTGCAGGCATAGGATGAAGGGTAATGGTTTTAAACAGAAAAAGGGTAGATTTAGGTTAGATATTAGGAAGGAATCCTTTACTCTGAGGCTGGTGAGACACTGGAATAGGTTGCCCAGAGAACTTGTGAATGCCCATCCCTGGAGATATTCAAAGTCAGGTTGGATGGGGCTTTGAGCAACCTGGTCTAGTGGGAGGTGCCCCTGCCCATGGCAGGGAGGTTGGAACTAGATGATCTTTAAGGTCCCTTCCAACCCAAACCATTCAATGATTCTATGATACTGTGCTATATGGAACTTTGATTTGTGCTCATGTGGCAGTTTGTACATGAAATGAAGGTACAGTAAAAATTGTTGATTTTTTCTTACAAGATAAAATCCATAAGAATACCTCCTGCTACAGAAGGATGTAACTTCATGTCATCTGTTCAGTATTTTCTGGGTACTTGCTTCATGCCCTCCCTACGTGATTCCAGGAAACTTGTCTTGTTAGCCCTGCCTATACCATTTTTTCCTCCTTTAGGGTAAAAAGAAAAAGATTGTTGGTTTTTTTTTTCCTTCTCTCCTCTCAGTTCAGGCAAGTAATCAACTGTTCTAAGATTAAATGAGTGTAGGGCGTGAATGCATTCTAATGGTGCAAATTATCTTGAGTTTGACAAGACAAGGGCTAATCTGACAGTCTTTTATGAACATATACAGACAGCAATTTTCATAATACTAAAGATTATTCAAAAGCTATATAGATAAACTATACAAATACAGTCAGTTTCCAGTATTAAAAAAAAAATACTTCCACTTTCATCTCACAGTGCATCCTATTAAGATATTGAAATCAAGAGAATTACCTTTTATTTTGCATGTAAATAGTAGGTAGAGGTCAGGAACCATCCTCCAAATTCATTAGAAGTCAGAAATGTTTTGGTTCAAGGAAGCAATTTTTATTCAGTCTCTAAAAATAATAGCATTTAAATTATATTAGAGAACACTATCACATTACATTTTGGATCAAAGTAATAATAAACATAAAAAATAAATAAAAAAAAAAGGGTTTGAAAAGGTACCTGTTGGGAAACAATTCACACAGGTAGGACAGGGAGATCTGCTTTGTTGTTACCAAACTGTACCAATTTCTGTGAGCTCATAAGACTGACTGCACCTAACGTAACAACATTTTGAACATTCTGTTCAATGCTGATGACTCTAATGTATTTATTAGAAAAACCCTAAAAATATCCTGGCTTCCAGGACTGAAACAATCAGGCAAACCAGCTGGCAAACAGCTCCATCCAAGAGCTCTAAATTTAATGGATGAAAAGATGAAGTATATTAATTAGACAAACGCAAACTAAGTAAACAATGTTCATCCTTTATTCTAGCCATTTCAGGGTAAGAGAAATCTAGAAGGTATCTTTCCATGTACTGATGGAACACTTGAAATGTGTTCTGTACTGTTACAAGTAATCGACCAAGTTAATTTTCAAAAGAAGTGCTACAGACGATTTAATATTTATTTATTCTGCAGTATATGTCTGGTACATTTAACATTTGCTTTGTGCACAGCCCACATGAGTACCATTCTCAGCACATGCTCTCCAGGAAACTCTGAAGAAAACTCACCTTAATAATATTCCCCAAACCTACAGAAGGAAGGCTATCTGGAACAGCTATAACAATCAGACACAGCAGCAGGGAGGGATATATACAGACAAAAGCAAAGGGAGGAAATGAGTCAGAAAATAATTTTTTTGAGAAGTTAAAAAAAATCATATTATTAAAAGATAATTAATTAGATAACATTTTGTAATATGTTATTTAATGTGACTATATCACTTTGACCCAAATATAAGGGTTTCTTATTCCTTTTGATGTTGAATAAAGCAACAATTGCAGATAACAATTCTTTTAAGGCATTAAATATATTTTACAAAACAAAATTTAGTTCAAATGCAATGTGTAAATGCAATAAGACACTCCTGATGAGTTACTGCAGTATTGACATCACACACTGACACCAATGCTGCTCTTGCAGTTGATTCTGCAACTGCCTTCAGCAAATTCCTCCATTCCTTAATTCATAAACACATTCAGGTCTGAACAATATTTGTATATACTTTCAGGTAGCTGTAATTCTGTTATCGGTTATTTCCACACACAGAAAATGGTATGGAGTAAATTGCGGATATCAGCAATTGCGGGAATTCAAAGGCTGAGTGTAGATCTTATGCAAAACACTACACAAAGACATGTGCCAATTTATAATCCACCCTTAGCCAAACCCCGCTCTACTGCCCCCTTACGTCTTTGTCAAAGGAGTGGCATGGCAGATGAAAGCATTGCTTAATGTGCAGCTTAAAGCAAAAATTATATTGTAACGGAGTTTGTTCCATTCACCTGCTGATTTTGCTGGGGACAGAAAGCCTGCTAATAACACCAGAGGAAAGCAAATGAGAGTCTGACATCAATTATGGAGTTAACATATGTAAACAGCAGCTGAGAATATCTTTCTTTGTAACTGCACCTTATCCACAGGTTCACCAAACGCATGTGGCATTCATCGAGCTGCCATATATTCTGACTGTTACTTCAGTACCACTATAAGCGTCCCTGCTATGTGGGAATCTATCTAAACTGACCTGAAATGGTGTTAGCTGCTTCCTGTGAAGAAGCAGCTGAATTAACTTTTCTTCAAACTTGCCCTGAGGTTCTTCTATATTACACTTACTGCAGGGGCAATGAGAGGACAAAAAGAGGAAAAGAGAAGAGAAAATAGAAGATTAAAGCCTTTAACCTCTTTTTACTTCTTTTTCCAAATTCACAACTGGTTTCCTATTTCTATTCCCTTTTCCTGATTGCCTACCCTTGGCACCTTTGGTACCCATATCTTCACATACCCTTTTCTATTTGCAGTCTTCCCATCCTTACCCTTCATGAACATAATCTGTTCCACAACTGTGCCTAGACCTCTGCCTTTGTGAGGGGTACAGTGAGAGAGAGTTTCTGACTCATGAAGGTCACAATTGCAGAGATAGGAGGCCATTACCCTAATATAAGCTACCTGATTGAGTAGGACAACAGCCCACCAGCAGAGTCAGAAATAAAAGCCAGAGCTTTATCTAAGTCATGTTTAGATAATTTCTTTTTTTTTTTCTTCTCTACCATATGAATCTACAATTAGAGAACATTTAAGTATTTCAGACAATTAAACATGAACTTTAATCTTAATAGCAGTCAATAGGCAGATGTGATACTCAAACGTAGTTTTAATGTCTGGAGTACAATAAGCAAGTCAGACTCAGTCTGCCATAATAAGTAACTTTATTGCTGCCTAAAGGCTTTGGGGATCTTAATATGGAGCAGATGTTGAGGACTTCCCTAGTAATTATGGGAAGAACTAATTCTGTCCTCCCCCACAGATATGCTTTATGTGACCTGCTTTAGTGCATTTGTGGTTACTTGACCTATTTATCCACACTTTTCACAAATTTGCCACATTCACAACCTTTTAAAGTAAATGTTATAAAACAACATTTAATGTAAATTTTACCTATATTGATAAACAGGATTATTCATGTGCCTTAAGTTAAGCACCAGTAGAAGAATGGAAGAATTAGATGTTTACCTTAATCTCTTCTAACAAATCAATAAAATTAAGTGCCTACGAAAACAGTAAGTTTGCTCACATTGAACTTCCCAACTACAGCAGAGAGACTCACCACCTAGGAAAGGAAAGGAACATGGAAATGAAACTCACAACAGAGTAAACAAGTGTGATGATGTCTCAGCTGAGAACAAGGATTTATTAGGGACATCAGGCTGTCTTAAAGAGACAAGTAAAACATCAGGAGATGGTAAAGGCAGCAGCGTGGCAAATGACAGCCAGCCAGCATCAGCCAAATTAATAGAAAACTCAAAATGTGCCCAGCAAGCTCCATTTGAGAGCTAATTGGCAGGCACAATCCTCAGCAAGAACAACAACAGTTTTAGGCAAAAAATGAGAGTTACCGTCATAACTCTTTAATATCAAAACAGCATAGTGTAGACAGCCTGGCAAGCTTAAACCAACTGCACCATTAACAAGAAGAAAATAGGATTGTGGACAGGATCCTTGCATTGTAATGGACCTGGAAATACACCTACATCTACTTCAGACATTTGCAAGAAAAAGCATCAAAAATTGAAAAATCTGGTGTCTTTTTACCTACATCTCCTGGACAAATCAGCTAATTTTGTTGGTTTTTTTTTTTTTTTGTCAGAGTACCTTACTTGGAATGAAAGTTATTAATATTCTAGAAGAAAACAATGCATAGGAAATAGATCCTGAGCTTTGTGACAATGTCACTAATGTTATCTCATTAAAATATTTTTTTCTGCTGATTTAAATGTGTGTGGATCTTAAGTTAGTTTATAAAATCAGATGAAGTAACACAACCTTTATAGAGGCCTGACACTTACGTCAGCAGATAGAGGCACGCCCTGGTTCCTTAAGCACAACAATCGTTACCAACTACCAGCACTTTTAACAAGAGCCTGATACAGAATTCCCTTTACCCTCATCTGCCATAAATGACAACAAATGCATTAGCTGCAGACAATAAGTAGCGAAAGGCTATTAATATATTACTCTTTTGCAAGCTTTCAATAGCAAATATTTAAAACATATAATCTTAAAATTGATTGCTTCTGTCATATTTGGAAAACAGGTATATATACTCTAGACTAAGGAAGAGAACTGTAGCTCTCAAATTTCCCTCTGAGCCAGGATGTAATAAAACCGTTATCTTTACTATATGCAAAGACTCATTTATTTGTTGTCACTGTGAATGATTATTTTATATAAAACCAGGTAAAATTTCAGGCCAGGCAACTGCCCACCTTCCAAAAGCACTTTCAGTGTTTGCAATGAAGCATTACAACCAGCTCACCTCCAACAGGTATCAGTAGCAATGAACAGTAGTGTAATCTAACAGCAAGATGATATTCATTACAGACTTAGTATCTTTGACGTAATTCTTGAAAAAAAAAAACCTATAGTAAAAATGGCACTCACATACACTAATGACTAGTGTCACCTCCAGTTTTCTGCTACGAAATGGTGAGACATACCAGCTTATAAGATATATCCAGAACAGTCCCCGTTAGTTTTGATCACGTTGCAAAATTCCTCTTACACAAGCACTGTTTCAGAATTCATATGAAAAGCACATCTTGTTTCTGGAAACTCCAAACCAATGATTTACTCTAGTGCTCAATATAAGAATTAGTTTTTTTAAAAAAAATTTATCAGTGACCTGGCTGAAGCTCTAGTCCATAAGGATCTCCTAAATGGACAAATATAAGGCTCCTGCTGTTATTTGACCTCAGGTCTTTCTTGACTCTGAAAGGCCTTTGCTGCTAACCTCCTACCAGTGTTGTAGTCATCCTTTTCTGTGCAACAATCCAAAATGATTTTGGGGCATTTTCCATTTTGCTGTCTCTGCAACCAAACAACAAAATGTGCCATTTCACCAAATTCATCACTATTTGTTTTTAGCTTAGCACAAACATTTGATAAAGCTGTTTACCAACATCAAGACCTCCGCCAATCAACTTGGCAAGCGTGCAAAAGCTACCTGAGATCTTGACCCAGCACTGTTTGGGCAGCAGCCTTTTCTTCCTGCTACGTGACAACAGAGCACTGGAGTACTCCAGCTGACTGATGTGCAGCTCTACATGATAGTGCTTATCACACCGCGCACCTATGCTTTGCCTGCCAGTGCTGAATGATATGGATCTGCTGTTTATTCTCTATTAACTGTTTCATCTCTATCTCATGGTCAAAAGCTCTCCTGAACTCTGAAGTGTACAGATATCATTACTTTCCTCCGAACTACTTTGCTGCTGTAACTTGCCGTAAAAATGACTGAACTCCATGGACTATCCTCTTTCCTGTTCTGTCATTCAGCAGCCAAATCCATTATGCCGTTTCTAGATGCTTCTCAGTTCCACACTGGAATGAAGGGCAATGCTACCAGATATAGGAAAGGTTATTTTTTTAAACAAGCAAAGCATCAGACATGGCTAGACGCATGATTCAGATATGAAGTACTGCTCTGTACAGGAATTTTATGGAGTTGAAGCACACTGGATTTATTGTGAATGCTTTAGCTTGGCAAAATCTGCAAATGATAGTATAATATCAGTTACTCTGATCATGTCTGAGATCAAAAGCAGCCGCTTTAGCAATGTTTTATACTGTCATTATAAGGGAAGTGAGTTCTTACTCTGTAGGCTGCTTGAAGACATAAAAATCCATTAAGACAATTTTATTAGTCATGTAGGGTAGAAAATCCAAAATTGTAACATAACCTTAACTCTGCTATGAAGCCAAATCCCGCTAAATTCCCATCATATTCATCAACTGATGGTAGGCAGTGAAACAAAAGAGCAACAGTTGGAAAAAAATCACAAGCTTCTTAATATTTTATGCTAATGTATTGAAATTGATTAAAACGAGTCTTTTTTTTTTTTAACTGCTACTGTTATTACTTATGCACAGAATATTTTAGCAAGAATTATATTATGGAGTCAGTTAATTACCTACCTGCTGCACATGAAGTATTCATTCAGTTAAATTAATTTGCAGATTAAAGAATCCCCAAGATCTACAAACACAAAAGCAGGGTGTTTTTTTTTTTCTTTATGTTGGCCATTTTAAATAGCTGAATCTTTGTTTTTTTCCTCTTTTGACCAGAAAGGGAATGCTGAAAAATGTATTGCCATGATGAATTTCAAGTCTGTGAAAGGGAAACTCAGACTCAATTTATTACATAGTGCTTTTACGTTATTGTGCAGGTGGACTCAATAAATTAGAATGCTCATTAAATTGAATGGAACTTGTGGCATCATCTAGATTCAGGCTTTCAGCCAAATTCTAACCTTCTGTAAAAGCCGGAGCTTTAGCTTCAGAGGATGTATGTACGGTTCAGTCAGGGCACAGATGTGCTCAACATGCTATTGATGCTTGTTCTTTATCTCTCTGATACATGTATCTAGGTGTAGTTTCATGGAGTTTCATGGAGTATTTATCAGATTGGCTCTTTTCAACTTTGCTTTTTGACCTAAGAAATTCTTTTGTTTATTACATTACATGAGCTTTCAATGAGGATTATAAAAAGAGGACTTGGGTAACTATTGCTTTATAAACACCAGCAAATCCCACTGTGGTGGTGTTCAGCTCATTCTGGTGCCTCACACGGATGGTCTTCATTCTGTGCCCAGAAGCTGAAACAGTAGTGCACTTCCTGTCCCTGTACCCATTGGGCTTAGTGCAAAAACCCAAGTTTGCAGGGAAACTTAATGACTTTATCACTTAATTATCTGTTTTTTCAACAGCACGCTCTACAGAGATCTAAGAAAAAGAATCTTTGTGCACCAAACAAATTTTCTTATTAGACCCAGATGCTCAAACCTCTGAGGTATACAGAGCTGTGACACAATAGGGGAGACATGAGGATGTACGAAAGAGAAGAACAAGTACATCCAGGTCCCACTTTCTTGCAGCTTACTGAATTCAAGGGCTTTTCTTCTGCAGACTTAGCAAGTGATAGCAATCTCCTTTCCTGGGGCTGACCTGTACTACCTAGGCTTGGGCTATGCAGACTCACAGCACAAAGAATAAATGAGCTTTCACTACATTGTCAGCAGTCCACCTAAGGATAGCAGGAAATACCCTAGAGTTGCTTCTTGTGCTGCTTTTTAAAAGGATAACACATAGGTAATTTATTAATAGTTTCAGACCACTATCCAAAAACATCTCACTGCATATACAAAGAATTGTGAACACCGATGTAGATCACTTCGTCATAATGCTGGCTAAACAAGTTACTTAGTTAAATCACTTGAAGAAAATACTTGTAGCCACCAACCGTTTCTTTAAAAGATTCCAGATCATTACTCTCTGCTTCTGTCCTCAGTTCCAGGTGCTATTACTGCAATGTCATCTATACTTATTCTTTCACATCTTCCTCCACTAGTCACATCTTGCATGAGAGAATCCGTGGAACCAGCGATTTACCCTCCTAGCTTTGATATCACTTTCAAATTTACTCTCTTACAACATAAAAACATACTGACATTTTAGTGATGCAGCTACTTGAAATTGCCCAACGACATTTCTCTGAATGTTGTGCTCTTCTGTGCACCTGTGCCTTTCTATGTAGGGCAAGGCACTAGAGAACACTTTAAAGCATTTGTCTGTTTGGCTCTAACTAGTCAGTCCTGCTTTTCTCTACAACCAGAACTAGAGACAGCTCTCATGCAAGTTATCAGATGAGAACTATATAATTTTAGGAAGCCACAGATCTACCTGCAGCCAAAATAAATTTATCTCCCAGAAAGGGCATATTCCCAAGTCCTTTCACTACTTTGACAGGAATGTCAATTTTTTTTAGAAGCTTATTACTTCCCTGTATCTTTTCACTCAATTATCTGATTACTTAAATTGATTTTGTAACAGAACCAAGGTACTACACGTTTCTTTTGCCTCTGAGTATCTTTTTTCCCTTTTGGATAGTCAATCCATGTAGGAGCCTGCTGTGATCACAAATGATCTTTTCTTCCACTGCTACAACTATTAGGGTTAATGGTTTTCAATTATTAATCTTGTGACTGTATCAGCTTCAGAAAAACTATGCCGGAACAACTTCGATCAAAAAAATCAATATATAAACCACTATGAGATCTAAGTCAAACAATGTTACTGTGGACCTGCATGTTTATTTCACTGCCTACGCATGTTAACAAACACAAGATTTTAGAAAAAACAACAACAATGCAACCCAAAAAGGAAACTGTGGTTTTTGTTCTTTTGTAAAAATATCCAAAATCTCCATGTTTTCATTTAGCAAGTAGTCTTTTCAAAATCCAGACTCAATTGTCACATTAATATAGGTCTTTCCAAAGATTTAGTTATGCTCTGGATCCATATGCTAAAGCAACATATTAAGGTGCTTACATGTACACTACTATTTTATTATGGAGGTGTTCAAGGCCAGGATGGACAGGGCTTGGAGCAACCTGGTCTAGTGGCAGGTGTCCCTGCCCATGGCAGGGGGTTGGAACTCGGTGATCTTCAAGGTCCTTTCCAACCTAAACCATTCTATCATTCTATGATTCTTTACTTAGTAGAGACTATAAAAAAATGCAGTTAACAATGTAATTCTAATACATGCTACCGTGCATTGAATCTTTTATTACAATCCTGAAATTAATGGCTCAATTACAGGATATGTCAGGCACTGTTTTGTTTGTTGTTTTTCTTTTTTAATTAGGCTTCCATCGTGGTTTGATGTATTGGAAATCCACAAGATTTTTAAACTAGTCTTTCACAAATGAAAGTTAGTTATCACCACCATTTTGATAGCAAAAAAGTTTGTCTTTATCATTGGTAATACAAATACTTTAGTGTATAAAATAACATTGATTTTTAAATGCTTCTCATTTATTTTAATGTTATAAGCAAGGCAATTTCAGTTCATATTTTCCTTTTATAAAATTATTCCTACAATTTTTTTATGACATCAAATATCATTTCCATTATAATAATTTTCTGTTGATTTTGAATTCCATATGCATAAATGCATTGCAATAATAAAAGTCCCCTGTCAGTGCTTCCACATTTTCATTTCAACTTTTTAATGAATAGCTCAATAAACATGTAAATGCCTGCCATATTATTTACATTTACAGTAAACATACCAATCCTTTTTGAAGTCTAGCCTTATACTCAAAATTTATTCATCTGTATAGGACAACTCTTCATATAGGCTGATTACAGTTATGGCTGTATCTGCTTATAGTAGTGAATTGCTCCCCCAAGCAGTTTTATACAAAACCACTTGCACCAATACTAAGATGGTTCATGATGGTTTGCATTCTGCATAAATAATTGACAGTGAACAAATTATTTTGCCACAGCTGCAAATAGTTCAATAATAATGTCATTCATTCTTTGATCAAATATTACAGTGGGACACCTCCTCTGCAAAAACACAGAAGTACCAGTAAATCACATAGAATTAAATTCATGATATCAAAATGGTCATAGCAGAGGAAGATTTATGAAGATGTAAACTATTGGCTAGCTCCATACAAAATACAGATGAGTAAAATGTACAAGTTCATTGTGAAATAT
This sequence comes from Ibidorhyncha struthersii, assembly GCA_013398815.1. Classification (NCBI taxonomy): domain Eukaryota; kingdom Metazoa; phylum Chordata; class Aves; order Charadriiformes; family Charadriidae; genus Ibidorhyncha; species Ibidorhyncha struthersii. Next base: position 1,035,880 of record VZSZ01001999.1, on the reverse strand, counting down.
TTTGACTTGCTGCTATCTATAGATAACGAACATCTGTGCTGGCAAAAAAAAAGTTTTCCCCTGCTCTGAAAAAAAGCCATTACTTGTTGTCCACAAAAGACTAGATCTCCCATTTAGTGCTTAAAAAAAAAAAATTAAAAAAATCTACGTAGGTGAATTTTGTAGTTATGCGGACATTCACATCTCATAGATGCTGACAGGCTTTTTGTACAAGTAACATGGCACACAAGATTCAACATTCATAGTTCTCTGAGAATACAGCATTTTATTTCGAATCACATAAATAGTTATCCTTTCTAAAATAGTATTTCCCAAAAATATCACAATCTGATATGTGAAGTGCAGCTAAAACCTACAGTATGTCATCTGAAAAGCTTGGAAAACAGAAAGCTTTTTACCTTACTCACAAGAATCACCAGTCTACTGAGAAGGTTCATACTTGTACACTACGTACTTTTACATAAGATATATTAACATCAGCTGCCAAATTGTCTCTAAGTCACATCAGCTTATATTAAGGGTTTCTGCAAGAACATAGGTTATACACTATGTTATATTGACATTTTTTTGTCAGTTTTATTTGCAGTTTTACGCATGTAATTTCAAATGCATCGTGTGTTTCTATTTTTTTTCCAACACAATATGTTTATGTGATGGTGCACTTGCCAAAACAATTCCTATTCTAAAACTGGGAATTTGTTCTATTTGATTTATGCCAGTCAGATGTAACTGATGGAGGCTCTAATGACAGGTAATATTTCATATGATGCTGTGCATCTCTTACAAACACAGCACACGTTGCCTACACATTACGTACTGTCAGAAGTGCCAAATAAAATTTGTTAGACTTGTCAGTGAAGAATGAAATAAAATTCCTCAGTGATGGCAGCTCAAATATTCTATTTAGGTAGTAAGCACTACTTATTTGGGAGCTATTTAGCCATGTTTGCTTCTGCTATCAAGCAGAAATCAAGAAACTTTGAAGTTATTCGTTAGTTTCACAGCAACATACGCAAAGCAAGAACAAACTAGAAGGCCTAATCAGCAATGCCTTATGGGAGGTTAATAGCTAAGCATCTTCCAGCATTCAGGCTGCAGCATTCCCATTTTCACCAATCAGTAACTATTCTCCATGCCCAGCAGTAGTTAAGAATTGGCAACAACTAGTTCTGTATTTATAAATGCTTCACATTTCTTCCTTATGCAGTTAATAAACTGAATGAGAGCTGGAAGTCTTGAGAATATGAGCCTAAATACTTGATATGACCCTCAGAAAAGGTTGTCCAACATTACATGACCATGTTGTACTTGAACAAGAGAGAGGGTTTGCCCTAAGTAGACTGGTTTTTGTTCCAGCAACTCCATGACTGCTGATGTTTGTTTCCTAAGATTTAAAAATTATAACTGTTCAAAGCTGTATTTAAAATGGACAAAGCACCAAGCTTGACACATGTAGAAAAAGAGGTAAATAAAGGTGTGATAGCGTTCACTGATGATACTAAAGTATTCACAGTATGAAAAATGAGGGCTGACTGAAAAAAAGTGCAAAAGGATCTCAAAGTAGTGAGCAATCCAGTGTCAAAAGAGCAGGTGAACCTGAATGGTGTTAAATATTAAAAGTAATGCACTGAAGGGCAAGGAAGTCCTAACTGCACATAGGCAGTGATAAACTCTGGAAAGAGGAAATAGTTGTAACTCCAAAAACACCTGGTAGTTCTCAAAAACCCAATGAATCCAATACTTCAGGAAAGGAACAGAAAAACAAACAGAATCCTTATGACAGACCTGCAGCATGCCTACAATCAAAGCTATAGAAAGGGCGAACAGACTAGGACTTTCTAGCATGAAAAATAAATGACTGCAGAGGTATATGATAGATGTCTTCATAAGTAACAATGTGAAATAGCTAAATGAAAATCTCAGATGACAGGTTCAAAAAAAAGAAATGGTGGAACTTAATCACACTTACTGTAGTTAAATATTGGAATTAATTGCCTTAAGAGTGGTGCAGTTATCAATAGTTTATCTAGGTTCAAAAAGCGATTAGATGAACTCACAGAAGAAAAACTTCCCCTTGGGTTTATTAAACTCAAACATGACACATCTGGTTGAGAAAATTCATTTAACCAAGTTTCCATCAGACTCACATAAGCCTGAGGAAAACTAGCGAAGATAATGATACCTTGGAAAGAAGGTAAAAAAGCTATGCAAAATAATATAAGAACTATAATCTTAATGGGAATACAGTCCTAAGAAATTAAAGAAAAAGTAGGACACTATAACACCAGAAGACATTTTGACATAGCTGATGTCTACAAAACATATTAAAATATATTAAAGACATTATAACAGAGAGGCATATTCAGACTATGTACCTGTTTTCAAGATGATCAACTTCATCAAGAACGTTGATTTTTTTTTCTGAAGAAAGCTTTCAGTAGCATTTAGAGAGGTAAGATATTCACTACCTTAATTTGCTGCACTTTGAAAATTATAACAGCAGCAACAATATAATGAAGCATAGATTATACTTTAATTTCCTAAAATGAGTAAACAATTGTTATAGCTGAATGTCAGGAATTTAAGAGAAAGCTGTTTGAAGAACCGATAATTTTATCAGTTCCTACTCATTTAAGCCATTAGGTTCCTTAGGAATAGTTATCAGTTGTGTTCATCAGTCCATGAAGGTTATCACAACACTCTCAGCTGAACACAGTAGTCAATGAAAACCAAACATCACCTTCTTAAAGCCTTATCCTATTAAAGGCAGTAGGCTTTCCTCAGCTGCTACTTTCATAGTCAGGAACTACTTAGATTACAATATCTTTCTTAACAATGAGTTGTACCTTGGTTTAAGAAGCTACCACATTGCTTTAGTTATTCACTTTAAATAGCTCATCTAGTGAAGTTTATAATTTCTCCTTTTCTCCTCTACATACTCACTTTGTAGTTATACATTTGTCGGTTCCATAGAACAATTTACAGTTCATAGATTGTCTGGACAGTGGTTGACATTCTCTAATCTTTTACAGGGTTTCTAAGAAGGGCGAATCTCAGAGACAGGACACTGAATTAGGCTGATCTGGTGGGATACAGCAGAGGTACTCTCATACTCTATAGTCAGTTTTCATTTTTATATAACCTTGCTGCATGGTCTGTGCTGATAATTTTTAGTCTTTACATTAACAAGCAAACAAACACTACCACCTCACCCCACCCCCACAGTATTAATGAAATTACTTTGCAAGGATAATATCTCAAACAGCACCACTTAGGAGAAAGAAACAGGGGAGGGAGGAATACAGGTTTTACTTTCCTTAAAACCACATTGTAGTTGAAATATTCCAGAGTATCCCTATAATTGCTTTTACTGTTAACATTATGTTCCCTCTATTTTACTTGTCTTTAAATCTCCTTTGAAACCCTCTTTTGGACCTCTGTGAATAGGGGGTTTGTACCCGCTGTGGGCGGTGAAACTGTACCAGGAAACCCATGCAAGGTATTTCAATTTGTTTTTCATACCTGAGGGGATGGTCAGGCCATTAAAGTCAGTGGGTGATGCTGTTTTCCTGTGTAAAATATAAAAGTGGATGAAGATTAATCAGTGCCATGACCTGAGTGTTGATGAAAATTTGTTACTAAAATCAGCAAACACTTTAGAAACATTATATAGTCTAGACAGAGCACAGCAGACTATCCAAACGATACCAACAGGCTATGGGGCTATCACTCCATTGTCCTGCATGCAGTATTTCACACTTACTAGTGAAGGCCTACACTCTAATTCACCCACTCTTTATTAGAGTTCAATATTTCCATTCTACCATTTTGTATAGACACATGTGTGGGTATTGTAGACAGAGAATCAAAGAGAATTCTTACATTGGTTTTCCTAATGGGTAGGGTAAAGCACTGAAATTATCCAAGGCTACAGATGATCTTTTCAAAAACAATACAGTTATATATTCTGGTGCTCTGCAACAGGTCCAAATACATACACTTATTGGAATTAAAGTAATTCATCCCATAGATCCAAATGACAGTGATACGTTAAAGAAAAAATAAATCTTTACATCTTCCTGGAAAAAAAAATAACAAAGCAAAACAGAAACTACTCCTAAAGACAAAGCGCTGATCAATATAATTTGTGGGAGGCTAATATACCTCACTTTCTAGTCTAGATTTCCATACGTATTAAATAGGAAATTTTTGTGGCTTGCATGTATACAAACTGCAATTATAGGCACGAGGTGGACATCACCCTTTTTAGAACAAAGCATGTTAGCATTCAAGTACCTTTTGAAGTGAAAAAAGGTGTTTATACTCAAGCTTATTTCCAAGCCACACATATTACAACCCATTTCACTGTTAAATGAAGTTCAATCCCAAATATTCCAGCCAGTGCCAAACCATGACTTGTTAAGAGCAGAAAAGCCATCACCCAGCTTGAGTGACATGAGGATATGCATCCTTCATCGTTTTGTTAAACCCACTTAAATACATGTTGGCAACTACTTTAAGAAACATTTTCACAATAGACTCCCGGGGCAGGATGCTAATCACTTTTTCAAAAAGGTCAGGCAGGTCATGGACCAGCCTATCCATCTGGTAACAGCCAGTAAGTATTGTTTATCCTTCATATTCAGATGATACTCTTGACACTTCAGAAACCTGCCTTTGAGCAATCCTCTCACCCTCATTCTCAGAAGCAGACACAGACAGCGAAATGAAAAATTTTGATCTAAGACATACAAGTTCCATCAATGCCCAATGCATTGCTTTGCAGTGAATTTTATTCTTCTTAATGATAAAAACTGGATAACAGAAGTCTTCTTTTCTGTGCCTACAAAATATGCACAGACAGTACCTAGGCCAGCTTGGATATGTGTGCATCCATAGTACTGTTAGTCCACAGGATAGATAGTTAATTGATTAGTATCACAGGAATGATGTACGTTAATGCTGTATGGATGTAGTTATGACACAGATAGATAGCCATAATCACTAGCTGACAATAGACTTTCATCAAATTCAGTAGTGTAAATAATGTCCACTGGATTTCCCCCATTTTTAATTAAAAGGAAGGCAATTATTCATTACAGATTTTGGGAAGGTAATTTTATATGTAGATGACATATTTAATGAAACATTAATTTCTTCTGCCTAATTGAAACAATGCTATCAACACATAAGAAAGCTGTGTTGGGTAAACCTAAGAGAAAATCTGTGCTTTGCATTTAAAAAGAGTGAATAAAATAAATCTCTTTTTACTGTGAATCAAATCTCATTAAGACTTATCAAACTGTTTACATTTGGAAACTAAATAGATAATTTATACATATCTCTAAATATCCATATAGCTCATAGTATGGATGCATCACTGTACCAACAAGACAATAAAGTAAAAGGCACAAAGATCTAAAGAATCTTCTTCGCATGCACCTGTTATCCACTTTGGCATTTTTAACTGTTCATAGATGTATACTGTTGGGAACTTTTTCATGGGCCCAAATAGAATGTAGATACCTGAGAAACATCTGTGCTCATGAATCATAGAATCATAGAATCATTTAGACTGGAAAAGATCATCGAGTCCAACCATAAACCCAGCACTGCCAAGTTACCACTAAACCATGTCCTTAAGTGTCATGTCTAACTGTCTTTTAAATACCTCCAGGGATGGTCACTCAACTACTTCCCTGGACAGCCAGTTCCAATGCTTGATAATCCTTCTGGTGAAGAATTTTTTCCTAATATCCAATCTAAACCTTCCCTGGTGCAACTTGAGGCCATTTCCTTTTGTCCTATCACTCGCTACTTGGAAGAAGAGACTGACCCTCACCTCACTACAACCTCCTTTCAGGTATGAAAATCTTATTGTGTCTGTAAGTCTTCTATGAAACATCTTCTATGAGATGGTTACAGTGCAGCACACACAGAAACAGCTTAAATTTTTAAGATCTTGACTTTCATAAATTAGAGATTTAATCACATACCTAACTTGAATCCAGGTGTATGGTAATATTGCAAGTATTCAACACCCGAACAATAATCCCTGGGTTTCTCTCCCAGATAAAGCCTCAGTACCTACTAAGCTGTTCCAGTCATACCTACTTCCCATCCAAAGCACACTTAATATTTCTCAATCGCCCGTTAGAAATTTGATGCGAATAGCCTAGGATTTGCCAAAATTTGTTGCTACAGTCTCTGCATTACCTCTGTAAGGAAAGGGGAACTTAGCACCATAGTTCTCAACAAGAAAAAAATTACAATTATCTTAGAACCAGGCAGCTTTAGCATGATTTGGGGTTTTCTGGAATCTCTCCGGGCACTGTATCTTGGCTTGTAAGGAGCTGATATTTTATTCACTGCCTCATCAGAAGTAAATATTCCTGTGCATGCTCTTCCACTTTTAAATATTTATACATATGTTGTTCTTACAAACTGGGAATATTTCTCTAAATGACAGCAGTGAGACTACTGACATATGGTTAGAGAACAGATGCCTATTTTTTTAACTCAAGGTATTAGCTAGTCAACAAGTTTTAGTTATAAATGATTTACAGGACTATTACTAACAGCAGATTACTTTACCACATCTACCTGAGAATATGTCCTGTACAGTGACATTCATATACCCTATAAGCTCCAAAAGGATGCTATGCCATAACTGTGCTGTGAATAATACAGGGGATTTATTGTCTCTCTGTGAATTCCCAGATGAATAGTAGGCCAGTGACATGTGAAGAGATCATCACCTTGTTTCTTTCAGTTCCTTTAGAGCAGAAACTGTCAAAAAGACTATTCCTCTTTCACAATCTTACGTGTGACACTGTGCAAATGCTGAGGGTACTAGATTTCCACTGACTTGCCAATCCATTAAAAGACTATCACCTGTTACAATTCTATTTCACGCAACAGTTTTGGGGCTGAACCCCAAAAGAACCCCACAGAGAACTCTGGGTTTTTAGGTACTCCTAAAATTCCCATGTTGTGGTTAGTGGAGAATAGAAAAGGTCCCTATCCACCCTTGTATTGTGGCAGAGAAGAAGATAATCAGATATACCTTCGTTATTGTCCTTTCCAGAGCTAATGTTGAAGCTATTAATAGCTATGTTTTACAATCCGTACTTCAAAAACACGCCCTCAAAAGCAAACATTCAAGCATGACCTTTAATTCTCCTTATATCAGCTGCAAAGGACCTTTCCAGAAATATTTAGCCCAATAGCACTCATTTAGTATTATCCCTTGCTCATTCAAGCTTCTTTAACACGTCTGGAGGGTCCTTAAACAAATTTTTTGACACTATCCATGGAACCTTTCTGACAGCTCATTAGGCAAATGGCAGAGAATTCACGAGCTTTTCCAAACATGCCTAGAGACTTGTGTTCATCAGAGTTCAGTGCTAGCTAACAGATTGCTGCAGCTCTAATTAAAATGTAAAGTAATTCTAAGCACACAACCTTTGGTAAATCAAATGCACCAACTGATTTAAAAAAATTGTTTCAATTGTAATAATAGTTTACCAAAAGAGAAGATTATGTTTGCACTTAATGAAAACGAGGAACAATTTCATATTGCAGAGTATCTAAAAGGCAAGTGGAAAAAGACCATTTTAAACAAGTGACAGCGTATGAAAGAGACTCCTTGTTGTGATGAAGAGATTATTAAGAAACATTTTTAACACGGACTGCCATGATCTCTGAATGGAATTTCTAATGAAGAACACATTATACCCTTTTGATAATATTATTTCCGTTAAAAGTGTTTCAATGAAACCCCAAAGTATGGTAATAATTACAATGCTTCTTAGGGAAGTGATTTCCAAATCTCAAATTGAGGTCAAAGGCCAACAACATTGCCATTAATAGCAAAAACTTCTCTTGATATGATATAACCTATAGGTGTACATTTCATATATAATAAAAGCATATCCAATAGTGCAATTTCACTATATATTAACTTATATTGGGATGGTTGTTTTGTAAATGTTTCTTGCCCCAGAGAGCTTGAAAGAAGCAAACAGACTAAAAAGAAAGAGTTTTCAGGAAAGGTTTATACATTGCAGAATAGGGCAATGTTGTTATTATTATTGAGAGCAATAACAAACTCATGCTCATATCTTGGATACTATGCTCGCTTGCATTCCCCAAATCATATACTGTGAGACTAATATGGCAACAGTAAGTGTCGAACTCTTTATGGGTACCTCTCTGTAACAGAAATACCAAGAGCATTTACATTAAAAAGTTAACCTATATAAAACATATATAGAAACAGGCATAACAGAGAATAAAATGATGAGCAATAAACAAAAATACTGGAAAATTCTCTTCAGAGGCTCTGTAGAAATGCACAGAAACCCACCTGCCTTACAGGCTACCTTAAAACAGCATGAACCTAAAATCTGTCTTATACTCTGGCTTAGCCATTGAGGAAACACATGCACACGACCAATTCATTCTTGCAAAATGCAAGTCCTATTAAGAAAGCAAATACGTCATTGCAAACTCCCACTTTTGTTAGAAAAAGTGCAAAAATATGCCATATATTTTAGAACACGCCAAACTTTGTTTCTAGCATAAGAATAACATAGTTTATGGTCTTTCTTTACTGTTTTTGTTTCTTTTCTCCTCCTCCAACAACAGAGGAGACTACCAAGATTGGTGCTGTCAAGCAAGAAGCAGAATTTAGTCCCTTTCTGCACCAGTGGCTCCCTCTCTTGAGGACTCAATGAATTAGGGCCTCATCAGCTCACAAATATGAAGATACAGAGGGTGACCAATGATGCATCACCTAAAGGCCTGCAGCAGCATTTAACAGCAGCTGATGTGGAGAACAGCTTTGCCTTATCACAGCAGTAATGAAATCTACAGGATTAGACTTCTGTGTGTCTCCTGTGCAAAAGGTTCATTGCCAAACTTCTCTCTCGTATGTATGTGTCAATGAACACAATGGAAAGCACATTTTCCCTTCCAAAAGCTTGTGACACAGCAGCTTCCAGATAGAGAGCTGCTCTGATATCGCTAATGCACGGCACAAACGCCAGCTGCTCAGCAGTACATGCTTCAGCTACCTAGTGAAATCCGTATTCTTAGTCTTACACCCAGTGAACAAGCTGACAAAGAAATTATGTTTGATTTAAGGGCCTCACTCTCTCAGAATTGATGGCTTGAAACGCATTGATCCTCAGACTTTTAAGCACATGTTTAACTTTCAATGTGGCATTAAAATACATCAACTTCAACGGGACATAACCGAGGCTGTAGCTAGGAAAACCGTCCTGCTGCTCTACATCTCTGAGCGAGCAGAGGGATACTGTCCTGGAATTGATAAGTTCAACAATGTTCACCAGCACGAACACAACACAAACTGTATTCCTAACTGTATTTTCTAGCTGTTAACACCCCTGTTAACTGGCTTGAGAAAATAAGATGACGGAGAAGTGTCTGTCATCAGGACAAAACGTGTAAGTCAGAATTTCTGCATGGAGAAAACCAAGGTTGAGTCCCAGCACCTAGTGAGTGACTGGTGGTCTGTCCCAGCCCTAACTACTGTCAGTGCCTTTCACAGACAGATAATACCCGCTGTTTATATTACATTTAAAAACAAAAGAACAAATCCTTCCCTTAAAAAGTAAACTAAAAATAAAACTCTAAATTTTCTGGTAGAGAGTGTAAACATTCTCTCCTCTGTCTGCCTGCCTTCCTTTTTAAGATCTCCCATGAAAATGCAAACCCATGTATAACTGTGGATTCTGAAAATACGCTCCACTGGGTGTTTAACCATCCTACCTTTGCAGCCCTGAAACTGTGACTCGTCAGCATATTCTTACAGCGTTGAACTCACTGATGTTCCTCAGCTCAGCAAATATTTTATTTTTCATCAGTGCCAGAAGAAAGGTGAGCATGACAAGAAGTTGAAAAGATTTCCAGTGTAAGTGGCTTTTTTTCCTCCCACCTCCTTCCTTGTATTTTTTTTTCCCATGTGTTATATAATCAGGAGACAAAGTCTTATAGCCCTGTTACTAAACATTTATACATCTATTTTTCTGAGAGTGCTTTTCAGGGTCTCATACTGGTTTTCGCTGGCTTTGTATTTCTATTGATCTTTGTGAATGCTAGGAAAAATTGAAACTTGTTTTTGAGATGTTAGATTTCTTTTCATTCCTGTATTGTCCTTCACTTCTTTAGGGCTTTCATACGTTCACATAGCACAGAGAGGGGCTAAGAGGATAAAATTCCATTCAGGCAGATGATGATGGAGGATGGCTGATACGCTGCATGACAATGAAATCGCTGTATCTTCCCTGCACGTCTCCCTTCTGCCATACTGATCTCAAAGGCTCTTCTCGCATTGCTCTCATGTAATCCATGGCTTTCTTTTCTGTCATATATTACTTGGATTCTCCTTTTGGTGAATCACAGGGATGGGAGGGCAGTAAAGACTCAGATTCAGATTCATTTGTTTCACCTACCATCAGAGAAAATTCTCCATTACTATGGAAAAGCTTTGTTAGGAGCTCAGGTGTGTAGGACAAGATGGAAACAGAATTTCAGTGCATACCACCAAGAGTATTCAATTCTGGGAGAAACTAGGTGGATTTGAGGGATAATATATGGAGGCACCATGCATAACTACAGTTCATGCTGCCAGGGGCCTGACTGAGAACTCGGATATCCTCGTGAATTCCACATATTTGGGACCACAGGCCTTCCTGAAACTACTTCATGCCAGATCCAGAAGCAGCACAGTGGCTTACGATCTCTGCTTCTGTGCCTTTACAAGTATAAAGGTCTGGGCAAGAGGAAAGGTATACTTAATAACTCAGAACTCTAAAGAAAGTTATAGTTTGAAATTATAAGAGGCTAATTACTTAGCCTTTGCTTGTTGTTCAGCTATTCAGCATTACCTCACAAACTGAAATCAATTGGGGCAGGATTATGGCACTCATTCACTCATTCCACTTTTTTAATGTATTATTAAAAAAAAAAAAAAAAAAGCCTGAGCTTTTTCTTTTAAAAACTTCGCAAAAGATCCTCTTTTTAGATTCATGGTGCTCTGCCTTCATCAGTCACAACAGGACACAGAAAATGGCTAAAACATGATATACTACTAGATAATCCCTTGCTGGTACAGAGTATCAGTTAATCCCTGCACTACAGAGCAGCCTCTAGGCACGTCTAACCTTAGTTGAGGGTGATAGCTAGGGCAGGGTATCCAGTAAACTACATGTAATAGAGTACCTGACCCTTATAGCTGCAAATGCTCTGATTCCTTTTCCTCCCTTCTTTTATTTTTAAAAAGTTCACAGGAACATTTATTCCAGCCTCTGAACATAATCACTGAGTTTCATAAAGAACAAGATTCCCACAAGGCCTCATAAAAGTTATTCTCAGTGTTACAGCTCTACTTCAAAGGGCAAAAAAAGCCATTTTACAATAACCTTGCTGTCATAGAGTGCCTACAGCCAGGGTGTTCACTGGGAATAATCCATAATAAAAAGGAACCCTTTGGGACTATCTGTCCAATTGCCATGTATAAAACAAAGCAGAAAATAAAGTGTTGGATGCTTAGCTGTACATTAAGCTACTGACACCCGCAGCGTTGAAAATAAAGGAAGGAATAAAAAGATAGGCTAATTAGATAGCAATATCTGAAGTGCTGCTCTTTGTGGGTTTTATTTTGCTTTACATCACATCTTTTAGTTCCAATTTTTTTTTCCTTCCCCCCCACTTTTGCTAAAGCTATGATTACTTCCAATGCACTCTGAACAACTTTGCACTAGTACAGGTCCTTTGAACTCCATGTGGACTAGAATTTGTCACATGCAAATGCTGGGGGAAAAGGGGACCTTAAACACTGAAGTGATGGGGCCCAAATTAAACCCTACAGTTCTAATGCTCTCAAAATTAATGGCTGCTGTACCCCTGAAGAGAAATATCATGCCATTCTACTTAGATTTTGTGCTTTTTTAAAGCAGCTACATATATCTAAAAACCTGTGTAGCTAAGATCTGAATCTTTAAATGCCAAATCCATAGAGGATACAAAGGAAAAATCCATAAAACAATACTAAATTTTTCACACCAGCTAGCAGCTTCATCTGAGGTCCACCTCATTCCAACACTGTATTTTGCTCTTAAAACCAGGTACTTTTATTAATTTACATAATGGGAAGCCTCTATCCTGTTAGAGGATATCTGTCCTGCCTCCTGTGAGCCTTTATGGCCTGACCTTTTATAGCTTCTCTGTGAGCACATCCATAGTGAAAAGCTACTGTTGCATCTGGCTAAACCATATTCTGTTAATCATCAGATTTCACAAGTTTCTTCCAGTGTCAAATACATTTTGGGTGCACAGTCAGAAACCTCTGAGCTCTAGGAACTTCTCATTGAGCAGCCGGTCCACAGAGGATCAATCTGATGGCAGCGTAACTAGCATTTAACCTAACTTCAGTTTTTTCTTCCACACACACCCCGACATCTTGAGAGCAAGCCCAGGGCATGCAATTCAACAAGGATTATGTACCATGACTATTCTAAGAAAGATCTATTAATAAAAAAGGATGGTAGTGCTAGTGAGATAGGAAGAAACATGAGCATAAATGAGTCTTTGGAAAGATGTGAAATGTACATATCTTCAACTCTTAACACATTTATATTTCTTATATGGAGGCTCTGTTTCATCACTTCATTGTGAAAAGGCCACCAGATCAGTGAGAGGTGCTTTATACAGTACATCGCTTAAATGAAAGACAGAGATTATTTTCCATTTAGAAGACTTGCATTGTGATTACACAATTACCATATTTCAAATTTAGACCCTCAGTGCATTCAGTCAGTTTTCATGCGTGATTTTTCCAAGCAGTTTCAGTTAAGTCAAAAAGATTTTTTTTATTCTCATTCTATTCTTACTTTTACTTAAAATTAATAACCTAGATTGGTAATATTTATCTCTCAGCGCTTTTATAAAAGGAGAGAAATTTATATAAGAAGCAAACATGTCACAAAACTTTTGATCAAAGTCTACACCACGGATTAGTTTCATGAGTAGTCTTGACCAAAACAAAGATCTCCTACTTTAAGAACTCCTGTTCTAGCCTCTTTCATCTACACTCTCTTTCATCATCTCTTTTTCTTTTTTGTCCGGGGTTTCTTAATAGGATAAATATCTTTACCACTTATTAAATATGTAATTTCTAAGGATTAATAAGAATTCCTTAATACACTCCTCTCCCTCATACTCATATATTGAAAGTAGAACCCTTTCTACTTGTTTCACCTTTATTGGCAACTAAAATCTTTAAAGTGAAATCACAGTTTCAGCGAAACCAATGGGGCAAGGGTTTTCTTTCTTCTGATTACTCAAAGTTTGCCTACAAATGTTGTGTATTAACCACAGCACATGAAATCTAAATACCCATATCAGTTAGGCTAAAGCCTCCCCTACAGATAATATATGTAAGTGCAGCTGAATAATCTTCATTATTTTTTGTAGACACATGAATATGTCAAGGAGTCCACTTCTAATTACAAACCAAATACATGACTATGTAATTTCACTGACTGCAGAAAAGCTACTTGTCATTTTTATCCATGTTTTTGCTCTGTCATCACTGCAGTTATTACTCAAATACACTTGCAAGAAGAAAAAAATCAGTTAATTTATTTCAGTTAAAATCTTCCACCATCTCTTAATTTAAAAGATGTGCAAGATCCCATGCACCAATGACCATCGTCAGATGCTGTAAGGTCATAAATTTATTGGAGACCTTTTTTCCTTGATATTTTCTTACTCTGTAGTTAATCTTCCTTCTAGTTGTTTTAAAAATCTCCACCAGACACACCCTCATTTTAACACAGGTCAGCTTGAAGTTGACACCTGATAGTTACTGTACCAAGTAAAAAAGAAAATTCACTGACATTTCCTACATTTATTTTTCACGCTCTTCCTGAAGTAGGACTGAGTTAATACTTATTTCAAACAGGAGGAGGAATCTTAGCTTCCTTGGAATGGTTTGAAAAATGTTTTGAACCCTTCAACAAAAGCAAATGCACAGGAGATTCACTACTCCTTAAATCAAAGGGAGGATGATTGAATTTTCATTCACCTCTGAGGGAACAGAACAGGATGTATAAAGAAGGGAGATGCAACAACTCAAAGCTGCTTGCTATAAGCATCTGGACTAGTGAATCAAAAGGAACACTTCAGAGCCATAAAGAGAAATCACACCGGTAGAAAAGAGAGTTTCCTAACCTAATCAAGAAAGAAACAGAAGAAAACATATCGGGATGAAAGAAACACAAAATGTGTTTTAAGGAATTTTTTGAAATGTCTGAAGCATCTTCATTAAAAAAGGCTTTTACTCTCACAGAAGGTGCAAAGCAATGAAATGGATGTCATTTCAAAGTAAAATCCATAGGTCCTGACTAAGTTAATGACAAAAGGGATAAAGTATAGACTGATATGAATGAGAATTTTCTATTCTTTCAGCCGTACAAAGGAATTGGTCACTTCTTGAACAGCTCTGGTAAGAACACTGAAGTACTTTTAATCAGCAGTTTGAAAAACATTTGTAACACAGAGACCCATGCCTATTCATATACAGATTTTCTTAGATATTTGTCTGAAATAACCATGCACCTTGTTGTTTTATTGTTCCTGGGCCTATCTACTTATTACGACTAATGAGACACTACTAAAATTTAAAAGTGATGATAGTTTCACTATTTTTCATTCTTTGTTCAAATTCTGAATCTTTCTCTGCCTCATTCTTTCTTATTAGAAATAGCTGAACAAACCTTGACTAAATGGAAAATAACCATGTGACCTGATGATTTCCAGAAACGCAGAAATTCCTCAAGCACTGTGTAATTTAATCTTCAGAAACAGAAATAAACTTTATTTCCATAGTGCAAGAGAATGCAGTAGAATGCATATTTCCATGTGCATTATGTTTTTAAAAAGAAACTAATTACATTGATAAATATGCTTTTCATTCTTTTTAATAATCATATTATGAGCACACAAGTGGCTTCAGAGTTTGAATGATGATGTAATAATTCAGCCATGGCACTGTTGATGACACTTGGGTTTTGGCCTCATGCTTAAACTATGTTAGCTATAAATTATTATTTTATTATTCACGCCGTGTTGCTTAAGAAAAAGATGATTAGGGTGTAATAACTGCAGCTTTTATTCAATCAGTTAAGTAAGTATTTTCAGCACCCTTAAAATTAATGCTTGGATTAAAAAATCAAGAAAGGTGATAATACGTACTTGACAATTTTGGATACCAGCTACCATTGCCTTCTTAGAGGTCAGAGAACAGTAGAATAGAATAAAGGATTTATGGGAGTGCTACATGAAAAAAATCATCAATACCTAGAACAGACATCAGCTAAAAGATGATACTTAAGTCTGCTGCGACTTGCTACAGAGAGGTTTTTGTAGTGCTTAGGAAATGAAGACTGTCAGAAAGCTGTTAACTTCACAATATGTCTGTCCATATCAAGTAAGAAAACAAAGAAATCAAAATTTCTGTGAAAACATATATGTTAGAGCAGCCTTATAAACTAATTTGGGTTGCTTAGCTTAAGTAAAGTTTTCCAAATCATTATCAGCAGTGATTTTATGCCTGTAAGACATGCTAACCGCCAACTGTCTGAGGTCCTTCATTCAGAAATCTATGGCCCATATTTGCCATTTGGAAATATTCTATCCAAAACCAATGTTCCACAGCTAAATATGGTATGCTACATGTCCTTTTGTGAAGCTAGCTCAAATCATTGCTGGTGTACTCTAAAAGGTGTAACTCATTTGTCCCTTAAAGCCCTGATAAGTGTTCATAGAGTTACACATGCTTACTAGCTCTCAATGGTTAATTTTAGAAAAAAAATTCTAAGAGCACACAGCACAAAATAAAAGCAAAGATTAGAGACTGGTAATTACAGTAATAAGCTAGCAATATTCTCCTAAGGGAGACTAGCAATCTTGTCAGGGCCTGATACAATGGTCATCGAAGCAATTGTTGTGGGCATTAGATCAATTCTTAGCGAGCATTTTGAAGAAAAGTGAAAATTGAGAATTTCAAGGGGTGTTATTGTTGGCTGCATACCATATCTATAAATTTAGTTATGTCTCTTTGAAGATAAGTATTTTTTCTTTTGAAGAATCTAGAAAGACGAGAAATCATAAGCACGCTCTAAACTGTAATTCACTGCTTTTAATATGGAAGGACACTGTCAACAACCCAAAACACACTTTTCCCATATCTTCCCACAGAGTTTCAAGTGAGCAGCAACTACAACCAACTTATTTGCTGTATTATTATTTTGTAGTGCTTATTATTATTATGTATTATTATGCCTGCATACTGCATATAGAGCCTTTAAAGATAACATTATGTTTTAAAAACAAAGACCTTTTTTCTTTTATTGCCAAACAGATCCTAATGCTAGCAATGCACGCATTTACCATTTGCCTATATTAGACCTTGTTTGGACTGGAATACTAGCAAAGTATCAAGCTGTTATGCCCAGGTTTTAAACGCATGAGAAGAGGATGCAAAATACGGCACTGGCTGTCCCCTGCTATCATCTCCACTTCTGCTGCAACGCACACAAAGACAATGTGGAAAACCTTCTTTTAAGTCATGGGAAAAGAAAGAAAAGAAATAAGCCAACATCAAATGATGACAAAATATGAGCAGAAAGAGCTTACAATCTGTACAGATATACAAGAAACAAAAAATCATCCCTGTCCTCATTTTGTAAGGGTATGCCTCAGAAACTAGTGCTCTGAAGCTCCTATTTGGGTGTGAGGGTGACTTGAAACGACCTTTCTCTAAGTACCTGTTCATTACAATTAAACACTGTCCTTTTCAGTTAAGAGGCACGGAATAGAGAGGATCTTTTCCAGATACCGATGACCAGATCACTCTGCTCTTCTTGGCCTCTTACTCTGGGAATTAAGCACAAGAGGCTAGCAGAGTGCCTTCAAATTTGTATGCTTCAGTGAATTTTTCCTCTTGGAAGACATAATCCTGCTCATAGACTTTTTGCCTTTTGTGTGTGTGTGTGTGCCATTGTTCTTTTCTCTTTCAGCAGGAGTTAAAAATGTTTGGCATCATTTCAAGCTGCCTGTAGAATCTTTCCTCCTTAATTATATTATCAAATTATTGCAGCTATCAGAAGAGACAAGAAACCTGAAATAAAAATAACTGTGTTGCCCTGCGTATATATATACGTTGAAAATTAAAAATGCAAAAGACAATGTTCTCAAAACACAGTCTGCAGCAATCTCTCTATTATCTTTTGTATATGTGCCTAAGAAATCCATTGCTACAGGCTGCAAGTGACAGTGATAATATCAAACCTGAGAATTTGCAAAGATGATTGCAAAGAAAACGAGGAGAAAAAAAGGCAGAATTGCAATTGCAAGCAAAGCAGAAACCATTTGTTCAGTGTCTGACTAAAGTCTTCTTGATATCTAGCCATATTAACATGATTTAGCAATGCAGCTAAACACTCAGGGGTAGACTCTATAGAACAAGGCACCATCGTTTATCTTCAGAGGATCTGGATTAATGAACCTCCTCCAAATCTGAACTGGAATAGAACTTAAGCAGCACTAAGTGATTCTGTATAAAAGTAGATGGTGAGGAAGAACTCCAAGTCTGAACTAATGATTTATTTACCAAAATCAGAATTTAACATCAATGATTAAACAAAGATCAGAAAAACATAGTACAGAGAGAAGGAGAAGAACCTTGCCTCTGTGTCTGGGACTGATGACAAACTCATCCTAACAAATTCACAAGTACATCATATTTCATTCCAAACCTTTTACAGAGTTCGTTACACCCTTACAGATGTTCATCTTGATTCCTTACAGTGTTGATATATTATCCAAAAATAAAGCACAGAACACTCTGAACACATTTTTAAAAATTTTTCCAATTTGCATTTAAGTGGAAAAAAAACAGAAAAAAAAACAAACAAAAACCAAAAAAGCCAAAACAACAGCCCCACCCCAACTTGGATGTTGAAGAATAATAAAAGGACAAATTTCTTCTCTTAAAGCAATCAAGTGTTTTTTCTTAGAGATACTGAGAAATGCTCTTTAGATAAAAATTTATTTCAAGCTAGATTTAAAAGATTTACGTATAGAAGATATCTATATAGAGGATATTTAATCTTATAATTAATGTAACTAGACTCATGGTAAAGTTTTATGTCTCAGATGTTGATATGTCAAGTAAGTTCCTGTTATTCCAGCACCACTTCTTATTCTGTAGAATGTTGTGGTTTCATTAATCATGCTGAAGTGCAGCAATTATTTTTGAAATGTTTCCTGTGCAGTAAAATTGTTTTTACTATATCTTGGTATTTTCTTCTCTTATGCCTAAACCATTTTCTATTTTCACACTCAGAGCCTTTGCCTTCATTCTCACAGCTTTTGCCGGCCTTTATTCACAATTGCAAAGCAGCCTAATCATTTCCCAGTTACAGCTCTGACACTGAGTGATCATTCATGTCACAGAGTATTGAGTGTATTTACACATAATTGTACCATACCAATCTTTCCATTATACTACACCAGTGATCTCGACTGAATCACGCACAGTTGATAATGATGCTAGCCAGAGGGTTTCCCCCCCATTTCACAGCACAAAACTCCTTTTTGCAGCATACTACAACCATTCAAGGCAATATCAAGGTTTCTGCCTCACACACAAGTAGTGTCCTGATTCCTCTTCTCATCAAAGCATGAAAGAAAATTCTGTCTACGCAACCTAGCACCATGAGGCGCTAGCAACTGATTCACATGAGATCATGCTGGAAATACAGCATTTCACTTTGCTTGAAAATGACAAATATCAGATGATCCCCAGGAAATTACTTGCATTATAACACAAGGATATCTTAGAGTCCTGCATCCACAGCTAGACCACTGGCTTCACTATGGGGCTCTTTTTGCTCTATTTGTTCAATCCGCATAACAGTATGGTGAGAACTGACTCACGAAACTACTTCTGGAAAACTGCGAGCCTGAATTGAACAGCACCTCCACAACAGAAAAGATAAAGTGCTACTCTGACTGTAGAAAGTTGTGCTAGTAGTGTAGAAAGATATAGACAGCAAGGGCTTTGAATTTGAATAGGCAATAGGAGAGTCCCAGCTCCTGAGTTTGCAGAACAAGGTCCTTGTGGCACAGCACCTAGTAGGATAATAGAAAACGTGTGAAAATTTGAGTTAAACTCACTTGGACTACAGATATGTTCAGGGGTGATGTCCCCCACCACGCACACTCCCCTGTGGCCTGTCTGCATTCAGGGACGCAGAGCAAGTGATATATTTCATCTAAGAGTAAACAGCCGGAGAACAGTAAGGAAAAACATAAGCTCTAGCAGGTGAAGGTGACTAAAGCAGAAATACATGACCCAACAGCAAGCTACAACTCTCCTACCTTGAAGACGCCATAAAATGCCTGCAGTGGCGTGTACAAGACACAAGTGAAGGTGGAGAAAACTTTCTCTATGCCACTGTAAGCTCACTGAATCTCCACGTACCTCCCGAACACTGAACCAACAATTATCTCTTTTTTCTGTGTTTTATTAATTTGCATACATATCTTTCATTACCATTTCTTGACTATTACATGAATTAGCTCAGTAACATACTCCAGAATTTTTCTAACAGGAGGGACTGACCTTCCTTCACACAGGAACCAAACACAATCAAAATTTCTGCCTGGGACAGAAATGTTTGGTGTATGTTTTGCATTACAGATGTAACAAAAGAGATGATCATCAGAGCAATATCACCTTATTAAATATATCTGTAGCTAGAGGAAAGACACGGACCTGTTGGAGCAGGTCCAGGGGAGGGCCACAAAAATGATCAGAGGGGTGGAACACCTCTGCTATAAGGAAAAGCTGAGAGAGTTGGGGTTGTTCAGCCTGGAGAAGAGAAGGCTCTGGGGAGACCTTATTGAAACATTTCAATACTTAAAGGGGGCTTATAAGAAAGATGGGGACAGACTTTTTAGCAGGGCCTGTTACAATAGGACAAGGGTAATGGTTTTAAACTAAAAGAGGGTAGATTTAGACTATATATAAGGAAGGAATTTTTTACAATGAGGGTGGTGAAACACTGGTTGAGGTTGCCCAGAGAGGTTGCAGATGCCCCATCCCTGGAAACATTCAAGGTCAGGTTGGACGGGGCTCTGAGCAACCTCATCCAGTTGAAGATGTCCCTGCTACTTGCAGGGGGGTTGGACTAGATGACCTTTAAAGGTCCCTCCCAACCCAAACTATTCTGTGATTCTATTGTTCAATGATTTATTATATCATTCTTCTTTTCAGTGTATTGTGCTTTCCAAATACCTCATAATTATTCTTTGAGAGTTACAAGAATTGCATCCAAGTATTTTTATGAATTTGTAAAAGTTATCAGGCATAACAATTGCATTTTTATGGGAACTGCATGAACTTATAAAATAAAATTGCAATTTAAAATCACTTAATTTATGCAGATACAAAGTACAAATATATTCCCTAATCTAAAAACATGCTAAAAATACAAGTCGGAGAAATAAAAGGTCAGTAACAAATAAAGATAAGGACTGACCATTGGTCTAGAGAGTGTGAGGGTGTAATGTTTGACGTTCTTCAGGTAAACATGCATCTGAAGAAATAGTAATGTGAGCTGAGGGATGAAGGAAAAAGCCACTGTATTTAATAAGGCTAGTCAAGTAATTATATTTGTCTTATAAAAAGAGTGATTGCGTTGGAGAATGTAGAGATACTTATTCAGGAAGATTAAAAGGAAATTCAGGAAGACATGGAATAAGGGTATTTTGGTGTTCCTCTGCATTGGTGGCAGCACAGCAGCTCTGCTGCAATAGGAGCACTCCGTACCTAGGATTGTATCCCTGCACACCACCTGCTTCTGAACCCTACGTTGGAGCAATAAACACCAAATTTACCCATCCCCAAATCCCACCCCTCCAAGCATACATTTTTGTCCTTTTCTAAAATACCAAATACATCTATGAGCATCGTTTCTTAATTATCTAACAATGTACCAATCACCAGAAGGCCAAAAGTGACTTAGAAATATTAAACAGGTTTTTTAAAGTATGTTGAAAAGAGAAGTAATCCTCATTGTATTCTCTTTTGCACTACATCACAATTCCCTCCTCCATCCTTTCTCTGATATTTCTGGTGTCCTTTTTTATATAGATGTATACATTGCCAAAGAAATCAAAATTCACCATTGTAGCTTGACTGCAGTTAGTGTTACAGAAGAGTTTTTGCAGCATTATATTTGTGCCATTATTCCCAAGGCCATTGACCCAGGAATTCTCTGCTCCCATTTTTTCTGCATATCTACCTTCCAGAGTGCAGATTAAGCCAAGCTCTCTGTCTTCTGTGACCAAAGTGCAATAAAAAGCAACAACTGAATTTGAAATATTTATTAGAAGTGTAGAGAATGAGAAGAGAAAAGCAACCAAGGGAAAAGAAGCAGCAAAAGAGCATTGGACAAGGTTACTTTAACTGCCAATTAATGTCCAAAAATAACCTCAGCAACAGTCACAAACATGACAGTCATGAAAAAGAATAAGGCTGCAGTGTTAATAAATACTTGATATCAAGTGCCTCAGCCAGAAAGTATTTTTTTCCCAGGATTTCCTATATTGCATTTCTCACTTCTGAACAGACACTAAACGTCCCAGGCAAAGGTTCAAAGCTCAAAGGACCCATCAATTTTGAATTCCCAGTCAGTGCACTCAGAGCAAGGCCTGTATCGGGCAGCCTGTGTCTGTCAGTGTGGGAACAAAATAAACAAAGCGGTATATACTAGTTGCTGAGATAACTGATACGAGGATCTATCTACAGCCTGAAGTTTACAACTCACTTTGCCACTCTTCTGCTGCATCCCCTGGCCCCTCGTGCCCCTTCAACATCTTGTCTGTTTAGATGGGAAGTCCTTCAGGTAAGTACTTTACAAACATACAACAGTAAAACGTACCTAGCCCAACAGGGCCTATGGGACCTGGTGTAGAAAAATCTATAAAAACAACAGAAACAACAACCCTTCTGTGGGACTGTTTCTCTACGATTACTGTGTTGAATTGTTCTGAAACAACTCATGCATCCTGTGGTTTTCACATACCACACTCCTCTCCAAAGAGAATAGGAAGGAGCCAGTGCTTCCATTGCAAACTTTCGCACAGTTGACTTTAGATCTGAGTTTTCTTTTAATTGTCCTCCTTTTCCTATATAACCTGATTAATTACATGCCCTTTTCCCCATCAGCATCATGTTGAATTGTGACTTTATTTAATGAGCCATAAATACTGTCTTTTACAATACAGCATTTTCTGCCTTTGGGCTTCTGTTACCTAACACAAACTTGTCCTATTATTCTTCCTGTGAAGCCCTTCATAGTTTATAGTGCTCTTTCAATAATATTTCAGTAACTGTCTCCTGTTTTCAATAGCTGACTTCCCTAACAGTCATATTCATAATTTAAATTCTATTTTTTAGAAGTTTCAAGCACCATTCTGTTGAAATCTTTGCTACATAACATGAGAAAATACTTAAACAGCAAAACAAGCTAATTAGCACATATTATGCTTCATTTCAAAAGAAAGAACATAGTTCAAATATTAAAAAGAAAACCGTACTTTAGAAAAGTACCAAGTGATTTAGGATCTCTGTACTGACTTTTAAAAATGGACTTAAATTAATGTTCCCCAATTTTTTTTTCACCTAAAGATATAGCAAAGCTTTCAAAAACCTTAGAGACTTGTCTCTCTTTGAAATTGGTATTGGAAAATTCTTGCCCTGCAGCTCCTAAGTCACTTTTGAAAATGTGACATTATTGAAAAGAATACAAATTGCTTATGAAAGAGCTTGAATTTGTTATTGGACACAGAGTTGCAACTAAAGACAAAGAGGTTAATTACATTTAATCTGTGTCTACAAATTTGTTGCTTGGCAGTCAGATAATTTCTTGCCTAAGCAGGTTGCTAACAACAAAAGAGTAAGTGGATGGAGATGATGGGAACAACAGAGAGGAACGTGGTTCATTTGAAACACAATTTCATGCATATGAGCCTCTTCCTTCACTCAGAAATACACTATTGAATCACTTTGATTACGCTAGCACTGTTATCGTGTAGTTTGGGCAATAATCCTTACTTACTCATTCTTCACATGTCTCCCAAGGTGCTTACGCAAGACAGACAGGCTAGAAAAGCCATGGATTCGCACAAGCTGCTCCCCTTTGCTTTCCATCCAGATGAAAAAAAAAATCTAGTTTTCAGGAACGCATTTTCCAGAGCTGCATGTCCTTGAAACTTTGCTCTGTGAGTGAAGTTTTGTTATTTTCTTACTGTAACATCCACTATGTGGCATATGTTAAAAAATTGTATTCAATAAAATATTAGCTGTTAAGTGTTAAATATAGGTATTTCAATACAAAATATTTATATTTGTAAAAATGTAAAGTCACAGTATCTCAACTTGGAATTATGGTCTGTATAATAGCTAGCTTATTATACAATTTTTTACTCTCCGTTAACCTTTACAAAAAGGCACAGCAGCCCTGTCTCCTGACATCTTATCCAACAATCCTCTACATAATCGGTGTGGCAGAATGAGTCCAACATTCAACAGTCACTCATGCTACATATCCAAGAACAAACTTCTAATTAATTGAGAAAGGTGAACATTCCCTTTGTCTTGGCATAAAGCAAAGTTTTCATAAATTAAGGTTTATCCCTTCCCTTCTATGGAAAAAAAAAAAGAGATCAGTTTTCAAACAAAGTAATTTCATATTTGAGGTAACACTTGAGACAAGCTAGACTAAAACAAGAATCTGTTCTCCATGTCTTTTGAGTTGTAGATGAATGCTAGCAAAAGGAAAAAAAAATGCCGCACAAAAAGACTAGAGTAAGGAAAAGACAAAGAAATATTATTTGATCTAATATCACAAATCCTCATATTGCAGTAAAGGCTGGTGTCCAGTTTTAGAAAATAAAATATCGTTACAAAAAATACGTGGGAAAGGGACAGTCTTGATGGCTGGATTTGCCAGTAGCATTCTGTTTTCTCTCCCTGCATGCTCCTAAACCTGTATGTTTACAACAGCCACCCACTACGTTTTTCAAGGAAAGCATCCCAAATGTGATGGACGGCCTTGGTGAATGTACAAACCTGGTACATGCCATTGGTCTCACTGTATTAATATTTATTTCAACTCCAGCTTACTTGCAGCAGATAAAAGGTGAAAGCAGAACCAGCATGGAGATCATGCCAACAAGAATTTAATCTAATTGAATTGTCCGAGTATGCAGTGTTAGACAAATACCTTAGTGTTGCACATGAACCAAGAATAACACAAATTGACTTTTTCAAAGTTCAATGGTTTAAAAAAAAAAAAAAAGAAAAAAAAAAAACAGAGGAGATCCAAAAAAAATATACAAGTTTTAGGTAATTCTATTTCTATCCTCACTCTTAGACTTGTGTTCTTTACAACCTGATCACCAAATCCCCTTGCATTTTTCGGATGCTGAATACTCTTCTTACCACTCCTTTCTCCTGCTGCTCATTGCCCATGACTGATTCAAATGGATTTGATACACAATTTATATTTTGCACATAGGAGACAAGGCAAACCTATAATTTTGACTACTAGTACAACTGAAAATGAATAGCATGGAAGTAGTGAGGAAAAATGAATTTTCTAATGGACTGCAGAGGGGTAACTGGTTATTCAAACAGAACTTTCCGCTGCTCATTCTTCAGACAGCAAGCGAGTGAATGTGGAAGGGTCAATCTCCAGTAAGAATACGCTCAACAAGTTGCAACTAAATAATGACATATTGGAGCTAAGGGTACAATTTTCAGAAGCATATTGGACCAGGCACTTATTACAGAATCACACATGTCACTTCCATGTTCTGAGTTACAGAATTAAGTGGAGATGTTATACACACTGTGAGTTTCCTGGATCCACACATTTAAACTTGTATTAACCTTACTCCCTTTCCAATCAATGTGAAAAGTGATCCGAACAGTATTTTTCTCACTGACTGTAATACATTGTGGTGTGGTTTGGGGTGAATATACAGCAAGGTGAAAGACCTGTTATTCAGATCTGCCACACTGCAGGTTGGATCTGCACTCCCACTACACAGAACATAAGTGAATTGACCTTTAGAAGTATGCAAATAGCAAAAGGTATGCCAGAGTTTCTTTTCATGGACAGCCTCTTTCCCATCTAGAAAAGGGAAGGAAACCACTGCATATGAAATAAAAAATGTCCTTAGTGATACATCACTTAAGACAACTGCACCACTTATAAGCCTGTAAGTACTCCTTACCTTTTAAGCAGAATATGAAATAGTATTTTTTTAAAAAATATCAGTATTTAAGTGAAAAAGCTTTTAACCTACCATACTATTATTTCGTCAGGAATTCAGATATTCATACTCTTGTTCTTTTCACAAACATATCCCTAAACATTTGTGATTCTCAATATTTTAGAGGTCTCAATTTCATGACTTAGGCATACAAAACTGACTGCAACACTTTTCAGTAAAGCTGTAAAACAGACTGCAGTAACAGCCTAACAAAGACTGCAGTATCTCGTCTGTTATTCGGTGCTTCTATAGCTAGGATCCCCACAGAATGCAGGACTGCCGACAAATAAAGAGGAAATACTGACAGAACCGTTTCTGCCACAGCAAGATTTCACTGGAGCTAAACCATTTCTATTTCAATAGCACATATGGATTGCTGGGCAAAAATGGAAGAAAGACACTATAAAAGATAAAACATAGCCTAGACTGGGTGAAAGCCAGGTCCAAGTTCCTTATTTAGAATGATACAGATTAAATACCCTGCTGTATCTCAGCCAGAGTAGCCTTTTTCAGATCTTTCTGAGTCAAGACTTAAATCTGCATCACTCACATCCACAGCCAGTCAGTACCCACAGCTTTCTCCAGTCAGCCACCATTTTCACAGCAAAACGTTCTCAAGTTTTTTTCTAGTTTAGTGCTAATGAAAACAAAACTGCAAAGCTCTAGAACATGCCAAAAAGCAGAATAACTCAGCTGTCTCACAAAGACCCCATCCTGACAGAACCAGCTAGAAATCTAAAAGTTGAATAGATACACCAGATGATCAGCTTTGATTCACCATGCAGAGGGTTCAGGCCTTTGCTGAATCAATCTACAGCATACAAAGGATATGGCAAAAATTGCAAGATGTGTATTCACAGTCAGGGGTATGCAGTCCAGAAAAAACACAGAATGGGCATTAAAGACATTTAAGTGGGATGGTTCATGTAGTTATTTGCATCTAAATAGTTGCTAATCACAAAGGAGACCTTCAAAATGCCTGAGGGAGAATTTCCTGTCTAAAATATTACCTATAAACCTAGCAATGCCATGGTTAATCTGTCCACAGGTTAGGCAACATTGTGCTGCTGGGCTTTCTACCACTGAAAGACAAAATGCAGTGAAGGGAGAGATGCTTATATTGGTTTCTCTTCTCATTGGCCGGAGTTGTGATAAACTCTCATTTTTTGAAACAACTACACTGTAAAGGTGCTCCAGAGTCAATTCAGAGCGAGAACCTTTCACCTATAAACACACATACAAGCACTACTTTAAAAGCAGTTCTCAAAGTAACAGGGCTTAAATTCACATATGAATTCTGCAACCCAGACTATGTATCTGTCCCAAAAACTTTAGATAACACCACAAAACCAAAGGTGTTCTCCTCAAATTATGTCGCCTTTGCAAGCCATTGTGCAAGCAAATGTGCTCAAAATAGACAGTGATTACATATACTTTTAAAAGATGCCTTGAACTCTGCTGAGTCAGTATTGGCTGCACACAGATTGTCCTTGAGGAATTTGATTGTTCCATAAAGTATCTCTGGGACTGTTAGGAACACTGCACACTCTCCTTGCTACCATTAAATGAAATGATGCATTGCATACCGGATGAGAAATGCTGAAAAACTGGCTTGAGTTGAAGGGGAAGATTCTTGTACAAGTCTGGAAAATTGAGCAATTTTGAAAATCCATAGTAACAAATGGTTTGTCTAAATTGAGCAATACAGAATGCATCTGAACTAAAGACCCACACAGAGATAAAAATCCCTTCTGCATATAGAAAACAAAGAAAAAAATCCCACAAAATAACACATTACAAAGTACTCACCGCTATTTGCTCTTCAAAACTAAAAACTGTACCAAATTTTTAAAATACTGGAAATACTGCTTCTATTAAAAACAAACAAACAAAAAACACCCAAAAACCCCGAAGATACAGTTAAAGCTTAAATCCAAATGGTCAACATTTTTCTAAGGTTCAAAGAGAATCCATCTTTACAGTTGACAGAGAAGAATTCAGACATTTAAAAGTGAATGGTTTGGGTTTTGCTTGAAAAAATAAAATACCATGCTCAGACTTAAACTTCCTTCTCAGTTTTTCATGAAAAAGCTTTGGGGATGGAGGTTGTATCATCTCTCCAATTGCACTCCCTGTTTAAAATGTATTGCCAGCTACTATTAGATCACAGATGAATATCAGTAACTGAAATTTCTCCAGTAATGCAATTTATTTGTTTCTGTGTGTAACTGTAAGATTTGAAAACCATTCAGGTCCCTTGTAGAGATCATCTTGAGGGTTTACATGGGATGTACATTAATAATGTGCATAAAATGGGATGTACATGTAAAATGGGATGTTTATAATACATGCATGTAAACCTTTCAAGGTGTATTTAAGTCATTGGTATAAAAAAAAGTGTGCATTAGAGCAGAACAGATGATGATTGGGTCACAGTGCTGGAAAAAGGAAAAGGAAAAAAAAAGAAGTGGAGAAAAAACATTTGGATAAATTAAATGCATCTAAGTTGACAGGACCTGATGCAGTTCTCACCCTAGGGTACAGAGGAAACTAGCCAATGCTATCTGTGAGTCATTAATGCTTATTTTCAAGAATTTATTGAAGAGAAGTTTCTGAAGGACTGATGAAGGGCAAACTTCATCGGTATTTCCAAAATGTGGGAAAGGGCCTGGAAAATTATATATCAGCCAGTCTAACTTCAATGTTCAGAAAGATACTAGAACAAATCACTTAAGAGTCAATTTAAAAGCACCTACAGGATAATAAAGGTGATAAAAAGCAGCCAACATGGATCTGTCAAGAACAAATCACATCAAAATGATCCAATTTCCTTCCGTGACAGGATAATGGGCCTAGTAGATAAGGGGGAGGCATTAGAGACAATCTGTCTTGATTTTAGTAATGCACTTGTCCCTCAGGACACTCTCATGAGTAAACTAGGAAATTTGGTTTTGATGAAGACAACAGAAGATGGGCACGAAACTTCATAAAAGTGCAGTAATCAACAGTTTGCTGCCAACCAGAAATGCATTTTAAGCAGAGTTCTAGAGGAGTCTGTCCTGGGCCCAGTTCTGCACATATTTTCAATCATGACTTGAATGATAGGACAGAGTAAATACTTACATTACATATAACTGAATAATCAGATAGAATCCCAAGTGGATTAGGAAAAAAAAAATCAGTAGTAGCAATTTCACAAACCACTATGGTTAGGAAGATGTCCAAAACATTATTTTGCAGGAAAACAGCAGTGTGGAATAATTTTTCATAACCTTTGAGAATGCAAGACTGTTATGAGGACCATCAAGTCCTGCTTTATGCCTCCAGGCAAAAGTCTGTATAAATCATTGCATTTTTTCTTACATGTTCGTATTAAATTAGCCAGTTTTGTTCAATGTTTATTAAATGGTTCTAAGGTCCTGAAGTAGTAGCCACAGGAAATGGGCTCAGAGGACAGCTTGTTTTATTTTAGAACCATTCATATAACCTTTCCTTCACTTCATGATTTCTTTCAGCAATATCCGAGATTGAAATGTATTTATATTTTTCTAAAGTTTGGGTTTGTTTTTTTTTAATTTTTAGAGGCTGTCCCATACCGAAGCATGAAGCTGAAATATTCTGGTACAGTAAAAGCAGAAAATAGAACCAATCAATAATTTACCCAAGTTGTTATTTATACAATCAACCTGGTCTATCCAGTAATTTTTGCATTAGGTGCTCACAAATTTGAGTATAGAAAATATTCACGCTTCATAAATGCTCAGGTAAAATGACACTGGTATTGTAATGAGAAATACATTTATCAAGACTACCGTGATATATTAAGTTACTAAAATACATTGCATCTTGAAAGGCATTATCAGCTTATTTCTCAAAAAAAAATAGTTGCAAGTCCTCCACCTACTTTTACCCCAACTCATTGTAGAGCTTGAGTGAGTCACTTCAGCTTTCATTCTGTTTAAAAAAACAAATGATAATTCTTCCTCCATTTACCTCCCTGTGCTGAATAATTAGTTAATCTCTGTGCAATTACTTCAAGCTGTATAAACGTGCTAAATATTGTTATTAGCATAACCCAAGCTGGGTAAGATACAGGAAAAATACCGTTGCGTATATTCTATTATATCAAATTGTTATGCCTCGCAGTAAAAAACCCAGCTGGCTTAAAGAGAGAAGGAACAGTGAAAGGAGAAGCTGAACTAAGTTCTAAAGAAAGAAACCAGAAAAAGACTAAATAGAGATATCAACACAGAAGTGACAGCTTGTCAGGACAGAGGGGAAAAATAGGCATGACCCAGTCAGCAAGACAACCACACCTCCAAGCCAAAGACAGCTCAGCTGGAAACAGATCAAAACCTTTAGAAACTGTTCAAAATGATCTCAGGCATTCATTTAAACAGGGAATCCCTAAACCTACAATCTTAAGCTATTTGTAGCAAGTAAGCAACCTGATAAAAACTTGGAATTTGCCAAACTGCAGAGATTCCTCTAGAACTGCTGCAGAGGGGTTGATGGGGGCACAAGAGTGCAAAAGATCAAAGCAAAAACCCATGCAGCACAATGTAAGGGTAAAAAACCACATACTATTGCTGCAGCTAACATCGTTCTTTATAATACCCAGAAGGTCATCTACCTTGGCCATTCTTTAGTGTCGAAGATGAACAGAAAGAGGAGAGAGATAAAGGCAAATTAAGCATCAAATATTTCTGAAAGTGAAAAATGCTACAGATTCGGATGCAATTTTAAAATCTCACTACATTAAAAACAGTATGCCAAAACGCTGCTACTGGAAGCACATTGGAGGGTGAATGGTGACATGTACACTGCATATGCAGTCCCCACTTTTGTTGCCATAGATTATTTTTGTCTCTAATAGCACTTAAAAACCTAGGCCCCCTGTATTCAGGGAGACAGGTAACACCTTTTTTGATTTACAAATGCATGCTAATGTGTTCTGCTACAACGTCTTATGGCCTCAGATACAGCGAGGAAGCATCCTGCTGACCGAATTAAAAAGATCAGTAGTTGTTCAGCCAGCCATGGGATGAAGGATGGTCAATCATCAGAGGAGGATAGGGATTTGGAGATTACATTGCACTACACAAAATTGGTTTTTTAACCATTAGTGATAACATCCTGTTTAGCATTGCCAAAGGCGGGTGGTTTTTTTTGTGATCAATAAAATGCTAGCACTTGTTGTCTTTTTTACCACCTTAAGTAAGCTAATTTTAAGGTATTTGTTAATAATAAACAGTTAGAATTTCTAGAGAGACTTTGCAGATTTTTCACTGCTTGAATCATGAATTTGACAACTTGTGTGGGGAGAATCGGTACTGGTAAGGTTGAAAAATCCTGTTCTCTGAGGGCAAGGATGAACGACAGCAACAGAGATTTAGAAAAAAATCAGCTAAAAAAGGCCTATGGGGTGACTCAAGAATAGATCAGCCATCGGTTAGCTTATTCACATACATACATACTGTATATTCACTCCGGGCTAGGGCGCCAAAAGACTTCAGCAGGCCAAGATAATGAGCATTTAAACAAAAATCTGGGTTTTGAACATTCATGGAAAGTCTGTTAGGCCTTGTGCCTACACGTTCTGCATTGCTGCTCTTCCTTCCTCTGGTGACTAGCTTTGTCCTTTCCACCCATTCAACCCCTTAGTACATGTTGAGCAGAACTATAATTTGAGCAATCTTTAGCTGGTTAAGCACGTAAGGAGAAGCACGTTTATACTTTGCTCAAGTAAAGGACCACCCTCCTTGGAGAAGAAAATCTGTATGAGAAATCCTGGGCTAAACAATCAAACTTCAGAAAGTAAAGCCTCCATGCACAAAACCCTAATCCTTTCCTACATAAAAAAAAAAAAAAAAAGTCAGCTTTTGTTTCCCTGACCACAGGTCTGTCTGGAAAGGCACTCCCAGCGGTCATGGGGTTAATAGGATGGGTTAACATATTTCTGCTGACATGCAGAGAGTCATTGGCTGAGTCACTGAAGCAAGAAAAGGAGCACTGATTCATGCCGGAGTCACTCCTCCGTGTACAGGAGAAATGGCAGAAAACAGGTGGGAAAATTTTCTCTCTCTCTAACTTTGCTCAAAGACTTCAATTTAAAAATCATCAGGTAAAAAGAACCACGTTTCAGCTGAAACACATCGATTTTCTAAATTTTCTGCTAAATTCCAATGCACTCTATCTAAATAAAAGAGAACAGGTTTCTATAATAAAGTGGTGCAGCTCATACCATGTAAAACCAATAGCAATGAGAGGTTCATATCTAGGGCAGCTAGTAATTTATTCCTAAGCCCATTTAGGGGTGCACACCAATTGGCTAAAGAACAGGTGGTTAAGTTCGCAAGATCAAGGGATCTTTCCATTGCAGTCCAAGCTGATTTACACTGAGTCTACTCAGGTGACATCAGAATCAGACTATTCATCTCCAGTATAAAAATAACCTCTTAAGCAGTAATACAGTTTCAAAATAAACTGCCTAATAAATATAGAAATAAGAAAAAATATTAATATCCAAAGAAAGAGCTACAAGAACCACAAACAAATCTGCTTATCCCCCACAATGATTTTTTTTCATAAGGTAGCTAAACCAACTGCATTTGGGGAGCCATCAGTTTCCACTACACTTCGATAATACCGTTAGAAGAAGGGAGAGGGGGAGCAAAATTCTGGGCATGGTAAGCTAAACTTAAAACTTTTATCTATTAAAAAGAATGCAGAGCAAGGCAGATTTTATTAAATGTACCTATTTGGCTACCCATAACCAGCAGAAATCATAAAGGAAGATGTGGCGTAAAGTGGCTGCTTTTGTTATTTGTTGGAAATCATATTTGGGCAAAGAAGAGGAGACTATCTCAAATTCTGTTCTGTGAAAAAATAGGTAAAGTAACGGATTTTTGTGGCTATAGCAGGAATTAAAAGTTAATTAATGCTGAGAAACTCTCAGGGAGAACAAAGATGTCTGTTGAAAATGCTAAAACAAAAGCAGTATTCCTACATTCAGTAAAAGAAAAGGCAGAAACTGCGGCTGAACCAGTGCAAGAAATGGCCAAGATTATCACTGAAGTAAATTCTTGAAACAGAGTATCAGGATGAGGAGGGCTGAGCAGAAAGAGGCACAAGGCGAGGAAAGAAAAAAAAAAAAAGGTGAGCGTAGTTTTGTGTGATGCCTAAAAAGCAAAACTGCTGAATGACCAAAATCAGTGGGTCAAATAGGTCATACGAATACCATTGTACCATAAGAGCCTATAGAAACTAATAAGATCAATTTTCTAAGTGGTGATAAACTCATGAGAATTTCTGTGGATGTAATAGACAAATAGATGGACACTGTTATACAAGTGGATTTCTGATTAGGAAAAGGATATTTAGTGCAGATCATTGAGAAAGATAAAAAAGCAGGAGTAATGTGAAACAGGGTTCGCAGAAACAATACGTTCACAGAATAGCTGTTTCTAATACAAGAGGAATACAATGGGACTGACTGAATGTCCCTCATTTTGCAGGAAAATAATGAGAAGATTTAGATTCTTCAACATTCAGCTTCCTATTTACTCTTCTGTGTATAATAAGCCTAAAATCTTTTAATTTAAACATTAGTTTTAAATTTCCTTATACTGAGATGTTTATTTTAAGAAGTAAAAATATGACTATGGCACAGCTTTATACTCTTGATATCTATCTGAAATTAGTGGGATTTTTTTAAAAATCAAGAAATAAATGCAGGAAGTCAAACACTTATCTAGATCATAAGTAGACACTGAGTTACAAGAAGTATTAACAGCACAGCGTTTTGTACCTTTTTCTTTTTTTTTTTTCTTTTTTTAATAAACTTTGGCCTTAGTAATTGTTAGCATGCTATGGAAAGGCAAGCAAAAAGACATAATAATTCAATAATTCTTGTTTTTTATTTGCTAGTATGCAAGGACATAATCTTAGGCACATAAGCTTTACTTTAATACTTTTA
The DNA here is from genome assembly GCA_013398815.1 of Ibidorhyncha struthersii. Taxonomy (NCBI): domain Eukaryota; kingdom Metazoa; phylum Chordata; class Aves; order Charadriiformes; family Charadriidae; genus Ibidorhyncha; species Ibidorhyncha struthersii. Next base: position 1,002,462 of record VZSZ01001999.1, on the reverse strand, counting down.
GAGGTTTTATATATGTATGACAGCATAGTAGTCTCATGACCAGACACTAGAGCTCCTATCTATCAGGGAATTTTAACATTATACTGTGTTTTCAAAATTATAGCACAAAATGTCTGAAAAGTTTCACTTCAAAAGTTCCAGTAGGACTGAACCAAAATATTTTGAACATAGGACTGTCCAAACCAGAGCAGCTGAAAGATTTGTCTAATGTAGTCCAGTCCAATGCTGGTGACAGTACCAAAGCAGATAAGAAACAGGAAGGTAAGACTAACACAGGCATACGTGATACTTCTTCCAAGTATTCTCAAATCTCTGTTTGCAGCTCAGAGACTGCCTGACCGAAAGTTGTTTCCATGGATTTAGGAACTATTAAGGAATTTTTCTTCCATACACTTCCCCACTCTTTCACACTGAGCCCCAAAAAATTTCTTACCCACAGCATTCTGCAGAAAGTAATTCCACAAAGGGTTCATCACACAATAAGAAATTAACGCTTGTTTTCCGCCTTTTGAAACTGCCACCTCCTAGCCTCACTTAGTAACAATGGAGCAATACATACAGCATATACAACGAATGCGTTACGTCCAATTACAAATAAACATAAATAAATTTAAAAAAATAGACTTTTTCTACTAGATGTTTCAAAAAAATAGATGCATGTTACATAACTTTATTTTGGAGTAATTTATGCAATGAAAACTATTTCATTATTTTAAAAAAAGAAGACAAAAAAAGAGGGCAGGGGGAGAAAACTAGTTCTGCCAGCTCTTTTCTGCTTCTAATTAGGCACATCTGCTGGATATCATGTTCTGTCAGTGAAGTATAAAGCTATAATGCAAGTTTAAAAAAAAAAGCTATTTTGGAGTGTTAAAAATACAAGTTTTATGTCTTTAGATAATAGCTCCTCTACTTACACCAACAGTATATCAAGTTCCAATTATCTCTGTGGTTTTTTTCCAGGAAAATGAAACATTTGGTGTCTTTTTTGTTGTTGTTGTTATGTAAAGAATTACATAACGTATCTAAGTGTTACTCAAATATGCAGGAGATGTCTGCTCCCCTAACAGTTAATTTTCTGTCTGTGAAAACCTGCTGGTATTTAACAAAATAACAGCTCTTAATCAACCTTTAAGCGTAATGGCTAGCTTGGGTTTTGATAACAAATTCACTGCTACGATCACAAACACATCAATATTTCTACAAAACAATATCTTAATACTGAAACAGTACACTATTGTTATCTAGAAAGCCAAAGACTAAATGATGTATCCTTAACTAAAATTAATCCATTTGGCCCTGTTTGACATTGTCACGGTTTCAGCTGGGATAGAGTTAACTTTTTTACTAGCTGCTGGTGTAGCGTTGTCTTTCGGATTTGGAATGAGAAGTACTTTTGATGGGGCGCTGGTGGTTTTGATTGTTGCCAATCTCTCAAGGCCTTTTCCACTCCTCAATATCACCCCACCAGCAAGCAGGCTGGGGGGGAACAAGAAGCTGGGAGGGGACACAGCCAGGACAGCTACAAGCTTCTGTGTCATCACTCCTGCACAACTATTACACAACGCACAATGTCCTTTTCCTCACTTCCTTTATATGCCACTTTCTTCCCTTCTATTCTACACCTGTAACAATTTTTCTGTCCTTTCTTTCAGGTTTTACTCTTCCAGAGCTTCTGAGGTATTGAACCGTTTTCTCCCTCTGAAATAACAAAATCTAAATTATCTAATTACCAGGAAATAGAATATTAGTTTACACTAAGGTGGAGGATAATGCATAAAACAACCTGTTTCCTTCTTAAGTAGGGTACAGCATTTTATTTTCCTTTGCTGTGAATTTAGATGAAATCTGTGTTAATCTCTCCATAATGATCCTTAAATCTCATCAGCAGAAATCTTCCTGAGGAAAAAAACACCCATTCAGAAAACATCCATGTAAAGGAGGAATTCAAATCTCTCCTTTCTACCTTGTTAACCTTGCCACATTTACATTCTGCACTGATTTCTGCTGCTCAACTACACAGAACTCCTGAGCTGATGGGGCTTGCTCTCCATTCCTAGGCACTAGAGCACCAGCAGAGAGAACTGCAGATTTCAGACTGCAGTCTAGAAAATATTAGAAAGACTGGACCCTGATAAACTGTCTTGATTCAGTTCCCTCCCTTTCACCCATGGCTTTCTCTTCTCTCTGCCTTCTGCTTCTCAGGCACACATTTTTAAGTATTTCTTCACCCCAGGAGAATAAGACTGGGTCCTCGTTCTGTTCTATGGGAAATCTGTTTCTTCCATGAAGTGGGAGAACAACAATCTAACTGTGAGAAGAAGGTTTTGTGAGGGGGATTTGGTGTGTTGTGGTTGTTGGTTTTTGGTTTGGGTTTTTTTTTTTTGGGGGGGTGTTGTTTGTGGGTTTTTTTAAAAGATAATTGCACATAATTATCTCACGGCCCTAATCCACAGGCAATCTGTTTCCTCACCTGGCACAGTTCTCATCTCCTCACAGTATTAACACTAAAATCCCTGTACAACCAAAAATGAGAGAAAACAACCAAGTCCCAGATGATATCTTCCAAGGCAATACTTACAGGGGCTAAGAACAACAGAACTCAGATTGTCTCAAACTCAATCTCATAGTTCAAGAGCCTCTTCAAGCAAAGCAAATCAAGACACTTCTGAAATAACAGTGGAGTAGGAAACAAAGCTCTTTACAGTCACTACTCCCTAATCTTAATTATTTTAATTAATATTTTATGGGTTGCAAATGCAAGGGTTGTTATGCTTTGCCACTTTTATGTAATCAAGTTTCTTTCACTATTAGCTGATTAATCTCTGCTTTCTCTTTTAGATGATTGCATTTGTTCAAAGTCAGAGTGCAACTCAAAAATGACACATTGTAAGAATAACCTACTGAAAAAGCTAATCCTTGTTGGTAATTAGCTGTAATGACTTCTAAAGGGAAAAAGAAGCAGCAAGTGGGGAAAAAAAAAAGTGAGGTTTTTTTTCTCCACAGTATTTGTGTCTTAAAGACACATTGCACTGACCCCAAAAGTTACTCGCTTATTTATTACATCAGAGGGGGTCTGTTGTCAATCTGAGACTTAAAATACTGAACATCCCCATCACTCATGACATCTAAATTCCTGAAATCTGAAATTGAGAAACTATAATCTAGCTACATTTAAATTTTTTAAGTTTACCAATTGATGCTCTGCCGACTAAATTGATTCTCCATATCTTTCTGTGCACACAGTAGCATATAGATATTTATATACAAACATGTACTCTCAAATAGTGTTCTTCTTGTTTCTCTTGAATTANGCAGAGGAGGAAGAAAGGTAACGCAACGTTTGTTCCACTGTCATTATCTCATGTCTGTTTGTTAATCTTCCGGGTATTGTGTGAGACTCCCTCACGTTGCAAGGTTCTCTGTGGAACGAAAAGAGCTGCTTCAGAGACAGCAGTATCCAACATGTCATCAGATCAGGATAGAGGGAAGAATAACTGAGATTTCACAGTGAAAAGGGTACAGACTATTACTACTTCCTCCAGTCCTTTGGGAAACTTTGTGTAACCCAAAGTAAAGGGCTGTCATACACAAAGTACTTGCTCTTGGTTATTTGGAGTTTAACCACACACAGAATCAAGAAGGTGCACTCCACAAAACAAAAAATGAAGAACTTTTAGGAAAACAGAATAACGGCATATAAGAAGTGAGACAGATTCTTCATCCATTTGATAGACATACACAGGGGAAAAAAAGAACGAGGGAAAGAGATCAGTACTATGAGATCAGAAGAAAACTAACTGTAAAGAATGGTAAAAGAGGCTTGTTTGAAGTTCTCAGATCTCGTATCAGTAAGTTTTTAAAACTGAAAGGAAACCTCTCCTCATTCTCCTCCCTCCCTTCTAGATCAAAAACGGAAGTCCTTTGAGCAAGCAGCAAAACAGAACCCAAAGACATAGAAGTGTAACAAATCGATAGAAAAGCCGGGGCCAGAGTGAAACCATGAAAAGGATCAGAGGATAAAGGAAGAGTCATGGAAAAGTATCAAGGGAAAAAATAAAAAAAAAAAGCGAAGAAGATCAAATAAGAGTTTAATATTAAACCAGACCTTTTGTGTCTATTCCTAGAATTGTCGTTGCTTGAAATATCAAGGAACATACTTAGTCCTGATTCTACTGTCATTAATATTCTCTGTAATAGCATTAAAAAACTCTCCAGCATTCCTGCACTTAGGGAGAAGACAGTTGTTTTCAGTTGATTCTAACATGCATTTGGCGCGTTCTGGTACTTTCATCTCAGTGTGCATCCATACACTGTCTTTTGGTATTATGATTGTCATCTGCATAATTGGCTTACTTCACGAAGTTCAACAAGGCCAAGTGCAAGGTCCTGCACATGGTTCAGGGCAATCCCAAGCACAAATACAGGCTGGGCAGAGAAGGGCTTTAGAGGCGCCCCGCGGNGAAAGAATTTTTCACAGAAAGGGTGGTTGAGCATTGGAATAGACTGCCCGGGGAGGTGGTTGAGTCACTATCCCTGGATGTGTTTAAGAGACGTTTAGATGTGGTGTTGGCGGATATGGTGTAGGGGAGAACTTTGCAGAGTAGGGTAGATGGTTGCACTCGATGATCCCAAGGGTCTCTTCCAACCTAGACAATTTTATGATTCTATGATTCTAAGTTCAACATAAGTTGTCAACCCAGAAAGCCAACCACATCCTGGGCTGCATCAGAAGAAGTGTGGCCAGCAGGTCAAGGGAGGTGATTCTCCCTCTCTACTCTGCTCTGGTGAGACTGGAGCACTGTGTCCAGCTCTGGGGCCCCCAACATAAGAAGGACATAGACCACAAGTGCAGAGGAGGGCCATGAAGATGATCAGAGGGCTGGAGCACCTCTCCTAAGAAGACAGGCTGAGAGTGTTGGGGTTGTTCAGACTGGAGAAGAGAAGGCTCCGGGGAGACCTTATAGCAGCCTATCAGTACTTAAAGGGGGCCTACAGAGAAGATGGAGAGGGACTCATTATCAGGGAATGTAGTGATAGGACGAGGCGTAAGGGTTTACAACTGAAAAGGGTAGATTTAGATTAGATATTAGGAAGAATTTCTTTACTGTGAGGGTGGTAAGACGCTGGAACAGAGAAGTTGTGGCTGCCCCATCCCTGGAGGTGTTCAAAGGCAGGTCGGATGGGGCTTTGAGCAACCTGAGGTGCCCCTGCCCATGGCAGGGAGTTGGAATTAGATGATCTTCAAGGTCCCTTCCAACTCTAACCATTCTGTGATTCTATGATTCTAAAATAAACTGGTGATATACGCTGACCTCCACCATATGCAAAATCAGCAGCTGTGATGTTCAGATGTCAGCCCATTGGGGATGGGGGGTGGGAGAGAAGGAGGAATCAGAGGTCCTGTTGTTGACCTAGCTCAATGCGGAGGGAAATCCTACACCTTGACATATTCCTTTCCTCTCTCAAACATCTCAGTGAGGGCAGACAAGTCACTCATTTTACCCTTTTTTTTCCAAAAATGTCCAGCCTGCATTGTTAACTTCTGTTCATTCAAGTCTCTGAAAAAGATTCACATCCTTTGTGATTGTCTCCTTTCACACAGAAATACTATTTCTCCATAAAAGAATACATTAAGTTCAAATACTTCTGAAAGCAGAAAGGAAAACTCCTTTTAAACACACTAGGGGATGGCCCAGCCAGTTCAGTTCTAATGGCTCAACATGACAAACTAACAGTTGTTAGATAACTGACACTTGGGATCTTGTGCCAGAAAAATGAGTTAATTTTTAATATACACTGTCTATGTCCATAGTCAAGAAACATCTAAATATGCAACAGAAACATGGGGGAAAAAGAAGACTGTATCATAAAAGGCATTAATTTTACATTGCCTATATAAATATCTTTTCAGGAAGCTTTCCTAATGAAGTCTCAACTTATACTTGAAATTCAATTATACTTTAGGTGATCTGACAACAGGGGATTAATACATTTAACTCTTAAGCCATTTGCTCTTCAAGATCACCTGTTCAAATATGGCAACTTTTTTTTCCTTCTGTCTGTAAAAGAACTGAGTGAGAGGGCAGAAGGAAATGGTAACTGCTAACTAGATTTGAGTTACACTAACCATATTAGTGAATCATGAATTATTTCAATAGATGATAAAACAATTTCAAAGTATGTAAACCACATCATATAAGACTAGAGAAACATTTAGAGATTTGGTTTCACTATTTCTTAAATGACGTTTTCTATCTGGAGACTTGATATGCCTTCCAAAAAAACATGTAAGGAGAAGACCAAATATTGTGTTTGGGTTTGGTTGTGTTTTTTTTGTGGGATTGAAAAATACCAAGACAAACACTTTGGTGTTTTTTCATGGAGAATTTTTATAGAAAGGTACTTAAATTCTTTCCAAGATGTGTTAAGAATGAAATCTGAATGTTTACTATTTCACCAAAAAGCTTAAAGTAATGTACAAAGGATAGGAAAAAAACCAGAAGTAATTAGTGAAGGAAACACAGGTAGTACAAATACCATAGGACTGCACGCACATTCATTCCAGCCACTTTGTGCCTTCAAGAGTGGATGGTGTAGGAATGTAAGGGTTCAGAATCAAAAGCCTCAAATATTCAAGTTTCAGCTAGTTTTGTTTATATTACAGAAAGCTTTTATCCAGTCTGTCTTTCAGCTTCTTGCAAGGTAGCAAGAAATCCCTCAAAAAATATTCCATTTTCCAGCTTCACTCCAGTTCTTTATACTACTACAAGAGTATACAAAGCTTGCTGCATACTAATAAGTGTTCACAGGGCCTCTGTCCTACCCCATCAACACTCATTTAGTATTAACAAGATTAGAATGAAATAGTTTTGTGTGAGAATCCACATAGGCAGAGCCCTCAACTTGAGCACAAATTATTGCTGGAGTGTCATTTTCTCCTGGAGTTTAAATGCAGTAACACTGATCTTTTTTCAGCACCTAAAGTTCAGTTTTCAGAAGGTTCAGAAATGGCTTGTCGTTACTCTCAATAAATATCACTTCAGTGCTAATTTCTATTAGCAACCTACTTTAGAAATCTTCATGGCCTTCAAATTTAGCAGACCAAACTAGAAACTAGATATGTCCTACTTTGGTGTAATTTTTGTCCTGAATGTGTATTTTCAGAGGGAACATGAGGCTAAGGGAGAAAATGTAATTTTTCCGTTTTAGGATATAATTGAAAAAAATGTATTTAATAGTATTTAAAAAAAAAATTATTGTTGTATTTCATAAATCTCTGGAACTGCACTGTAATGCACCAAGACCACTCTGTTTCACAGAATCAACTGTATTCAAATGGAACACATAAGGAGATCATCTGAAAAGGAAAAAGCATTTCTTCTTTTGAACAGCCACTGAATCTCTTGCAGTAAGATTTTTAATTCGTAAGTATTATGGTATATTACCACCTTTAGGATAGCACCTAAATAGAGCTTCCAAAAATAAAGCTCTAATTATTTTCCTTATTGCACTTCCTTGTGCTTTGCATACAGTAAAAAAATGGTGGCATGTGGGTACCATGATTTTATTTCTATGTAAATAACCAACGGACATTTCATCATTCTAGCACAGCCACTGCACAAACAACTGCAAAATGCTAATTAGATAATCACCAGTAGAAAAAGATAATGCCCTCTATTGTGAACAGAGGAGACAGTACACATACCACCACAATCCTCAGAGGTCTCTGAAGTGAGTACCATGGAGGAAACAATACATGTTCAAGAGTAGTTACAGTGTGCATTTTTTACTTGGCAAACAAATAAGTTTTACCTTTTGATCTAGTTACACTACATGCTACACCTGGAGGACTTGCTGGCTTCGCTATAAGGCTTCGGATCATCTTGAAAACATGATTAAGACTTATTCTTATGTGGTATTTTTTCCATACTGGCTTTAATCTGCACCTATTACAATATGCATTAATCAATCATATCTGATACTAAAGTCTGGTGATGAATCATCAAAATTGCAGCCATACTTTTCATAGTTTCTACCCTAAACACCTTTGTTTTTCATCTTTTATGTTTTTGCTTTGCCTTAGGGTTTTCTGGTTTTTAGTTATTCTGACTGGGTTATTCTGCGAATTACTGAGTTTCCCATTTTACCGGGCATCATTCATCTTCTGTTGCAGTCAGATTTGCCTAGATAGGCAATTGTTCACAGTGCAGACATGCTGCTAGCGTGCTCATGTCCCATTTCAATTTCTGTGGATCATGGTGGAAGCATAGCAAGGCAGTAAGGATGTGAAGTTGCTTAACACTGTTATTGTAGTAATGGTGGCTGAAGCTCCTAAACTGTGTTGCAAATCCGTCTCAGCAGTGGTTTTTATGCCTTTCTTCCTGTTTCCATAAAAAAGTTAGTTTGTGTTATTCAAAATCTTGGTAGAAAGTAGAAGGCAACCTCAAAAGATATTACAGGAAAAAAAAGTATGCATGTCCACAATGGTACGCCAATCTTTTGGGCTTATCCTGCAGTTCATATGATTTCAGATCAGCAGCTCAGCTGATTTTTCAAAGATTACCAGCAAAATGAATAAAAGGCAATTATATGCGATGAGATGCTATAGACCACCCAGTGACCTACTTTTATTTTCTTCTTTCCTAGCAACATTCAGTAACACTTACGAGGGACATCTTTCACCTTTTACTGAACAAAAAGATATTACCTTTCCTTACAAGGTCTTGCTTCACTGAATTCACAGCAGTTTTCAATGAAAAGAATTATTACATGAATCCAGGTGCTTAACAGATACATAACTTCTAACCACACTAACATGCTTTCAGCGCACCCACTTGTGAAGCCGTCCCAAACTCATGCTGAGAAACACACTGCCTGTACTACTTCTTACATCATCACATCATGCTCCAGCTCTGGAGCAGTTTATCTCATGCATAAACTTATAGCATATTGGGAAAATGCCCTGCTTGAACAGGCAGGGAAACTTTCTTGTCCAATCAAGACAATCAGGTTTTGCATTTGGACAAAATTATGAACAGACAAATCAAATGGGTTGGTCTAACTTCTAAACGTACATGTCAGTTTTTGTAATAGGAGTTGATTTGCTCTTTATTAAAGTACTTAAAGCAATGTCTGTAAGGAATCTTAAAGTATGTTCCAGAAAAAGGAATACAGAATGTGTGCATCAACCAGTGCCTAGGGATGTATCATAATAAATTAATTAAATATTAAATTTTCCATCCATTATTACATTATTGTAAGCACACAGTATGGAGAAGGAGTTTGTATAACTCAAAATAGTCAGTAATCCCATAAAGAAAGAGACTTCAATTCCTCACCACCACTTCAGCACTTAAGAAAAGTTAACAGCATTTCTGTGCTTGTTTCTCTCTCTGATGTCAAGGCAAAGAACATATTGCCAGGCTCCCACAAACGGGTATTTTCAAGTTTGCATAGCTTTGTTATTTCAAAACCAATTGCTTCAAACAAGGCAAAGCGCAGATTACTCATACTCATGCCTCCTGCTGAGCTTGATGCTTTAGACTTACATAACACAAAAAAGTGCCAACATTTTCTGAATAGCAGAAAATACACTTTTCCTCTAATTCTTATGCTGTAAGTCGTGGATCTAGCTGAATGTTTGTTATGGAACTTTCGAAAGCAAAGTCGAGTTTAGACTAAGCAGGTGAAAGTTCAGTAAATCAATAATCAGTAAAAATAGGGTGTTTGGTGGGAAATACCTTAGAAACAGCATTGATATTGCTGAAGCAGGCACTCCTGGATATTTTGATTCTATACGGAATTGCCATTCCGAATGCATAAATCTGTACTTAGCAAACAAAACAGAACTGAAAATGTTATTTTTCTAACAATACCACAGTCCGTCAGGAAGAATGTTGGTGGTATTGAAAAGGACTGTCCAAAATAATGCAATTTTATGAGATGAAGGCTGTCTGTGCATGTAAGACTTACGTGCTTAGCATCCACAAAACACAGACCAAAATGGAAAGACCGAATAAGCCCTAAATATGTGCTTTGGATTACCTTTGCATCTTATGTTAGACACTGAGCAGCATTAGCACAGTTTAGAAGATCAAAGCATTCAATTCATGGCTTTTATTTTTTACTTAAATCTTAAAACAATTTTTTTTTAATCAATCTTTATTAACAAATGTGGCAATTACTCTTATTGAAACCTACGTTAACAAAGTATTTCGTTTTGTACACAGGAGAGAAAATGCCTTTATGTTGGGCTGACAGGTAGTGTGAAAACACTAACTTAAAGCAAATGGAGACTAATTTTCTCATCTTCCACTTTACAATTTTTTTTTTTATCTCAGGGCAAATTCAGCATGAAAGACTACCAAAAGTTCAATTACTAGTTGAAGTTTACACTTTCAAAAAAAAAAAAAAAAAGTGACAGTGATTTTGGTCAGCTAAGATTTTGCTACCTTCTGAGTTACCTCACTGTCATGATGACATCATTCAGAAAGCTAAGGCACTAAACACATGCTAAGCACCCTGAATTCCTTTCCATTTTGAAAGCCAGGCAGGGTGTTTTCAGGATTTGGCTTTCTAAGCATTTACTTTAGTTTCTAATATTCCTTTTTATGCAACCAATAGTTACAGATGGAGTCTTTAAGTGTGCCAGTTAAATCATTAATGTAGGTATTGCTGATATATCGCAGCCGTTCAAAAGCATTTCTAATACAGGTCCTAGTTTGTGGCAGTTGCACAAAACTCCATCTGCTGGCCTTCTTTCTCAATTACCCGACCAGAAATGCCAAAGAATAATTCTGCCTCTTCCTTTAGTCATGCAGCCACAGCCTTTGTCCATTTTGCCAGCCAGGTGAGCTACCTAGGAAAATCAGAAACCTAAGCCTGAAACCCACGGAGTGTTTTGGTGAAATCAGTATGATCACCCTTTAAGCACTTCAGTGATACAAAATGCGTGTGATACAGCCTGGATTAGTGATATGAATCATCATGCTCATACCTGTGCTTAGTCAGTTAATAATGTAATTGTTATTTTTCATGCGATTAATTCAGCATAACTGGAAGTTTACTGTTGTGCTGCAAATTTTGAAAGACAAGCGGCTAAAATAAGCAAACGATAAAAATGACCTAGAATTGCTGCCTTTGAATCATGTCCACAAATCCATCAGTAAGGCAAAACCAAATTGCATTAAATGATGAGTTGCCATTACCACTGACACACAGCTGTAGCGTGATGGAGCATTTGATTTCATTCCCCCCCCAGTAATTAACACATTTTCAGCTACTTACTTTGAAAGGCAGGATACAGTAATACGGAATTTAAAAAAACAGTATTACACAAGTATGACTTTTTGATTTTACATACGGAGTGGACCGTACACACCCCTCACACTGGCATTCGCAGCTTTTGAAGGTGCATTTCTTTTTCTCCATCACCACAGAACGTACAGCATACAGCTGGCCATAGGTCAGTGTAGTCCTACCTTAGGGGAAGCACTTTCAGATACGATGGGCAATGCAGTTACTGCATCATTTCACCGCTTACTGCTTACTTTAGATGACCCAAAAAAATCCATCAATTTGTCTAGCTCCAGCTTGGGAATCACTATAGACACGGAGAAACGAATTTATCAGAAGATAAAATAGGGATATGCTTCTTTCTCTTTCCTTCTGGTCAGCTGAAGCAAAGAGGGCATTTTGGATGGGGTTAGCAGATTCCATTTCTAATTTATATTATCATACCACAAAAACATAAGGGAAAGGAAGGGAAGAAGTCTCAGAGAAGAACCTAAATGCAGTATTGATGGGGCAGCTATGCACAGTACCTTTCCTACCCCGCAGGAATTCTGCAAAATTACTTTGCACACAGAAAATCTACATCTGTACCTGGGCTTGGTGTTCCTTCCCAGATTTTTTTTAAGCCCCAGGTGTTTGGGGGATTCTAGTTATAATTATACTACCTATGGTTATGCAAGGACTATATAAACATACAATCATCTTTACCCTTTCTTTAGAAAACTTCAAAAATGAAAAGCAAGAAACATCCATGCCTTTTCAAACTTCTGAGTAAATATATATCACAAAAGAAAAAAGAAAAAAAAAAAAAACAGGGAGAATACCAAACCTTTATCAAGAGATTGGGAGAAACTCATCATCATGTTGTTCTCAGTGTCTAGAGAATATTAATTTATGCGTTTATGTGTGTCTTTCGTCAAGCCTGGATGATGAAGCTCTTCCAACATCTGGGACAAACATGGATTAGTAGAACCTGGATGAAATGCTGCCCAAAAAGAGTAGATATTATCTGGACAGAGCAGAGGGCTTACTCAGGGGAAAAAAAAAAAAAAAGGTATTTATCATGAACTTATTTCAAGAAATAATGCTATCCTGCCCAAATCAACAGAAGCTGCATATAAATTTAAGTATGTTATTTAATGGCACATGACTAATATAAATGTCTTTTTCCTGATTTACAAGGTCTGAAGTAGATAAATAATTTCAATTAATAGTTGGACCAAAATACTGTCTTGCTGTATTGTTAAGATATTTTGATGTTGAATACATGGGAGGAGCAATTTGCTTCTCTAGCTTCTCTTTCCTAAAAATAAAAATAATTAAAAATAAAAAAATAAAAAGTAGTCTTCAATTTTATAAACCTGAACTGGATATTCAGCAACGGTCCAAAATGAGGCTCTTCCCTCACAGTCTGGACATGCTTCTGGCTTAACACAGACAACTCGCCAGCCCTTTCTCCCCTCAAAGAAAACCCCCAAGCTCAAAACTCACAAACCTTTCTCTTTCTTAGTTGTAGTCATTCTTTTACTTGGCTGACAGACTACAGCATGCCATGATGGAAGAGTAGCATCTCTTAATTGATTTGGCAGCACAGAAGTACAGAAGCTAGGAATGTTTTGTCATCTAAATCATGATGTTTAGGCAGAATCTCTATTGCTACTTTGAAACATCTGGCCCAATTAAAGCAGGACAGTGTCCTAACTCATCTGAAAGGCAGAGGAAGGTTAATGTTACATGCCCCAAAGGCAAAAATCTGTTACATGCCGTATCCAGGATGTTCTCACCTATTACAGAAATTTTGGCTGGCTGAGGAAAGTTTGTCAAGCCAGGCAGGAAATCAAACGCAGAAAAATAAAGGGTGGTTTCTAGTTCAGCACAGATCAAAATGTTTGCACGCACCAACTTCTGCCAGTGCAAACGACACTTAGGACTGCAGGCACATTTTCTTGGTTATTTGTATGCACAAATGCGTGTAAATGGAGTTCCTGCACATGCAAAATGGATGCCAGGTAAAACGATTGAAAATTTCCAGTAAGAGGCACTGCATAAGAGGCACTGCATAAGAGGCACTGCATAAGAGGCTGGGCTTCTTGCACTCCCACAGAAAAACATTCATGCCTATAATGTACAATATGAATCTTCAGTTATGGGTTCAGTATAAAGTCTCTTAGTGAGCTCATTTAGCTTGCTTTATAGGTTTCAAACAATGGTTTTCTAATAATTCACGTTAGTCACAATGGTAACAATGTGGTGATCTGTTTAAGAGATAGAAATTAAAACAATTTATTGTATTAATTAGCATCTTCTCTTTTACTCTGAGATACTTGTTCCAAGTAATCTGACAATTTAATTGAGGAGATCATTGATTCTAATTAATATTTTTTCTTATGAGAAAGGCTGTTACTGTTGGATGGTGCTGGAAATGAACAGGGGAGGGGGGAAAACAAACTCTAAGAAAATTATAAAGGCAAAGAATATTCTTTTCTCCCCCCACTGCACAGTTGTTTTGAAATTCACAGCCTTTTCTCTGGTTAGCCTGTAGGATTTCGATATGTCAAAAATATAGGTGGAGAAGTGCTAATAAGTCATAACATCTCAGACTATTTCTGTGATGGGACTTGGGCATGAAACAAAATGGAGTCTACATGCACAGTATCACATTAATTGGTCTACATTTGGAACTCAGAAAAACTGTTTCCTCGCAATATTCGCAATTTACTTTTCTTCCACTGACTAGTTTTTCATAGTACTGGAAACTTGATACTGAGCTTGACCCTCAGATTGAAGTGATTTCTTACTCCAATCCATTTGCTTAGTGTGAGCAAAAAATTTGTGCCTTAACAAAACTATTTAAAAGAATGAGTTTTATTTTTATTTAAAAGACCATCCGAAATTTGTTGGATAGAAGCCATTACCTATAAATTGAAAATAAAACTCATATTTGAAGGGGCAGGAAGTCTCTTTCAGGTTTTGTAACAGAATGATATATCCACCACATCCAAGATGGCAAGAGGACATCACTTTACAAATTCTTTCCCTCTGTTCTTTAACAAAACCTTTCCATTTGTCTCAGGCTCTAAGATAATACAGTTGCATCTTTGTGCAGATACAACATTCTGGAAAAGCAGAGCGACTTCTTTATAGGCACTAAAGCATTTTAAAAACACAGAGCAGGATAATTCAATTGCTGTTTGTCAAGTGCAAAGAGCAGTAGCACTTCAAAGGAGAGAAAAAAAACCCACCACCATTTCCAGATGAATCAGAACCAACTCACTAAACACTTCATAGGCAAACACATTTTTTTTCTCCTTTTCATTACAAAACCGGAGGAGAGAGCTGAGAAACACCCAAAAGGTACAATCTTCACATATGCGGTATTATTTTTGTGGGTTGTGCACAAAGATATCTAAAAGCATTCGGGAAGGACAACTAGAAGACCTCCTCAACTGCTTTATTTCAATTTAACCACATTCTTCATTTATCTCTCTCTTCAATACCTACACACAACCATGGCTACTTGCCATTTCATACTTGCATCCTACACAACTGAAGTCAGTAAGAGATTTGTTACTTAGTTCCAAGCACGTATTGTCTCTATTCACAGGCAGAGACCCACAGCTCCAAGTAGATTTAGACAGCAGATGTAAGTCTTCAGCACTTGTTCTTGTCCAAAGTTAACTGCTCGTTTTTAATTATTATCATTATTATTTGCAGTAATAATTATTGACAGCAGGCTGCCCTGTATATCACCCAAAGCAAGCTCACTGCCCTTCAGCTATTTTTGTCTGTCTTTGTGAATGAAAGACATCAAGTCAGAGTTTGTATTTAGAGGTGGGGAAAGAAAGCCTTTTGGGCATTTGAGATTTCAGGTGGCATGTGGAAGCACTGTCTAAGGTATCTCGTTCCAGTCACTGTGCAGAAAAAGAGAAACCAAAGCTGAATACCTTCAAATAAGACTCCCCCCCTCCCCTTTGTCCCCCGGTTTCTCCTTCTACCAAACATTGGAAAATCACTGGAAAAAATCTGAAGGATTTTCTTTCACTTCCATCCTATCCACAGTGAGAGATTTTAAGTATTTGTCTCTTGCTTTCAAAACATCAGACGCAAGAAACAGCACTCCACAATACTTCACAGCTATTTTTTGCAGGTACACTGCTGAATTATTGTCATAACAACATTGATTATTTTTCTGTTAATTCAGGTTCTTGTTCTCTTTAAAGGACATTTTCAAAGAACCCAACCTAGGGCTCATTTCTTCTTAATTACACATGAAATCACGAGCATGACAAACCTCACCAGACTACTTGATTGCCGGAAGTTATAAACCAATTTAAATGCTTTTCTGGACTGGTGCATACATGAAGATATGGCAAACTATTCAGGCACTAAGAAGCTAGCAAGATTTAAGGAATCTCCCATAGCTACTTGTCGTGGATTGGGCTGGACTAGCCACTGAAATGAACAACAGATGCCCTCCCCTACCGCTCTCTCCAAGGAGAGGAGGGGGAGAGAGAGAAAAGAGACTTAGGAGTTTAGAAGAAACTCAACTACTTTAACGAAATACTAATAAAATAATAAAAAGAAAATAATGAAATAGATACAATATATACAAAACCATATCAAGCTCCCAGGATGACAATCACGTCACCGGTTGGCACTAGGGAAGTCCCAGACCGGACTCAATGACAGACAGGAACTGGATTCTGGATCAGGATTGAGGAACACATGGATTGGGATCAAAGGCAGAAAATCAGACAGAGTCCTCCTCGGATGCTGGCCATTGAGAAAAAAAAAACAAAAAAGACCAGACCCTTTGATCCCTCAGCTTTTATACTGAGCATGAGGCAGACGGGATAGAATACCATGTTGGTATTTTTCAATCTTTTTCAATTTTTTTTGAGTTTCAGTTCACATATTACGCCTTCAAACAAACTAACATATATTAAAATTCTACATAAGCCGTGGAAGGAACAGATCTAGAATTTTGCATTCCCTGTGCCAGAGTACAAGGCATAGCATGTGACACAGTGAACTTATCCCACCAGTTATAAACTGTGTATAAAGAAAGTCTTTATTGAGCTTGAAACAAAAAATATACCTAAGATCCAAGTTTGGACTGAGAGATGTGGTCTTGGACAAATCAATTCAATTGCTAAAGCATTTAAACTCAAGAGGCAGTTACACTTGTAGACCCTGGAAGCTTAAGTCAGATTTGAACTAGTCCAAATCAGAATATTCACTTACAAGACAACGTACTTGTCTGTAGTAAAATACCTGCATTTACTGCACAGTACGAGTCTACAAACAGGCAGGCAGTCACCCCATCGTAGCTGATGGGCTCTGTGGCTGTGTTGCCATAGTAGGATCCCTTCAGCAGCACCTCCAGTTTAAGAGGTGCTATCCCCCACAGACACTCATTGCTTGTCCTTCAGGCTCCTTGACTTGACATAAGTTACTATGCCCTCAGTTATGTAAGGTTGTGTTTCACATGGATCCGTTAATTATTCCAATCTTAAAACTGTACAGAATCATTTACTAGACCAAGTGATGAAGTAGAAACACAAACATTGCACTGACAATAACTTAGATTATGGGACCTTCTGGCATGGGACAAACAGGGACTGCAAACCAAATCTACCTTCTAGTGAACTTCAACACTGACCCTCAACCAAAGTATTCTCTTTGTGATACTCTAGAAATCTGACTTTTATTTTGAAATAATAGTTTAATTATATTTTTCTGTTTTAAAAAAAATAAAAATCAGCTTTAAAATAAAATGTTTCCATGGACAGCCAGCTAACCTCAGCTCTACCTTGAGATTAGCACAAACAAAACAGGCAGATTAGAAGCATGTTTCAGTGATGTCAGCAGACTTACAGTTGCACTCTGGTCATAAATGGCACAACATCATCCTCAAAAGGTATATACTAATAAACTCTTCATTAAAAAAAAAATTAAGTGCTGTGGAAATCACTGTCATCCATTGACCACTGCTGTAAATGAAGTGAAAGAGAGTATATGGAATATAATGACCAGTGGGACTACTAAGCAGCATCCATGGAAAACTGATCCCTGTTGAGACATATGCTGCATCTTTGGGATCAAAAGATCCCAAAAAATTAATTAACACATTATTTGTATTAGTAGTCATAGACCAGAAACCCACTCTGAGGCTCCACATCAAAAAACTCAAAAAATTTCAGACTAATTCCAGACTGCCCTCCCAGTCCTGTGCTCAATTCTGCTACTGTAAGAATGGCAATTGCAGGAATTGCACGCAAACATTAGTGAGATATGGGTCAGCATTTACATGTTACAGCAACTATTTAGACCTACAATGTGATCTGAAGGGGTGTTTTTTTAAAGTTTAAAAAAAAGCACACAGAAAACCCTCCCATTAAAAAAAAAACATAAGCAATTTATGCAGGATGAGTGTCGCCGAAGGCAGGTAAAAGCCAGCTCCACTACAAGGCCTGAGTCATCAGCAACCTATGATGGAATGCAGCAGAGCCAGGAACACCTCCAAACACCAAAACAGTGCATCCTTCAGAACCAGGCATGTGACAAAACTGCAACAGCAAACTGCCACCTGCCCCTTCTCTGTTACACATTCCTGAAGCTGGAATACCCTCAATGAGGTTTTGCGAAGAGGTTCTGAAATGAGCGTTCACACAAAGTTTAGTAATGTTGCACATTCTATTTCATGATGCACCACAGGAATCGTTTAGTCTTTCTGACAATAAACCTTGAGGGGACCTCTCTGAAAATCACAGCAAGAAAACACGAGATTCAAAAGCATGCATCCCGAATGTGATACTGGGATTAAGTGGTGAAGCTATTTAAACTGATGATTAATTCTAATAAGCTTTAATATCATCACTATGTCAGACAGGAAACAGATTATATCCTCTAGCAAAAAGCTTTAGTTTGGCTTTGTGAAGGGATCTGGAAACATATCATGTCCTGGTTCCACAACATGTAGGATGCAGGATAGCTTGAGTCAGTTCTCAGTAGGACCACTGGCATTCTGTGTATTTCTAAACAAGCTTTCCAATCTTCATAACTTCACCTGTAAAATAGAGATACTTTGATTTTCCCATAATTTTACCCATCTTTTCTATTTAGTTTGTAATCCTTTTTAATGGGAATTTTCTCTTATTCTTTGTCTACAATATGGTATAGCTCAGAAATTGTCTGTAAGGCATAGATCAGCAACAAAAACAACAAAAAACCCAATATACCAGATGCTAAATTTATTAACTATGAGTAGAGATTTGTATTCAAAGTGTTCTCCATACCAGTTTCCCAGCTCTACCTGTTGCTACAAGAGATTTTTAGAGATTACTACCCCTGAAACCCTGGCAGACTTTGGGAATTATGTGAATGAATCCAGATACACTTTTAGCAGTTTACGGGTTGTTTGTTTTGCTTTGTTTTTAAACAGAACCTATAATAAGCCATTCAGAATCTTCAGAGTTCATATATGCCTGGTAAAATTCTCTTTCCTCCTGTCCTACCTGCTTAAAGACTTGAAGACTCCGTGTTTTTCTGTGAATATTTTAAAACACTCCACTTCAAATAGACAGCCACTTAAAATCACCTCATTCAGTCTCATCCATAAGACAGCTGGGATTGACAATTATTGTCCAACAAAGGTATTACATCTTACCAGTAGAGACAGCTGGGCAAACAGGACTATACTCAGAAGGTATGTTTCATATTCCTCATTGTACCACGAGAAGCACCGATCCACAAAGTAGCTGAACTCTCTTGTCTTAGGTTCACAGATACAAGGTCAGAAGGAAAGCCAGCCACAGAACTGAGATTTTTAAAGCCCATCTTTATTCACTAGGCCTCAGAATATGCACATGCTCATGCAAGTATTTTTACTATAAGGTATCTCCTCATTAAGGAAGTTAAAGTTGAGTGCTAAAACTGACAAAAACCCAGCAGTCATAACGTGGATGATTAGGATAGCATTGCCACTACAATTGATGCTGGTTTTACAGCTCTCAAATCAATGGCCATGTGGAGACAGCACGCTGAACTTCAACGCAGGTGACGGAAAACCAGAGAACCACTGTCTTGGGGGAAAGGAAAGAGGGTTCAGTGAGCAAGAGAAAAATCTGTTCTGAAGATGACAAACAATGTGGGCTAAGCCAGCACTTATCCATTTGTTTACCATTAAGCATACTAACACACTCCTACTGACTTCAATAGCCCTCAGTAGCTCCAACATAGTCTCTCTGTGGGCAGGTACTTATTTTTGGATTTGTGCCAAGCCATACTACATGAACAGAAGCTATTTGTGTGCCTACAATTAAGTCCGTGCTTGAGTGCTTTGCTGGAGTAGGTCCAGTGCCCTCTGGAGAAGTAAACACTTAATATGAAACAAAGTACATGGCATGTAGGTATTTTTAAGGATATTTCAGAGTATTATACATGTTCTGCCATCATCCTGTAAGGACAAGTCCCACTGTAGGCAACAGGAGCTCTGTATTAAAAATAACGGATGATAGTCATATTGAGCCAAATCCTAAACCAGACCAAGGCATCCTATTGTTTGTGAGATAAGCCCAGTATGTGCTAAACTGTGCGACTGTGAGTCACTGTTTCGTCTATTGCAGATTTTATTAAGTTCTTCTTGAGAGGAAACCATTAAGCAAAAGCTGTATTCAGCCTGCAGGAGCAGAGAGTGCAGATGGCCAATGCATTACTCTCAAACAGAAAACCTAAGCACCCTTCTGGCTACATACAAAATTCTGGAATGAGAATATGTGAACAATACAATGATTTGGACTGGTCGGCTTTGGCCAGAAACAAACTGCCAATGCGGACCAAGTTTTCAGAGCAGTCTCATCCCAAACTGGAACCTGAACAGTATTTTCTCTGTACCTGAAGTACCTCAGTATCAGAGCATCTCAAGTACTATACAGTTTATTTACAGATTATTTTTTTCCTAACTGAATCTGGAGTGAGTCATCAATCACTGAGCTATTCCATGCTGTTTTTTCTCTATCACAAGCTAACATTAAAATTTTTCTAACCACTTATGACAGTGTTTTTCAAATATTTTTAAAATGCAACCCGTTTTGCCTCATCTGTCTTCCTGCCACCCTTCCATTCCCTCCATCCCTCCTCCTCCCCAGGCATCAGCACCTCCATTTGTCCTCAGCAGGGGAATAAAACAAGGCTGTAATTACTGTCTGCAAGTATTTCCTCGCTCCCACATCTTAGTGGAACTGAACTGCTGATCTTTCCACAACCCTAAAATAGGTCTCAATCCGCACTTGAAAAAAATACTAACGAACGCAGTCTCCAAACATCCCAGTACTATCCCACACCACTTAACTCTGTGCCAACAAGTTAAACAAAAATATTTGAAGGCTTATCTTTATTACCATTGTGGCTTTTATATATACAGGACTAAAATATATGGTAATATCACCATACATGGGACATGGAGGTAGTGCAAGGAGGAAGTATTTGAGCAGGAAGAGCCTACACTCTATTTGAAAAGTCCACCACTAAGGTTCGAATACTATTATACTGCTGAAAAAAAAACCCAGCATTTTTGACGAAATACCATCACAAAGCCTATGTCTATATTGCCTCTAAATTGGCCCAGTAACCTCAGTTTCTGAAATATGCAAAGCTTCATTTTGCTGTTAGAGCCATGCAGAAAATGTATCGACATGAGCAAAACGTGATTAATTCCAGATACTGTTTAGAATTTCCCTTTAAGTGGTGATCAGGCAGTGTTAAGTCCTATTTTACTCCAAACAAATATATGAGTATGGTCTGTGTGTATGTGTAGGTGGGTGGAATATGGAGCAGGAAAGGAGGGAAAGGCCCCTTCTTTGATCAGTCAGAATAAGCAAATTACTTTGTGCGGACAGAAGGACAAGTCACTGGAAAAAGTGGGGAGGCAGAGATACCCAGCACAACAGATAGGTACAATATTTCTGAATTCATTCAGCCTCTGCCTTGGACAGGAAGCAGTAAGGAAGAAAATTTTTCCCCACCTTCAGCAGAAAGCCAAGTGAATGGTCATTAAAACATGAATAACTTGGAATGCACTTTAATCCCGTTTTAACTCTGCCGTTACTCAGAGAGACGCTAGGCAGTCAGCCATCTAATCGAACTTTTCTCATAATATACCGGCTACGCACAGTGAAAAAGGAACTAAACTGAATGACATCTACTGGAAATCAATTACTTTGGCTTTAGGAATACGTTCAGAAAATTAATATGAAACAACCAGCAAGAAAGGAACGAGTAGTAATTAGTGACTGAATCACTGTATAGTGTATAGAATATTATCCAATCAGATATATTCAATGTGCAATCAGCAAACTATAGGGATGGGTGAACTTGATAGGCTTGATAACTTCTATTGGCTTGAGAATCTTGCCTCAGAGGTAAAACAAGTGTAGAAAAAGTTAAATTCTTCTTATTTACACCTGCTAGATTTCCCAACATTAACCACAGACTTAAACAGACCTAACATATCTAAACCCTTCTTTCTCTGCTTCCTTCATCATACCACTTACAAAACACCCCCTTACACACTATTTATGAAATAGGCCCACCATAGGTAACCAAGTTCAAAACAACTTAAGGAAGTGCTCATTCACATGACTCCCATTTTGAAGAAAGAAAGAGAATATATATCTAAAACGTCGAAATTACCAACAGAACTGGGAAGCAAAAAAAAAGGTTGCAGAAGATACCCTCTTCCAGATGTAGCTAATTCCATGGAAGAGTTGTAATACTCATCTACTTGGCAGTATTTTGCAGTAGACAGGACACGGCTAATCTGCTGGCAGACACTGCTTGTGCAAGTGCTTCCAGATTCACCTAATTCAGTCAAGAAACTAATGACTTAAATCAGCCCACTAATTTCAACTGCTTGAACCTACACATTTAAAGGGATTTTTAGCGAGTATTCATGTGAGCAGCTCTTTTAGCAGGCACCCACAGAAGGGTGGTGACAGGCAGCTGATCATAGTAACCTCTTCCTGTGACATAGATAAGAACAGAAGGCCTATCTACAACCTGATTTATCTAGAGATTAAAGCATCTTAATTTGTATCTACAGTATGAATTCACACCCCATTAATTGGTCTCTTTTTCAACCACCTTAGAAATGAATGCAGCTTTTTCCATTAAAAATACGCCTGCCAGAAAGATCGGTTATACATAAGAACAAAGATAAAAGAACTGCTTATCTTCCTGTAAGTCTTCCTTAAACAAACAAAACCAAAAAAACACAGCACCCTTTCATCTGAGCAGAGCATGCAACCAGATAACTGTACACATCACATTTAAGACAGAGTACCTTCTGTAGTGGTGGGTTATACAAGGATGAGCACTAACACATTGCTCGCAGTCAGGGAGAAGACAGCACAGATCTTACAGGTTAACTTTCATACGAGCAACAACACCAGTCCAGAATTCTCTAAGTCGGAGGGTACATCGGATACTAACCACATCTGAAAAAGATGTCACTTGGCATCACGCCCTGACAGCATTTCAGTTTGCAGGCCAACGGGTGGTCCGGGGCTGGTCCGCTGCCCTGTCACACAAGGAGACTGGAAACGCATGCTCAGCTGGTAGAGCCAGTGCAAAAGCAGAAGCCTCTCCCAGCACCCGTCATCTGAGGTTTGAAACCCAGGACAGTTCTGTTCATACACGAAGAAGCTGGGGCCCTGTCTCCTGAACTGCTGCCTGACACGAGCAGCTGCTATTGCTCCTATAACACCGCAGTCTGCAAGGCGGAGCCCCCAAACGGGCTCCAGCTCTCACAGCCACAGAGGCAGGATCATCCTACATGCACTACCCATAACAACAGAAATCTGCTGAACAAAATACCCAGGTGATCCCAGGAAGTGGACTGAAACTTATTCTATATAAGAAAGTAAAAAGAAAAAAAAAAAAGCCAACAAGTCATTACCAAACTGACTGGGGAGAAATTCCTTCCACGGACCACATCTGGCAACCACTTTAGCTCTGTATAGATAAACTTTACAAATAAAACTTATTTGAATCGACACTAATTTCTGGAACTTCTCAGGAATACTCTACAGAACGGACTTTGCAGAGTCTCTTCTCTTCCCAGGAAGACTTTTGTCAAAGTTGCAGACTCACTTACTACAAAATAAGTGAGACTGCAATTGCCAGACAGTCTGTTCTAAAAAGCCATTACATGCCTTTTTAATACGTGCAAAACAACCATTTATTTTTTTTCCCTATATGGAATGGGTAGCTACATTTTTTTATTTAAGCATGTGGCTCTATTAATCTCATTTTAATGTTTTTCACCTTCTCTGGTTCCATTTCCTACATAACTACACGACTGCATCTCATCACACACATCTAATTCGACATTTTAGTTTGAGTCATTAATCTTTGCCTTTCCTTCAAAGATAATCCATGTTTAATAGCTATATTATATAATCTGCATCAAGGTGCTGGAAGGACTATTTTGCAAACTTTGGGAGAACATTGTAGCTGCACCAAATTTAATTACATATCCAAATATCTTTTTTAAGAGGCCAAAAGTTCCTTCTGTAACAGCAAGAGCTAGGAATACATTATAAATAATTTCTGCTTGAATCTTGGGAGAAATAAAAGAACACAATCAGTTCACTTATGTCCCTCTCCCCCAGGCCAGTGAATGTTATCTTTAAACAATGAAGATACGGATGCACTTTTAAAAAGACGTTAGGATTGATAAAATATTTACTAACCAAAAAGCATCCTCCCTGAAGAGGCAGAACACTTATAGAAGATTAGATTGTCAAATGAATAAATGAGCCTTAAGTTGATCTTGCCTAGCTTGAGATGGAATTTACCCCGCGATAAGCAGCATGCCTTCAAACATTTCTCCAACTATCTGCCACCACTTGCTTGCCCCATAATTAGTGATAGCACAGCCTAAATACTACCAAGCAGGTATCAGACACTGACATAACATCCAGGAATCATGTTACTTTCTAAATTGGCATATTTAACAGCTTTGTCTTAAAGCTTCATAAATATTTTCTTCTGTACTCCAACAACACTGGATCTCTTCCACCCAATGTTTTAGCTGACTACTGCACCCAAACACCACCTCATCAAACACACTCTAGATTTCTCCAAACAGAATTAAACCAGAGGAAGTAACGGAGAGCTTTTTGCTTCTCCTCTCGACTCAAAAACCAGTTGTGATGCAACTGGTGCTTAACACTAGGTTGTAGAGACTGAAGAAAACACCAGCAATGAAGATTTTGTCAGAGCTACTGCAATATTTGTCATACTTCATTCCTGCTTGACTCTTTCCTGTATGAGAAGGAGTTGGTGGCATACTTTAGAATGATCACCCAGCCTTTCAGCAAAGATATGTCACATATTGGAGGTAAAATAAGTATAACGTAGGACAAGAAGAGTAAAGGAGTTAGCCAACTGATCAACTAGTCCTGATCTGAGGGAACACATTTGATCATATTCAAAAGAGGTCAGCAGACTTTGAAAAGAACTCTTTACTTCTTGATTTTAGTTATAACTAAAGTTATAACAGTGCAGACTCCTTGCAACAACAACAGGATCATATGACAGCTCATCATAGCACTTAACACCACAACTAGAGTTTCAGATAAAGAGCAGTTTTCAAAAATGCCTCATTTCTTGAACTAAAATGGCCTATTTTTTTAAGAGACCAAAGGTTCTAGTTAGTTATGAATGACCACTGAGGCCTCTTAGAGCAGCACAGCTTTGAGAAAGTGTTAAAATTTCAATATGAATGGTAGACACATAATGCAAATCAAAACTAAGAATTCATTGGGACTCCTTGAAGTATATGCAAGTGATCAACTTCAGCAAATTTTTATGTTAAATGATGACACACTCCAAGCCATGCAGCTGCTTCTCTGGTTCCTGAATTCATAAACCCAAGTAAGATTATTTTTTTTCCCAGCTTTTATTTAATGAATATGTTTCTCAACATCTAGTTGGACGTACAGGCTCAAAAACTAGAAGGCAAATAAAAAGCAATAAATATTCATTGTTTTTTAAAATCTCATTATGTTTTAAGCCAACCTTACGGGTTCAAAAAGAGGTGGTGAGTTTGACTGCCTGAGGTTCTTAAGACCAAAACAGCTTTCAGGAAAAAAAATAGAAACATAATAATACACAGATACATTTAGATGGTCTGCTCCTATAGTCTTTGCCATTGACAGTAACTTTAAGAATCATTTTTATTATCAGCAACTGAAAACACCTCAACTTGGGAAGAACCATTTCCACCCCTTCACTCCTCTCCTTTTCTGTACCTAATCAGCCAATATATAAACTACTGCATGTGTGTATAAACACAGTGTCAGGTGGGTCCCTGTGTATGGGCTGCTTTTGATTTCTTCTTAGGACTGGATTCACAATTCCTCTGTATACAGTTTTGCTTCCAGTTTTGTTCCTAACTTCCTTCCAAGTCTTTCCTCATCTCCTGATGCCAACAGTACAAGCATTCAAAATCTTCTCCCTGGCAGTATCTGCAAATTTTAAATGCGAAAAGGTGGCTCTTTATTCTTTAAAAGCTATGTTTTCAACATACACCATCAGCTGTCTCCATGATTTGACCCAGTCCATTAAAGTTGGACGGAGACTCACTGCTGTTAATAGGAGCTGGCCTTTGGCTTTGGAAAGTCTATTTTCTTTAAGCAAAGGACTCCGCAGCTTCCGTAAGTCCTGTAATTCAGCCTGACACACCTGCTCCTTAGCAGGTTTGAGCACAGAGATCTGAGCCACAGCTTTACACTCCTCAACAGTGAAACGGAGGTCTGGCACGCATCTCCTAAACACGGGATGTTTTTGTGACTTCAAAAAGACTGAGATAAAGTTAATACCAATACACATAGTACAGTTATGATTAGAACAGCTATAAAATTGTATTTTGACGGATCCTTAGCTGATACAAATGCAGGCACCTATAATATCAAAGAAAATGACTGAAAGCTGTGAGAAATATAATCATTGGTGGGGTTCTTTTTCATGGTGATACTGCATTTTGATAGGATTTATCTCCCCACTAACATTATGTTCTCTATTAAACAGCATGCAAGGTACAGTGGCATCGTTTGTTGCAGGTCATGAAGAAATCAGTAAACATCCTACTTAGCAATGTTGCTAATATAAATTTTCCATGACAACAGTCAGTAGTAGTACCCTGTTGACAAACCATAATGTCATTTCAACACATCCTTAAAGCACCGTAATTACTACTGTATGCATGAGGGCATGTGAGTGGGAGCAGACTTGAATTGAATTAGCAAACTCCTTGGGACTAAGCTCATAAAATGTCTGGGAACCTGCAAGGCCTTATTTGTTAGGCACTTGAAGACTTTCTGTGCTGACTATAAAGCGCAGAAGAAGATAAATAAATATACCTAAAAAAGGAACAACAAAGATTTCACCAGCAGTAAAGTTTGTGCCAGTTGCCTGTCCTAAGCACGCACTGCGCACGGGTAGAGCACTAACTGCTGGAGGACTCTGCATCCACATCGCGAACGGGGTGCTCTGGTCTTGATTTCACTACAAGTGAGACTGAGAGGAAAGTGCCAGTGCTGCAGTTATGTGGTATACACACGACCAAGCACAAGCTGGGTCACGAGGTAAATTTGTAACAGAAAACTCCTGCGCCCAGACAGTAACGGTACCCCCAAACCACCAGATCAGGTCTTGCTGCAAGAACACCCCTGTGTTGTTAATCTTGGTATGTTTTGCACACAACAGAGCATTGAGCAGCTCAGCTGCACCAAGACCGTGGCACTTCCAGAATTATCTGGCAAAGCAGGGACTGTATAGATAAAAGCACTTATGCAGTCAGTACTAGGTACAGATAAGCACGAGCATTAGTGTTGATTAAGCACGGGTATTACAATCAGGTGTAGAAACCTCTTGTTGATCTAGGCCTGCTTGATTTTCACACAGCCACGCTCTGCTCAACGTGTACAATGTGTAGTGCAGCTCCTGTAAACTTTAACTCACAGAGCTTTTAACTTCCTTGAACTTTACACTATGTTCCCCCAACAGCCCCAAGTTCTTTCTGCAATGCGTTAAGTGATGATTTAATTCAAAATGCCACTTACTTAGAAGTTCTTAACTTCTAAGGAAATGTAATGAAAGGCATCCATATAACGGATTAGATGATCCGGGACAGGGAAAGAAAAACAACGTCTCTCATTAACACCCTGCACGCTAGTGCTGCTTATGTTCTGCTGATATTTAATACAGTGAATAGTACTTAATGCAATATACTAGAGAGCCTCAGGGCTTTGGAAGATTCATTCTGTGAAACAGACAAAATCTTATTAAATGCATTTGTGCTAGTAATCTCTCTATATTATAGTAAAATAATCTGTGCAGAAATCAAAATGCAGATTAGGAGCAAGACATCCAAAATTAACTATGGGACAGAACAGATATATTAGAGATGGAATTTTTGCATTTAAAAAGTTTTACATCAAGGGCCTCCACTTTATCAGATGCTATCACAGAAAGCTTTGCAAATTCATGCAGATTCTTAGGAAAGAATAAAAGAATAAATATTCATTTAAAAATCATAGGAGAAAGGAGTTTAGATGAGGGGAAATGGAGAGGAAGGCATATGGGATATGGTGGCTGAGGAGCTGCCCAGGCTTACAACAGACACTGAAGTTTGTAAGAGAACTCAGTTAATTTTCACTAAAATAATTTACCTCAAGCAATTACTGTAGTGCATTGAACCTACACAAATATTATTCCATTTTATTCTGATACCTCCTGCCAGCAGATGACTTTTCATTTAGAAAAAGCCATCCAGTCTACTTGGAAAAAACATAACCAGGACTGTGATCGAAATCTAGTATCTCTATCCTGCTACAAATTTGACCTCTTTTAGAATTACGTTGTGCAGCTTTCCAGCTCTTATCCACAGTGAATAATTTTCCTCAGTCATTAAAAATACTTTTTCTAAGCTGTTTCAATGTGATTATTCAGCTTGCAAACACTGGAAAAGATTCTATTTTATGCCTTGGGATAAAGCTTTCACTAGTCAGGCATTATAAAAACTCTTCAATAACTCCATGCTGAATTTGAAAATTTCAAGCCTGTTTTCTCTGTTACTAAAGAATCATTTAGAAGTATAGTTAAGATTCACCTGATCCCAATTATAGAGAGGTGCTGCACAGGAGATCCAAGCCCATATCTGTAGAACAGCAAGAGCATACAGTTTCTTCCCCTCTCCCCCTTTCTTTCCCCACAATCTCATACTTGAAAATATTATTATTTGACACCAAATAACTCTTAATGTCCACTAATGGAATGCTTGAAATCTGCAGAAAATTGTGTGTTTACAGTTAACACATCCCTCCATTGAAAGGACATCTTAAGCTTTTCGGATGTTCTTTGCGCTGCATGTTTGTCTTGCAGTAACTAGTTGGTGAACATACAGCTGGGAAGAAGTGATTTATTAATGATGTAAAGTAGTTCCAATGTGGATTTACTAAAAGTTCACAGAAAGCTAAAGTATAATAAATTACAAAGACAAACAACACACTGGGGGTTCCATTCATTTATATTACATCTAGTACAAGTCTACTGGTCTCTAGCGAGATAAATCCTGACATCCTCAATAAGAGAAAGAACAACTCTCTGTAACAATTGCCAAAACAAACACATGACAAGGATCATAGTAGTTCTTTTTAGTACTTAAACTTGTAAACCAAACAACGCATTCAACCTAAGGCCAAAGTCTGGCTGCTGAAACTTGATTGCTTCAGGGCACTTAAATCTCAAAATGCAGGTCTTTTTATCAAGGTCACACTTTTCATATAGGAAAACAATAACACTGATATCCACTCAATCTGTATGACAGGTGCACTGATACTGAACAGCAGAAGAATTCTGCATACACGCCTAATTACTTTTAAAATCATGGGTGTATTTTCACATGATATACAAATTCACTGTTGCTTTTTAAAAGGTGATTGTGTTGGGTCTGGCTGAGATGAAGTTAATTTTCCCCCCAGCTGCCCTTATAGCGCTGTGCTTTGTATTGGTGGCTGGAAAGGTGTTGATAGGACACCAGTGACTGACCGCTGCTGAGCAGTGCTGGCACAGCGTCAGGGCTGTCTCTCCAACATGTCCCCC
Organism: Ibidorhyncha struthersii; assembly: GCA_013398815.1. Taxonomy (NCBI): domain Eukaryota; kingdom Metazoa; phylum Chordata; class Aves; order Charadriiformes; family Charadriidae; genus Ibidorhyncha; species Ibidorhyncha struthersii. The sequence continues at coordinate 973,002 of VZSZ01001999.1, read as the reverse complement.
TCACCACTGGACTGGGGGTGGGCAAGATCTTGGGAGGGGACAGAGCCAGGACAGCTGACCCAAACTGACCAAAGGGGTATTCT